>JAFEMH010001794.1:0-418812 GCA_022495995.1 Adenophora triphylla var. japonica | reverse complement strand
TTATATAGGTTAACTATTACTATTAATAGTATTAGTTAAATATAATAGTTATTATATAAGTTAACTATTACTATTAATTGTTTTAGTTAACTATAATATTTACTATATATGTTAACTATTTTTATTAATAGTATTAATTAATCAGAATAATTAATATATATAGATTTACATTACTATTAATAGTATTAGTTAATCATAATAATTACTATATAGGTTAAATATCACTATTACTATTATTAGTTAATTATAATAGTTACTATATAGATTAACTATTACTATTACTATTATTAGTTAATTATAATAGTAACTATATATGTTAACTTTAATAGTATTAGTTAATCATAATAGTAATTATTTAGGGTAACTATTATCATTTAGTTTAATATAAGCTAATATTATTAGTTAAATATAACAATTACTATATATGGTGACTATTAAACTTACTACTTAAGAAATAGATATCATTATAATGAAATATAATTAGAAACATTAATTTTTAATACTCCCTCCGTCCCTAAATGTTTGTCCCATTTCTCCTTTTTCTTTGTCCCAAAAAGTTATCTCATTTCCAAAATTAAAGCTTCAAAATCACTAAATTTTCAAAACTTGTAACATTTAGGGACGGAGTATTAAATAACGGCGGTGTATATTATCAATAATTTTCAAAGCGTTCGTAAAAATAACCAAAATTAAAGCTTCAAAATCACTAAATTAAAATGTTTGAAAAGTCAAATGGGACAAACATTTAGGGACGGAGGGAGTATATTAGAATATCTTAGATAATGCTTCAATATTGTTTACTAATAATAGTTACTATACATAGGGTAACTGTTAATGTTTAATTTAATAGTTATTATACGATTTTTTCTCATTTAATTCATTTTTAAATTTTTATTTACCATTATGACTAACTGTTCAAACTTTTGCCCAAAGTATCCCACTTTTTGAAACTCGCTACACCGTGTAGCGATTTTGACTTTGACAGGTCAAACTCGCTACACCGTGTAGCGAGTTCCATGTAATTAGGGTTTCCAGTTCATAATTAATTAGGGTAATTAAGTTTCTCCAAACTCGCTACACCTTATAGTGAGTTTAATCTGTCAAAGTCAAACTCGCTACACCGTGTAGCGAGTTATTAAAAATCTTTTTCCCATTCCAATTTACAGTCTTCATCAAAAAAACAAAAAATCCTAAGTTTTCTAAGTTCCAGCCGCCCCAAGCAAGCAAGGAAAAAGAAGAAGTAACAAGAGACAACCTAGATTTTGTCATTCAAATTCAAAATTTTATAATTGTAAGTTTACATTCTTGTATTTTACTTTATTTTGTGTTGAATTAAGCTTTGATTTGATTATTTATTTGCTTGTAATTTAGGATTTTTTTGATTTCTTTGATGACTTTGTAAAAATATATTAGTTTTGTCTCAAATATGTGACTAATTTGTGTCCCAATTCAAAATTTTGAGGAGTGTTTGTTTAAGATAATAATTAATGTTTATTCAATATACAAATTAATGTTTTAATATACTTTTAATTTAATATTGTTACTTTATTTGTGTAAGAATATTGGAAAAAAAGAATTATTAACTTCTTATCAAATTTTTTATAGAAAATTATTAATTAATTTTCTTATGTAGAATGATTTTTTTTTGTCGTTATATAAAATGACTTTTAAGTAATAAAAAAGTAATAATAATGATTATTAATTACTGAAAAAAGACTTATTATTAATTTAATATTTTTACTTTATATGGTTTAATCCTTTATTTTTAAATTTTAATATATTAAATATGCATAAAAATGTTTTATATTTAAGTAATATACGAAAAAGTGGAAACTTTTAAAATTTACTTATTATTTTTTCAAAATTAAATATTATTTTTCAAAAATAAATAATCTATTAATTTTTCAAAAATTAATTGACGATCCCTTTAGTTTGTTTCAAAATTTAAATACCGTTTAATTGATTAACTTCTTAGCCTTTCATATTTACAAATTTGCATTAAACACCCTAGTAACAAAAAACAACTTCAAACTAAGATCATAGACTTTATTATTTATTGAAGTAAGTTTCTAGACTTTATTATTTATTGGGGAAATGACAATTTAGGGCTTGAACACGTAGGGTCTTCGGTGGAGGGTCTGATAAATTTTTTTGGTCGCATCAGGGCTTTATATGTAAAATTATCACCAGATATGGGCTTTTAGACGAAATTCGTTAGAAAAGTCGATTAAGTGACATGTGTCGCGCGCGTGCTTAACAAATTGATTCAAAAGAACAATTTACTTATTTCAAAAAGAAGTACTTATAAGGTATATAGGTTGGAAACTAGCACAGTCGAGGTGATTCGTATTCAATCACGTAATCACTTTCACGTATGAATTAAACATACGAGGCAGCTGTATGAGTTGATATGCAGTGTGGCGGGTAGAACAATAACCACTACCTATAAAGTATTTAGGAAATAATGACCATTAAAAAAGTCAAATTTTACAGCCTCGTATGTTTTATAGTTATTACAAAATTTACTTATTTCAAAAGAACAATTTACTTATTTCAAAAGAAGTACTTATAAGGTATATAGGTTGGAAACCAGCACAGCTGAGGTGATTCGTATTCAACCAAGAAATCACTTTCACGTATGAATTAAACATACGAGGCAGCTGTATGAGTTGATATACAGTGTGGCGGGTAGAACAATAACCACGTACCTATAAAGTATTTAGGAAATAATGACTATTTAAAAAAGTCAAATTTTACTGCCTCGTATGTTTTATAGTTATTAAAAAAATTTACTTATTTCAAAAGAACAATTTACTTATTTCAAAAGAAGTATTTATAAGGTATATAAGTTGAAAACCAGCACAGCCGAGGTGATTCGTATTCAACCACGTAATCACTTTCACGTATGAATTAAACATACGAGGCAGCTGTATGAGTTGATATACAGTGTGGCGGGTATAACAATAACCACGTACCTATAAAGTATTTAGAAAATAATGACTATTCAAAAAAGTCAAATTTTACTGCCTTGTATGTTTTATAGTTATTAAAAAATTTACTTATTTCGAAAGAACAATTTACTTATTTCAAAAGAAGTACTTATAAGGTATATAGGTTGGAAACCAGCACAACCGAGGTGATTCATATTCAACCACGTAATCACTTTCACGTATGAATTAAACATACGAGGCAGCTGTATGAGTTGATATACAGTGTGGCGGGTAGAACAATAACCACGTACCTATAAAGTATTTAGGAAATAATGACTATTTAAAAAAGTCAAATTTTACTGCCTCGTATGTTTTATAGTTATTAAAAAATTTACTTATTTCAAAAGAACAATTTACTTATTTCAAAAGAAGTATTTATAAGGTATATAAGTTGAAAACCAGCACAACCGAGGTGATTCGTATTCAACCACGTAATCACTTTCACGTATGAATTAAACATACGAGGCAGCTGTATGAGTTGATATACAGTGTGGCGGGTAGAACAATAACCACATACCTATAAAGTATTTAGAAAATAATGACTATTCAAAAAAGTCAAATTTTACTGCCTCGTATGTTTTATAGTTATTAAAAAATTTACTTATTTCAAAAGAACAATTTACTTATTTCAAAAGAAGTACTTATAAGGTATATAGGTTGGAAACCAGCACAACCGAGGTGATTCGTATTCAACCACGTAATCACTTTCACGTATGAATTAAACATACGAGGCAGCTGTATGAGTTGATATACAGTGTGGCGGGTAGAACAATAACCACGTACCTATAAAGTATTTAGAAAATAATGACTATTCAAAAATGTCAAATTTTATTGGCGTAGCAATACTTGTACTATGTAGGAAATAATGAATATATAAGAAACACAGTTTACAAAAATATGATTATTAATTACTAACCTTGATATTGAAATAAATAGATGGATGCCTTCATTGATCCCGGGCCTATCGATGCCTCTGTTCTGACCCAGCATGGGAACCATAGAGCTCGGTTTATTTGGGCCGAGCAGGAGGTTGCTAGTCCCCTATCTTTTCGTCGTGGTGCCTCCTTGCCGGTCGTATTAGCTCCTAGGATATTGTTCAGACTGGTCGAGTGCGACTTTAGTAGAGTTCACTACATAGGGAGAGTTCAGTACGATTATGGGTTGCTGGAGGCTTTGATCGAGAGATGGCGTCCGGAGACCCATACATTCCACCTCCCGGTTGGTGAGATGACGTTCACCCTAGAGGATATCGACATGATTTTCGGGTTACCAATTGATGGGGATGTTGTTACTGATGCTGGTTACCCAACACATTTAGACTGGCGGGGTATCTGTCAGCAGTTTTTAGGGGCTGTCCTTGATCCCAGAGATATAGATGGGAGTAGTCTGAAGCTCAGGTGGATTACGACCCATTTCCCACACTTTCATGACCTCTCCGATGATACTGCTATAGAGATTGTGGATATGTACGTACGGGCATATATCATGCTCGCCTTGGGTTCTACGGTCATGCCTGATCGTACGAACAACAAGGTTAAGTTATGTTATCTCCCTCTTGGGGATATTTCCAGGGTCAGCCAGTACAGTTGGGGAAGTGCGTCGCTCGCTTTCCTATATCGAGAGTTGTGTAGTGCGACTAACCCTCAGACGAGATAGTGGGGAGGATTTCTCAACGTTCTACAAGTATGTTTATCTCATTTTAATGTTCATTATGTTGTTGTTTTTAAGTTTTATTTCAAATTAGCGACATTATTTATAGTATTTGATATATATATTTAATTGATATAGATTTGGGCTTGGGAGCGGTTGAGATGTGTGCGACCGCATATCCATAGTCGATTCAGAGATCCGGACTACGTGCTCATGCCCCTCGAATGCAGGTATACATATATCATACGTTATTTTCTCGTCTTTATTGTTTTTTTTTTTTTTAACTTTTTCTTAAAATTATTCTGTTTATGAAATTTCAGCTGGACCCAGGCATCACTGTATCTGAAGGAGGTTACTGCACATAACCTGCGAGGCTATCGTGATCAGCTGGCCATGCTAACCGATGATCAGGTTGTGTGGCAGCCTTATGCAAAGAGATACGCTCCGCCCTACTGCACTCAGGGTGAGGATGTATGGTTGGCGAAGGTCCCTCTCGTATGCTTTGAGAGGATCGAGTGGCATCTACCGGATCGCGTTATGAGGCAGTTTGGCCTGATGCAGGGGGTCCCAGATCCGTGCAACACTAGCCCGGACTTGCACAGTTGTGATCGGCGGGGAAACAATACCGTTATTTGGAGCGTCCGCCATCAACAACATATTGCACTTTGGGAACATCGGCGACAATATCTGGTTTCCGGGGTCTACGACATTCACGATATGCATTACACCGATTCATATATGATATGGTATCGGAGCATAATGTGTATGTTTTTGCAGAACCTCACTCATATAGAGGAGGCTGGATACCGGTCGGCTACCCCTGCCTTAGAGTTTATGGTAAGTTTTTACATTTTTCAAGTTATTATTTCTAGTTTTTTTTTTTTTAAACCAAACTTCAATTATTAACTTATGTCTCTCATACTTATATTTATTTTTGATATACTTCAACGCTTGCATGTCGACAATGAGGCGGAGGAGCATCCCAGACAAGCTTCAATGCGGGCGAGAATTACACACGGGCTCACGGGAGTTAGGGAGCAACAACTCCAAATGGACTTGCACGACGAGCCAGAGCCAAAGCTCGATCCCGAGCACGAGCCTCAAGCCCAGACCCAGACCCAGGATGATGGACAATATGAATGGCAGTCACAGTCACAGTGGACCTAAGAGTCAATTTTATGGTAGAGGGAGTGGGGGTGGGAGTTTGTGGAGGGGGGATGGGAGTGAGTGGCTGGTGGAGTGGGAGTGGGTGGGAGAGTGGGAGTGGGTGGAGTGCCCAGCCAGACCCTTCCCCTGGATCATCCACTATGGGCTTCGAACTATATACGAGTGGAAGTGGATTTAGGGTTCCTTCTTCTACATCACAAGCAGGGCTCCACCCCTTCTCCGATCCGGACGCGACTACGTCTAGTGGGGTATAACTTACCCTGCTCAACGAGAGGAGATGATTAGAAGAGGGTCTCGGCAACGAAATCCGACAAGTAAGTACACCCGTCTGCCTACGATAGGAGGTAGCTAGTTCACTTTTTTTATTTAGATGTAATGAAACTTTGTAGTATTAGTTTTTATTTAGATGTTTTTATTTGTAATAACTGAAACTATGATTTTTTTAGTTTTTATTTGGATATTTGCATTTTTTTTTACACTTTCTACACATTTATGTAGATGTATAGGTGTGTTTTATGGTATATTGTACAGGTTTAGTGTTTTATAATATATTGGTTTAGTTGTTTGTTGTTTGCAGCAGGTTTTGATTTGGTTGTTTGTTGTTTGTAGGTGGGATTGCTGAAGACTGCTGCTGCTGTGGGCTTCTGTTTAAATGAATTCGCTTCACCGTGTAGCGATTTCATTAAACTCGCTACACCGTGTAGCGAGTTTGATGAAATCGCTACACCGTGTAGCGAGTTCACTTGAACATGGCCGACCCCACTAACTTGGCCGTAGAGTTTGGGCGGCCGCCCTAAAGTATTTCCAAAATTCTCTTCTCTGATTGACTCGTCCCTTTGATGGGGAATAGTTGGTGTAGTTGGGGACGACTCGTCCCCTGGCCTAATTTTCTGGATTTCTTCATTTTTTTTACAACATAGTCTAATGAAACTTCACATTACAAAGTCACTCCAAATAAACTGAAACTTAAATAGGAACTAACTAATTGTTTTTTTTTAATTTTTTTACAACATATTCTAATGAAACTGCAACTGAAACTAAAATAGGAACTAACTGTTATTTTGCCAAACAAAAACTTTCATACTGAAAAATTCAACTGAAATAGAAATTACATTCAAGTTTTCAAGTTTAATGAAAATTACATAAAGTGCAACTGCAACTGAAACTATTTCCAATTCAAACCAAACATAAATTACATGAAAAATATTCTGCTACTCCCTAATGTTCGGGCATCTACGACGATTGTGCCCTTCTTGATGACATAATGAACACAAAGTCTTTCGTTTATCTGCTTGAAAGACCATAGAATTTCGGAAGCGTCTTGATCTAGGTCGTCCGGACTTCGCAGAACGTCGAAGTAGGGGATTAGGGAAAAAACTTGGCACAAAACCATCCACACCCTAATAGTCCTCATGCTCGATTGGTTCGAATGTCCCTTTCCATGTCTTGTAGTATTTCCCAATGGTGTAAATTCGAGAAATGAAATCTCGACCATCAAGATGTTGTGCAGAACAACATGCAAGAAGATGGGAACAAGGCATGTGATAGGCAACCCATTTACCACATGTGCAGGCACGCTCATTAAGTCGGACAATCTGGATATTTCCTCCATGGTCACCCTGACGTGCGACTGTCACTTGATACACCCCCATTTCGTGATTGTTGAACTTCCTTACCTGATGTGTTGCCCCTTTCGCGGTGTTCTTCAAGAAGTGGTAATGAACTTTCTGGCTGAATTGGTGCAGGGGATTGATGTTAGGGTTATTAAGATTACCTCCTAAGGCATTAAGTGAAAATCCATGCCTTACTTGAAAGTACTCCACACAACGGTAGAAGGCAGTTTCAACAATTGCTGTGATTGGAATCCCACGGGCTTCCTTCATCACACCATTGAAAACCTCACATGTTGGTAGTCATGATGCCATATCTATAACCACCATCCACTACTAGAAACAGGCCTTTTACCGACGAAAATTTCCGTCGGTAAATCCACTTATCCGTCGGTAAATGGTTATTACCGACGGAATGAGTCCGTCGGTTTCCGTCGGAAATAATTGGTTGGTAATACCGACGGACCAAATTCGCCGGTATTTCCGGCGGATTTTCCGCCGAAAAATATAAAATTCCGCCGGAAATCGTCCGTCGGAAATGAGTGATGCCGGCCGGTTAACCGGAGAGATTACCGGAGTTTACCGATGGAAATATCCGTCGGTAAATATCAAAAAAAATAAATAAATAAAACCCATTACCGACGGTTATAACCGTCGGTAAAAATAAAATTTACCGTCGGATATGTCCGTCGGAAATCTAAATCGAATCCGACGGATATATCCGTCGGTAATGGGATTTATTATTTAATTTTTTATTATTTTCCGACGGATATTTCCGTCGGAAATTAGAATTATTTATTTTTAATTATACTACCGACGGAAATATCCGTCGGTAATCCGCCGATTTTAAAAAAAAATTCTATTTTATTATTAATCCACCTGTAAACCTGTCAAACCTGTTTAAACAAATCCCAAAATAAAATAAATGCAAACAACATACAAACATCAAACATACAAACATCAAATAAACTCAAACTGTATCAAGCAACCTAAAGCGAAAGGGGAAAAGGGGAAAGGGGAAGGGGGAAAAGAGGAAAGGGAAAGGGGAAAAGGGAAAAGGGAAAGGGAAAGGGGAAAGGGAAATTGTTTCGCTTGGGGAAAAGGGAAGGGAAATGGAAAGGGAAACAAAATATATTTGTTTACATTACATGCCAGCCAAATAAAATGAATGTCAATCAACCACGACCCCGACCCCGACCACGAGCGCTGCCGCTACCGCTACCATCGCCACTATGAATATCCAAGCCTACCAAACTCTTACATAAACCAACAATCTAGACCATATTCAAACCTTTTGACACCTAAAAATGCAAATGAAACAACTAGCACATAGAAAAAGACTACATAATTAAACCCACATAGACAGTTAATTATTCAATCCAAGCCTACCAATCTCTTACATAAACCAACAATCTACACACGGCTGCACACACTCACACTCACACGCAGAACACACACACTCACAGCACACACCAAACACACCCTGCAGAACACCCACACACACAACACACACGGCACAACAAAGAACACACACACACGCACAACATACTCACACACACAAAGACACATCAGAACACCTTCTACACACACCAAAACACACACCGCACAACAATAACTCCATTCTATAAGAGATCAAAGAAAACCTTGCAAACATAACAAAATCCAAGCACGAGAGGTCACACATTATGATAGTACTTCAAATGTCATGACCAACAAAAGATACGATTCGGTATGCTTACAGATTTAAATATAGCAGTTACATTAGAAAAACTAGAACTTAACATTGATTTTTCATCAAAGAAGAAACATCTTCCACATTTCCCTCTAATGTAAGTTTCCAATCTCGCTTTCAATTGTAACTTTTACTTCATCCCTATCGGAAGAAGACGATCCTTCTTCGAAATTGACATCTTCGGGAAAGTGCAAAAGCTTGAAACCGGAGGCGCAAATAGAGGCCTTTTTTAATAGCCGCCCGGGCCGCATCAAGAGAATGAAATCCCTTGTACACGAATTGGAGAAACCATTTACTTGTGCTTTACATGCATCGGCTTGTGTAGATGCCCGGATGCGTCCGACCCGAGACAACATAATAACAATATGCCATATGTTTCTATAAAAAGAATGTGATTTGCTAATCAACTCTACATTATATAAGAGAATATTATTTGAATTTTTTATTTTTTTTAAAAAAAAGAGCATCAGAAACCCTAATCGAACAAAACGTAAGGCAGCCTAAAATTCACAAAATATACCAATACCAAAATCACAAGAACTCAGCCATGAACAAAACTCAAATAGACCTAAATCCAAAATCACAACACATGAGCTATGAAAACAGAAAATCAAATGAAAAATCAACAGTCAAAAAAGGCATACTTTCGTAATCAATACTTGAGAGAGAGAAAGAGAGCTTACCGGCGTAGGAGACAACGACGGCGAAGGCGGGCTGGCGGCAACGCAGAGCTAGGGCGACTGCGAGAGAGAGAGAGAAAGCGAGTGAGAGAGAGAAATCGAGTGAGAGAGAGAAAGGGATTGAGAGAGAGAAAGAGAGCTTACCGGCCGGCGACGGAGACGGCAATGGCGAACGGCTTCCACGGCGGAGACGGCGTTTGTTCGCGAATTACTGATGAGAGAGAGAGAGAGTGAGAGGGAGAAATCGAGTGAGAGAGGAATTAAGCGATTGAGAAGAAACTTACCGTAGACGGCGACGGCAACGGCAGAGGCGATAGGTTTCCGTTCACGAACTGGAGAGAGAGACAGGAGAGGGCGACGTAAAATGAAGAAATGGGATCTGTTACATTATATATAGGGCGTGTTTACCGACGGATATGTCCGTCGGTAATACCGACGGTCAGTGTCCGTCGGCAATACCAATGAATTACCGACGGACTTTTTTAAATTACCGACGGACTACACGAAATTTTTAAAAAAAATAATTCCCGGTAAAATGAAATTAATTTCCGTCGGTAACTGGTTTTTTTCCGTCGGTATTACCGACGGACAAGGTCCGTCGGTAAATGTCCGTCGGTAAACACACTGTTTCTAGTAGTGATCGTGTGTCAATGTCCATTTTTTGGCATCCAAATTCTGAAATCATGCAATTGCCTTAGGGTTAATTCCACGGATCATCTCTAAGATAGATTTCAATTTTCTATCTTGAGTTGCTCTACCCTCTCTCCAAAACAGATACTTCAACCCTTCCCCTCTATGCTTATCCAAGAAATTTGCTCGCATATGTCTCAAGCAAAATTGATGATGCACATTTGGCCACCACATATCTTTGGTTATAGTCTTAAGAATGCCGTGATGACGGTCAGATATCAAACATACTTCACGACTCTTGATAATATGCTTGCAAAGCAGATATAAGAACCAACGCCAGTTCGTTCAGTTCTCCTTTTCAACAAAGGCAAATGCAAGAGGAAGTATACTGTCTTGGGCATCAACATCCATGGTAATCCGTATTACCCCTTTATATCTACCATGCATAAATGTTCCATCCACAGAAATGACAGGATGACAATGAGAGAAAGCTTCAATGCAAGGCCCAAATGCCCAGAATACCTGTCGAAACATGTGTAACTCACCAACAGGAGGAGGAGGATGAGAATACTCAACAATTTTGCTCGGGTTATATTTTTGAATGGCTGCTAGGATGTGGGGTAACCTTATATAAGATTCCTCACAATCTCCAAAAACCTCTGCAATGCCCTTCTGCTTTCCCCACCATGCCTTCTTGTAGGTAATTTCCTTTCCAAAGCTCTTAGAGATGTGTACAATAATGACTCCAACCTTGACATCTGAATTGGCCTTAATAAGACCAACAACTTCTCGACCGATAAACTTGGCATCTAGGTTGGGGTGATCTCGACTTTCTCCAGAATATAAGCAGCAGTGAGGAGCCTTATACTTGGTCAGTTCCCAAAAGCCAAACTTCCTCCTACTCACACGAACATAAAAATTGCATGGATAATTTTTCAATAGACACTCAATTACCCATGTGTGAGGTGTGCTCTTTATTACCCTGAACCGACAATTGGTGCGAATATGATACCTTTTTATATCAAATTGTGCCTCGTTCTTGCCAGAAAAGCATATCCCTTTAGCAATCGTCTGTTTATCCGGATCCCAAACTGGAAAACTATGTGCATTATCGTAATCAATCAAACCTTGTTTTGTCGAGAAGAAGTACCAATATCAATGTAAAAGGGATAATTCGCTCTCTCATATCTTCAATTTTCCGGCACTTCATAATAAACAAGAGGTGCTTCCACATCATCATCAATCAACCCATCATCATAGGCTCCCAAATCGACATCAGAATCACTACTACCCTCCTTATATTCATCATCAGCATCCTCTAGCATTGCATCTACATCAGTGTGTACTTCCTCTTCTTCATAATCTACATCATCTTCCGAACTAACCTCATTAACATGATCATTATGCCCAAATACCCCATCATCATAATTTGGTGTTTGGGTTGATACAAGGGTTTGGAAACTTGGACCAACCCCTGCATCACGGTTACTACTTGGTGAATACCCATAAATGGTCTCTGTGTGCCGTGTTTCAAACTCTGGATTGGGTCGATTTTCAATCAATTTTACAACCACATACAGCTGCAAATTTTCAATCCCCCCAAATTTAGCAAACTGATCGAACATTATATTCATACACGCATCATCTTCAATACGGAAAGGAAAGTACTCACCAATCCCACTATTAAAAGAATGAGGACATCTGTAAATGACTTCCAAATCAAATTGAGACCGATCTAAGTTCGCCTTTTTATATAACTCATCAATCAACTTATTGTATCTCCATCGGCAATTAGCCCTAATTGCACATTTTGGCCCTTTTTTGAAATGAGGACCATCAAACGGTTGTTCATCATCACCTCCCCAATAACACATGAAAATGATTGGACCCCCGTTTATCTTTAACCCTACATTACGAAATCAACGTGTTAAAAATTATATAACAAAACTCTAACATTTATATCTACAATATACTAAAACACAGTTAAATACTTAAATTTTATTTCTAAACACAAGTGAAAACAATGATTAAGATGATTTTAATTTACCTTGATTCGTTATCTTCAACTATTCTAATGAATATATTATACTGGCTGAGAGAGGAAGGTAATGAATTAAGAGAGGAAGGTAATGAATATGAATACACGGGCTGGAAATTGAAGCTTTATGCTGGCTGAAAACTGAACCTCATTAGCTGGAAAGGAGAATCTCTGACTTAAACTCGCTACACTATGTAGCGAGTTTCATTAAAGTTGAAATTGCTACATGGTGGAGCGATTTTAAGTCAGAGTTTGTCCTTCAATAATTTCCTTCGATTCAAAGTTTATTATTTCAATTTTTTTTACGTTAGCGAAGGTATTTTGAGCAATAAATATAAGTTAATTTAGTTATCCTAATGAATATCTAAAAATTGTTACTTGTAGTACATATAATGGTGTATCAATAACAACTTTTAAATTTTCATTTGGATAATTAAATTAACTTCAAATTATTGTTCAAAATATCTTCGTACTAACTTCAAATATCTAAAAAGTGGGACGGGTGTAGTAATATATTCAACGTCAACTCTTCTTCATGAATTATTATGTTTTTGTTTACAATCTTTTTTTTGTTTGTTTCACATGTGTTGCTGAATTATGTTTTTGTTTTAATTTTTTTTTTTACATGTGTTAAAATAAATGGATGACATGTTGCTGAATTATGTTTTTGTTTAAAAACTTTTTTTTACATGTGTTTAAAATAATGATGACTGGAAAAATTGCAACTAAACCAAACACAAACTGTACCAAATAATTTTTAAAAACTAAAATAACATCAAAATAAATATAATCAAGTTAGTGACCACATCCCGTTCACGTAGGAAATCTTACATTAATTAATTCAAACATTTAGGAAATTCGAGTAATCCAAATGATCTTAGCATTTACATAACTTCATTATTCTTAGGAAATAACTGCAAAACAAATGAGTTTAACATTATTTACTATATGATTCCAATAATTCAGCAAAAATAAGAAAATATGTACCTTGAAGACATTAGGGAGTGTGATGTTAAGATAACGTGCTGATTGTGATGGGTTGGGGGCCCAAACATCAATCTAAATATTTCAAAACAAACAATTAGATGGAAGTATTAATGATGATTCCAAAGTGTACTGACTTCCACTAATTAATATCATACCTTCTGAAGTATCAGAACAGAACCGACATATATATCTTTTCCGAATTCTCTCTGAGTCACTTTATGATGAATGGAAGCATCTATGTTATCCGTAGGATCCTAATAATTTTATCCCAGTTAGTAACTCAAAACACATTTCACCCATGATAGAAAGCATACTAAGCTCATATCCTAACCTTTAAAGTCACTCAGAGATCATCAAGACCATTTGATGTGCAGGACTTGATAATGGCAACAACCTAATAGAACATACATAAATGTAAAAAATTAATTATCTTTACACACATTTAACTATAATTAATCTTGATATTATACCTGATCTACCATGTCAATATTATGACATTTCTTTTTGATAGAGCTCAACGGATAATATGTACCGACTTCAGTGAGAAATTCCATTGCAGAGAGCCAAGGACCGTCTTGGAAAGCTTCATCCTTCACCGGATCTTCAATCGCTCCGTTTATACTCTTGAATTGTGATCGGGGTTTGTTGCGAAGATAAGCTCTAACAGTCGAGATTTCTCTGTCGCATGGCGGACTCTACGGCACCGGCGGGACCAGAAATTGGGACGGCGGAGGAATTGGGACGGCGGAAAAAAAAATGCTGCTCTCTTGGATCCATTTTTTGTGTTTAATAGAATTTGGATTGAGAAGATTGATGGTTGCGAGGAGGATACGAGAGAATCAATGAATGAGGGAGAGGAGGAGAGGAGAGGAGGATAAATCTAGAAATCTTATATGGGCTATTAATTAAAGAGAAACTCGCTACACGGTGTAGCGAGTTTGACTTGGACAGGTCAAACTCACTACACGGTGTAGCGAGTTTCTCTTTAATTAATTGTCCTAATTAATTATCAAATTGTCAAACTTAATTACATAGAACTCGCTATACGGTGTAACGAGTTTCAAAAAGTGAGACACTTTTAGCAAAAGTTTGAATAGTAAATCACTTTGATAAATAAAAACTTAAAACAATATTATTTGAGAAAAAAATCTTCACAATTCATATTCAAAATATTGATTTAACTACTATTAAACGCTTTTTCTTAAGACAAAAACTTATGTGAGAACACTATGACCCGTCTCATGGATGAGACGGGTCATTTTTGACCCATGATCCAGCCCATTGAACCAGCTCCATGACCCAGGGGGCGACCCTGTCACGTGGCAGCCTCTCATAGGCCCAAGAGACGGGTCGGATCCATGACCCGCCCAAAAAAAAATTTTGCTCCAGGACCCATGGGTCCGATCCTGACACGTGGCAGCCTCTCATAGGCCCAAAAAAAATTTTTAATTTTTATATTTTGTTTTTTTTTTCGGTTTGTGAAAAGTAATAGTTACTATAACATAATATAATAATTGTATGCATATAAAGTAATAGTTTATATACATTAAAGTAATACATATATACAGAAAAGTAATAGTGTTTTTTCCTATGTTTTCTTCGTTTGGCAAAAGTAATACTTATTATAACTAAAATGTAACAAACGTGTTATTTATATGTAATAGTATTTGTACATAATTGTAACACATATGTATAGATATCTATATGTTTTCAAACAATAAGTTATAATGAGTTCAAATTTATTATGATACATGTAAAAGTATTACATTATCTATAGAAATATGTTACAATTTCATCTATCAAAGTGTTACATTTACTTGTATAAACTATTACATTCATATACATAAGTTATTACATTTCAAATGTAATACATATGATTTGTATTACATTTGAAAAAATGAGTAAAAACGAGCTTTTGTTTTTTTAAAACAGGTATTACGTTTAGTGTTTACTTATGAACAATGTTACTTTATATGTATACAGTCATCACATTAAGAGATGGTAACTATTATTTTTTTTAAACCACTGAAAAGCCGAAAAAATAATATAAAAGGCATGAGCTGCCACCCATTGGTCGACCCGTCTCATGCATGCATGAGACGGATCCCCTTGTTCTCACGGGAGACCACCTCTTTTCTTAAAATTGACGTTTTGAGTAACGAGTTGAACAATTTTTTTAATTTTTTTTTGGAGGGAGTGCTCCTCCCGTGTCTTCATAAGTGTCCCAAAATGTTTGTCCCATTTGATTTTTTTGTTAAACTTTGATCACAAATTTATGAGAGATTAATCATGTTCATAAAATTCTAAAAGTTGTAGTTGATAATATTATTAATGGTGAATCAATAGAAATTTTTAAAATTTCATGAATATAATTAAATTGTCATATATTTGTGGTCAAAATTTAACAAAAAAATCAAATGAGACAAATATTTTGAATTGGAGAGAGTATTATTTTAAAAGTTAATGTAAAACTTCTAATAAAACGCTTTTTATTTTTTATGAAGAAATTAGGAGTCAACCCCATAATAGATTTCCTTTGACTCAAACTTGAACTTATTTTCTTCCACTTTCCTAGCATAAACAACCATTTTCTTAGACATTAAAGAAACACAATTAAAAAAACATTAATGGTCTAAAACAATCATAAATTGCACAACAACAAATTCTCCTAACACCACGGAAACCTAAAAATTTCCAATAATCAAACATTCTCACATTCTCACATTGACAACGCCCCCTTCTTCTTCTTCTTCACATGGCAGCGGTCGGACGGCGACAAATGGATGCCACCATCCCCACCCCGGCCGCTTCCTCAACCGTCACATTCTCCTCCGACGACTCTCTCCAAGTAGCACCTTTCCATATTCTCGAAATCAATCTCATTTCCGCCCAAGATTTAGCTCCGATCAACAAATCAATGCGTACCTACGCCGTTGCCTGGCTCAATCCCAACAAGAAATTAACCACCCGTGTTGATCAGAAAGGTCACACCAATCCCAAATGGAACGATAAGCTTTCTTTCCGTGTGGACGAGAAAATCCTCCAATCGGAATCGTCTTCTCTCACGATTGAAATCTACACCGTTTCGTGGTTCCGGGACGTTCTCGTCGGAACGGTGAGTGTTCTAATCGATAATCTGATTGCTCCGTTTCAATATCAATCCCATTTGAGCAAACGGTTTGTTGCGCTGCAAATTCGCCGGCCGTCCGGCTACCCGCAGGGGATTCTCAACATGGGTTTTTGCCTTCTCGATAGCACGATGCGGAGTTTGCCATTAGACAGCGATTTCCTCACGAAAGAGGTTGAAAATGTAAACAATCATGAAGAAGTAGATGCTCATCAGCAAAAGATAAATGAGAAAATCCAACTATGGCGGTCACTCAGCGGCGGCACCGATCTGACAAACGAGGATTTCACGATGAAATCTGGGTCGGTGGTAAATGGTTCAATCTGCAATGGGGCGATGGTAAATGGCTCCGAGCTAAACTCCGATATCGGACCGTCGGCCTCTATTGCTGCAGCAGAAATGGCTAAAGATCAGCAGCAACAGCAGATGAGAAGGAGGCAGCCAATACAGCTGCCGGAGATACCGCCATTGAGGAAAAAGATGGCGCGGGAAGAAGAAGGCAGCTCAATATTGGGAGAATTGACACCGGAAGAAGCGGCGGCGAAAGGGTGGAGGAGGGATCTCGTCCCGGCTAGAAACGCGGCAGAATTGAGGAGGAACTCCGATGGGGGAGGAGGACTGTTTTCATGCATTGCTTACGGGATTGAATTCAGGATTGTTTGTGGAGCAAGTAGTCCTTGTAATGATGCTGTCAAAAGGAGTAGCAGCAGCAAAAGTTCTACAAGAAAGAAGAAATCTGGTGACCAACATTCAGTTTAAAAGATTTTCTCGGGAAAATATTGAGAAAGAAAAGAAAAGAAAGGAAAATTTTAGTTATGCATGTTGATTCAAGACGTAGAAGAAGAAGATTCCTATGTGAATCCAGCTTTAAGTATAGAGTAATTTTGGGAACCGGTTAATTTCATTGTATTCCCGGAGGTTTATTCAAATATCAGTATGAATATTGAAATTGGGTTAAAGTTGATGGATTGGAAACTTATAATTTGGATTGATATTTTTGAAGAAGCATGTAATTTTTGGACTTTCATCATATATTTTCATTTCCTTTTTCTGTTACTTTTAATTAATTTTTCACATTGTCAATATTTAAATATATTTCCATCTCCTTACTTTTTTCTAAATTTTTTTAAATTGAAATATTTCTGTAATATCCTCATGATAATTTAAGAGTTATAAATTCTTAGGATTGCCATCGTGATAATTCATGAATAATAAGTAACAATTTATTCGGATAAACAATGTGTTACACACAATTGGTAGAAAATTTTTCAACTCTTATAACATGAGCTTCTTCGGCACTAATAGATAAATGGGAATTTGACCCGGAAGTTCCTTTTGAAACAAATCACTTTTCCTTAGATTCCTCATTAAATCGAAATGACCTGAAAATTCTTATGCAGTAATATATAATACTGCATGCAATATTATTATATTCACTCATATGTGAATATAATACTGCATCTATAATACAACACGGTGAAGAAACTTCTCGGGCATTATCATACTTTTTTAGAACTTCCCGGTCACTCTCCCTAGATAAATACTAATTTATTGAAAAGAAAAAAAAATACAATTATATATATTTATATATATATATAATCAGTTCTCCGGCTTTGAGGAAAACAACAGATTTTTAGATGCACACTAGTTAATGAAAACTCCAGTTTTAATCAAAGATATCTCCTTTTTTTTTTCACTACTCACACACACACACACAAGCGCCAAGTTCCCACCTAGAAACATCACTATCAAGGGCAAAATCATCATTTCAATGCTTATGTTTGCAGTTACTAAAATAGCCTAGATTGTGTGTTCATGATGCATTCAAACAAGGGTATATTAGTCATTAGACATCAAAAAAAGATATTGATTTTGTGTGAATGTAAGCCATTTGTTTATTGTAAACTGTAAAAGCTTGCCAAATGTTGATGATGTTGTGTGCATGTTGTCCATTTGTATTTTCATTTCTGACAAAATTTGACAATAGTTTTTGACCCACATCCAAATGTTTCTCACTCTTCTCTTTTTAAGAGTCTTTCTTCATTGAACACTCACACACACACACATGAACTCTCACTCACACACACGCATGAACACTCACGTACATAGGAAACATATGGAAAATTTGTCGCTGGAGAAAATAAACGGCACCGGTGAAGGCAAAAAGCCGACCATGAATTTGGTGGAAGGTGGTGGCATACACTGATGAATGAAGACGGAGCTGACGATGAAGAACAAGCACACGTGCTGGGTGGGAATGGATAATTGGAATATTCTGGAGTGAAGGAGAGAGAAGAAGAAGGTAGGAGAGAGAAAGCAGTTGTTGCCGTCGCCATTGACGGCTGACAATGTTCTTGGAAGCAAGTTTATATCAGGAGAAGAAGATGCAGACCAAGTGTTTGATTTTTTCCATTTTTTGGTTATTGGTTCTAGAGACAACTCGAGAGAGGAAGAATTGGCATTAGAAAGGATGGGAACCAAAAAGATGTGGTGCGACGCGCTTTGCATCCGTAGTACAGTATATATTAATTGTCCTGCTAATGCCACGGCTCACTGCAGTTTGCAGCATGAGAAAGTGTTACTCCCTCTTTCCATGGTTTTTTTATTTTTGAGAAATAATTGTTGTAAATTTACAACTGTCACATTAAGTTATGTGTAAATATAATGTTGGATTTTTTTCTTAAGAATGCAAATGGGTTAAGGAATATAATAGAAATAAACAAGAATATATATCCCTAAATTATCTTTTTTTTTTAATCTGGAAGCAAAATTATCTTAATGACTAGGATCTTCAAATTAAAAGTATGTAAGGTTATAAATTATGTGGAATTGGGATCTCTATAGAATTACATTTAAATATTTCTTCTATTGATCTTATCTTGAAGAGACATTATATTGTCCAGAGATTTGGTGCGATCGCCCAATCAAGGGTGCGCGATCGCCCCTAGGCGGTTTGGGCCTGGATGGTCTGGGATTGTCATATTGGGGCGGTTTGGATCAGATGCGGTTTGGGCTGGCGCGGTTTGCCTCTGGTGCGGTTTTGGCCCTGGTGTAATTTTCACTCTGGTGCGGTTTTAGGCTCTGGTGCGGTTTTGGCCTTGATGCGGTTTTAGCTCTGGTGCAATTTCTGGTGCGGTTTGGTGGATCATGCGATTTTGGATTCGGTTGGATTTCTATATATTTTAACTTTGATTTTACTTAGCTTGCACTGATAAGCAAGTAAGGTATGAGGAGGACAAATATTACTAAAAAAAATAGAATGTCTTCTCTATCTTTCTTTTTTTTTTTTTTTTTTTTTTTCAAATATTAACTCATATCCTAAATTAAATATATAAATATATTATTAAAAAATTAATATATGGATATATGTAGTTATAAGAGTTATTTATAAGACATATTAGTCTCTTTGTTTTAACCTATAGTATATTCAAATTTCGTGAATTTGTTATCTTTGTTTGATTGTAATTGTGGATTTTTTGTAAGACATATTAGTCTCTATGTATTAACCTATAGTATAAAGATGCCATTATAAAAATGTGCTAAAATTGTTAGTGAATAGAATTTATAAGAGAAATAATTGTTGTAAATCTATAACGGTCACATTAAATTATGTGCAAATATAATGTTGGATTTTTTTCTTAAGGATGCAAATGGTTTAAGGAATATAATAGAAATAAACAAGAATATGTATCCCTAAATTATCTTTTTTTTTTTTTTTTTCTGGAAGCAAAACTATCTTAATGTCTGGGATCTTCAAATTAAATGTAGGTAAGGTTATACATTATGTGGAATTGTGATCTCTTTACATTTAAATATTTCTTCTATTGATCTTATCTTGAAGAGACATTATTTCGTTCAGAGATTTGGTGCGACCACCCCCTCAAGGGTGCGCGATCGCCCCCTACGCGGTTTGGGCCGGTTGGGCATGAATGGTCTGGGTCCTGGGATTGTCATATTGGGGCGGTTTGGATCAGATGTTGTTTGGGCTGGTGCGGTTTGGCTCGGGTACGGTTTGCCTCTGGTGCGGTTTTGATCCTAGTGCGAATTTGACTCTGGTGCGGTTTTTGGCTCGGGTGCGATTTTAACTTCGGTGCGGTTTCTGGTGCGGTTTGGTGGACCAGACGGTTTTGGATTGGGTTGGATTTCTATATATTTTTACTTTGATTTTACTTAGCTTGCAGTCTTGCACTGATCAGCAAGTAAGATTGATAGTTAGGTGTTTTTTTGGCTTCAGAGTTGGACAAACTTTTATTCCCGCTCATTGATGTAATTCTTATTTACATCTCTATTTTCTTTTGTATTTATTTCAATTTTGATCAGTTATTCGTTACTAACTTTTCGTGCATCGTACGGGGGTAACGCTAGTGTTCTTAAAAAGATGCCAATATTACAAATTCTCAGTTCTTTTATAATTATTTCTTTGCTTTATTTTTTAATTTTTTTTTTCAATTTGAGACACTTCAAATACTCGTGATTTCATTCTTTCAACATTCTCGTATTACTGACACTTTTTAATATTGTCAGTTCAACTTTTTAATATTTTAATTATTTAAACTGACAATTCATAATATTAATGCTTACATTTATATACACTAGATTGACTCCCGTGCGATGCACGGGACATTACTATAGATTTAAAAGACAAAAATTGATCTAAGAAAAAAAAATCAATTCGTCTATACATTATGGAATACTTCCTTAAACATTACATTGTCAGTACATAAAATTAGAGAACAATAAAATAGGAATAAAAAAATAATCATACGAAATATGCATATCGATGCACAATTCTGTAGTATTTTCTCATTTAAAAAAGTAAATAAAACACACGAACATGTTTAGAACATACGAAATACTCCAAGTTATTGAAATTAGTAAAAAAAAGGTGAAGATTGAAAATCTAGTTAAAAAAAGGTGATATTTTATTTCGTTTTGACAAAGATAATTTTTTAAATAAAAACAAAAGATTTGTTCATACCAAAAGAATAGTACAGTTATCTAATAAAAATTAATATCATTATTTATCAAATTTATTAATACTTTATTTACGATTTTTTTTTTTTAAATATAGCTTTTTAAAAATTTATATATCAAAATAACATTTTCAAAAACTTAAGTACCAAACTAGCACTTTTGACTTGAAATCCGGAATTGGTAATTCCGGATTATGAAATCCGGAATTACCAATTCCGGATTTGATTTATTTATTATTTTTTTTTCCAAAATTGAATTTCCGAAAATAATAATTCCGTAAATAGGGGGCGATCGCGCCCTAAAATAGAGCGATCGCTCATGTGTACTCCGGCGGTACCAATTCCGGATTCTATTTTTATTTTTTATTTTTTTCCAAAAAAGATTAAATGAGGAAATAATATTTTCTGGAATAAATAGAGAGCGATCGCACGTATGTGGGGGCGATCGCTCTTAGTGTAATCCGGAACTGATAACTCCGGATTTTAATTTTTTTTTTTAAATACTATATATCTGAATTGAATTAAGTAATGTTTTTTTTTGAAAAATTCAAATCCGGAAATGCTAATTCCGGATTTGCTTTACAAAACCCATCTTCCTCGGCAAATCAGTAAAGAAATGCGGCATAATAAAAATCCGAGTGAAGAAGAAGGAGAAAAGAAGAAAGAAGAAGAAAGTAGGTGATTTTTTTCCAAAAAATATTGAAAATTCAAGAAGTTGATTAAGAAGTTCAAGAAGAAGAGGTGATTAAGAAGGTACATTTAATCCTCTTATTTTTTGTTCGAAATTTAAATTTAGTATTTATTTAAATTTTTTTGTGAATGTAGTGATATTGTTAAATTAGATTTTTTATAATTTATTTTTCAATTTCTAGGAATAAATATGGCTGGAGTTCCACTTATTTTCATGTGTTATTGGGGAGGAAATGATGAACACCCGTTTGAAGGTGAACATTTTGAAAGGGGACCAAAATGTGCACTTAGGGCTAAAACTCGGTGGAGTTACAAGAAGTTGATTAAAAAGTTAGCTAAGAAAATTGGGGTAGATCGAGCTATTGTTCGGTTGCAAGTTACATGTAGATATCCTCGTCTTGTCGCTCCGGATTGCAAACTACATTCCATTTGTAATCGACAATGATATGGGTATGGAAGTCATGTTTGATGTTTACGCTTTCCCGGTTTGGTGGGTTGAGTAGCTTACAATTGTATGTTAAGATAAATTTAGTTGATAATGTGAATGTTGAGGAGTTTGAAACCTATGAGGAGCCATTACAAAATGAGTATGTTAATGACATGGATACCTTCCGGATGGGTTCTTTAAGCCGCTATAGTCGAGGGATCTTTGGAACAAGTACACAAACATATGTGGAAGAGGAAGAGGGAGAGGAAGAGGAAGAGGAAGAGGAAGAGGAAGAGGAAGAGGGGGAGGAAGAGAGCGAGGAAGAGGGAGGGGGTGAGGGTGAGGAATTGTATAATGATGATGATAATGATTCGGATTATGAAGAAAATATTGGGTTGCTTCTAAATGAAGATTGTGACGATGGATATGAAGATTGCGTAGTCCTACCGATGTTAGCGAGAATGAGGGAGAAGATTTGGCGTTACATTTGGTTGCTTACGAAGAACCACATGACATCGTGTGCATGACGAGTCGGGTATCAATTTTATCGTGATATTGGAGAAGGATCGGAGATATATGATGATAACCAATATGACTTTGCCGAATGGAATGTAGAACATCATGACATTGCCAAAGGTATTCGCTTTTCAAAGAAGACAGATGTACGGTATAAAATGAAGTTGTTTCATATTAAGAAAAATACGCTTCTTCAAGGTAAAACGAAGCATAACCCGAAAGTGGACTATTGAGTGTTTGATGAAAGATTTTCCGTGCCATTTTTATGTGAATGTGAGTTTGAAGAATGCCGGGTATTGGGAAATTACCAAATACAAGGGTCCTCATTCTTGTTTGGCAACCGAAATTAGCCAAAATCATCGAAACATGGATGCTAAGTTCATAGGGCGGAAGTTTTGGAACCTGGTTAAGGCCGATCCCGAGTTGAAGATTGTACTAGTGAAGGCGGAAATAAAAAGCCTATGGAAAGGAAGTTTCATATAGAAAGGCATGGTGTGGCAAACAAAAAGCTATTGCGAGAGGCATATGGAGACTGGGAGGAATCTTACATAAGACTCGGCCACGTTTGTTAGCCGCCATCCAAAAGTGGAACCACGGAACCATTGTGGAGCATTCGATCCTCCTCCTCCCGGTGCTTTAGTTATGTTTGATCATGTGTTACGGGCATTTGGCACTTGTGTGGAAGCATTCACTCATTGTCGTCCCGTTATTTCGCTTGATGGCACATTCCCGCATGGAAGATATGAGGGGTTATTCTTTATTGCCATGGGTGTCGACGCAAATGATAGTCTACTTCCTCTCGCATTCGCTATTGTTGAAAAAGAGGACTATCGAAACTGGTGTTGGTTTGCATCTTCTATGCAAACATATTGTTAAGGGTCGTGAAGTTTGCTTGATATCTGATCGGCATAATGGCATCCTTTGCACGGTTGGAGACATTGCCAGCTGGCCACGAAATGTTATCCACAGATGGTGCATGTTGCACTTGCGAGCTAATTTTCTTAAAGCTCACAAGGGCGTTGGATTGAAAAGATCTTTTTTGGCGTCTTGTTAGCACCACCCAAGATATAAAGCTTAAATGCTATCCGAGGCAAATTCGTATCATCAACCCCGAGGCATATAAATGGTTTGAGAACTTGGATGCTAGAAAGTGGACAATGGCTCACGATGGTGGATATAGGTACGGCATTAAGACTACTAATTTGTCGGAAGTTTTTAATGGCGTTATGAAAGGAGCTCGGGGGAATGCCAATTTCAACAGTTGTTGAGACCTCATTCTATAGGTGTGTGGCATACTTTCAAGATAGACTCACTAAAGCAATTAGTGCTTTAGGGGGAGATCCTAATGGCATCCCACCACCAAATGCCACGCTACAATTCAGTGAGAGAATCGATCGAAGATACCGATACAACTTGGATAAGATTTGGGTTTCATCACGTCACAAGGTTTAACACTACGTCGCAGGGTGTTTATAGTGTGAGGACCAGGCACGTGGTGACAAAGGTGGACACATTCAAGTTGTGAGATTGCGTGATCGAACATGCACTTGTGGCAAATGGATGCAATATCATTACCCTTGTTCGCATGTGCTTGCGTGTTTCAAATCGCAAAGTGTCGATGGTATGAGTTATATTCATCCTTTTTACAGCCTTGCCTCGTACTACAAGACGTGGAGTTGCTCTTTTCATCCAATCCATGACGAGGCCTATTGGAATGTAGATCATATTGTCCCACGTTTTTACCCTAACCCGGAGCATCGACGTGACAAGAAGCAAGGGAGACCCAGGTCAAGGCGACTGAGAAACTCTATGGATTGGCAAGTTGCAAAAAAAAGAATCGTTGTGGGATTTGCAAGTTAGAAGGTCACACGCGAAGGAGATGTCCAACTCTTAGACAAAGAAGAGTTAATTGTTATTTTTATTATTACTTCTTAAATTACGTACTTTGAACTTTTAAGTATTGTTGTTTTATTTGAACTTGTAATATTGTTTTATTTGAACTTGTAATATATTGAACTTGTAATATATTTAACTCTTGGTGGAGTATGACATCAAATATATTTGTAGTTGCGAAACTTAAAACGACCAAATGGGTCAACCGCTCCATTTATATAGCAAATAAAATATGAATAAAAACTGAAATAACATTAAAATAAATAGTTAAAATTAGTGATCACATCCCGATCACATAGGATAGAAATACAAGTTCAAAGTTCAGCCTAACAACACATACATTAATCAAACATTAAAATAAAGAGTTCAAATTAGTGATCACATCCGGTCACATAGGATAGAAATACAAGTTCAACAGCTTCAACAACTTTTACATGAAAAACCCCTTCATGGAAAATCGGATGGGATGAAATCCTTATGGAATACTGCAACACAAATAAACTAATGTCATTTGTTGAACAATCACCCACTCACAAATTACCTAACAATTTTACCTTGAATACATTGGGGAGTGTGATGTTGAGTATATGTGTTTTACGTGAGGGGGAGAAAACAACAACCTAAAAATTACAAAAAACACATGATTAGATGGCAATATTAATAATAGGTTCAAGTTGTTGCATTTTTAATACATCATACCTGATGAAGTATCGTAACGTAACCAACAACTATGTCATCTCCGAACTCACTCTCGCAAACACCTTATGATGAATTGCACCACCTATTGTTCCCGTTGGATCCTATCAATTTTATCTTAATTAGTAAGATAAGACACATACTAATCATGCTAGAAAACATACAAAACTCATATGCTAACCTTCAAAGTCACCGTAGCGTCACCAAATTCATTTCGTGTGATGGTCTTGACAACACCAACGGCAACATTAATCCTATCAAATCCATTAGGAAATCCGCCCGTGACAAAGATATTGAAAGGGGTAGCAAAAGAATCATACCATCGCCACCGGAGCAAGCCTAAGTGCGTGAGCCAAGGACTACGTTCGAAATCTTTATCCTCCTTGGGGACTTTCAATCGCTCTCCTCAACAAAAAACCGCATTACACAGTTGTAACACTACCAATTTTAACGCACAAATGGGGCGACTCACCCCTTTCCATCCGGCGTCTCGCAAAGTTATCGGAATTGGAGCGACGCCCAACAAGAGGGCCACCGCTCCAAAGCCAAAGTGATTTGCAATATATGTATGTGACATCACATTTTGATCAAGAGCTGGTTAGTCTCAATCTCAAAACTTTGAAGATAAATCAAACATCTCCCCTCCATATCTCTAATTTGACTCTCCACGTAGCCAACTCCGTCCTGACAGATAATAAGCAGCCTCGACCGGGTCTGCTCGCCACTCCTCCTCCTCCTCCTCCTCCTCCTCCCCCTCATCATCATCATCCTCCTCATCATCATCACATCCAGTCAAAGTCTCTCTAGATGACCCCTCACCCCTCTTTACATTCGACATTTAGTGGTAAGGGTGAATAAGTTAATCTTAGGACCTCCTCTAATGTCCTTGTTCACTAACCTGAGGTTAAATCCCGATTTTGTTATCAGGGATGTGATCAGCAATGGAAAATTATAGTTCGTATTGGCCATACCCTTAGCCGTGTTCCATATCTCCTTACTGATTATTTTTCCAAAATCAATTGTTTTTTGTTGAGCTATCATGTGCATTAGAAATGCACGTCTCCAATTAACCTCATTAAAATGAGAGGAGGGGAGGATTCTCTCACAAATAAATCTATGAAGATACTTCATCCAATTATCCATGTCTCGAGCCTTTACAACTACACCCTTCTTCACATTCCTAGGGTCAATTACCCCAAAAGTCGGAGCTAGCAAATGCAAATTTTCCTTAACTTTTTTTCCTATCCTCTCCATCTCTTTGGTGTACTCACACCCATCCTCCTCAATGTTAGTGGCTAACCCATAATGTTGATTAATGGCATCCCTATCATAATTAACCTCTAGCCCCCGCACAAAAGACTGTCCCGTATTCCCCCGTTCAAAAACATTAGCATAAAAATCTTTGACTAAAAGTGAACTTCCATAGTTTGGGGGCTTACTCCCCAACTTTCCCCAATTGTATAGGGTAACAAAACCATCTAAATACAAGCCATTAAAATCAAATTCCCTCTCCGGGTTGAATGGCTTGTTTTCATATAACTCAAAGAATTGTTGAGCTTGAATCCCAACAAATTTAGCAGCATCATACGGGGGACCGAGAGGGGTTGGAGTGTTGGTGGTAGTGGTTCGTGATCTTTTAGGAGGCATTGTCAATCAAAACTCAAAGATAAAAAATTGGAAGCTTACTTTTGAATTGGCCGGAAATTTGCCGGAAGGTCGCCGGAGTCTTTGTCTTGAAAAACAAACGTGTGACAATCTTCAAAATGCACCTCAAACCTTGAATGTGTGCTTCAAAATGGATGATTGATTGATTTTGGGGTTGAAGAAAATTGGATTTGGGGTTGAAGAAGATTGAATTTGGGGTTTGAAATTTGAAATTTTAGAGAGAGAGAAAAGGAGGCTGGTAGGGTTATTTGATTGGGAGAGGGGGAGGTTTTGGGATAAACCGTGCTTGGAAAATCCGCGTAGAGGGCGATCGCGGCCGGGTTTAGTGAGCGATCGCGCCTTTCTCTCGTAATAAGAGGGCGATCGCTCGTATATTGGGGTGATCGCGCATATGGAATTTATTATTTGTTTTTTAAGAAAAATAAATTTTTAATAAAAGAATCCGGAATTAGAATTTCCGGATTACATTGGGGCGATCGCCCTCTATAAGGGAGCGACCTCCCTCTTGTCCGTCCCTCTTTTGTCAAATTTCAATCGGTTTTTAATGTTTTTCGTTAGTTTTTAGAATTTTCATCGCTTTTAACGTTTTCAGTTAGTTTCTCGAAGTCCAGCTAGTTAGTTTTTAGAATTTCCGGTCGGTTTTTAACGTTTTCGAGTTAGTTTTGAAATATCAGTCCATGGCAAGCTTTCATGAAATTAAAATTAACAATAATAAAAGAATAAGTTTTATAGAAAATTGACCACATCCAGGTCACGTAGGATACCAGTCAAGGATAATTAGATGGGGTAAATTCATCAGGGGGATTGCGAATCCTACTCCCTCTCCTCGGCATACGACGACCACCTGATCTAGATTGTTGAGATGAGGATGAGGATGATCCATCGGGACTTTCTGAAAACTGCACACGAGGCAAATGGAAACTAGGCCTAAATCCCGGAATCCCGAATGTACGCTCAAAGGCGTCGATTATAATTGCTAGAAGAAGGGAAGGAGCTCGAGGCGGTTGCGTGAAATCAAACCGATTCATCAATTCGGTAAAAGAATTACCCGGTCCCGTCTCGAGTGAACTGTCCGATCGAACTCAACCGATGCATATCACCGTATTGATCCTGTATCTACGGCTCATCCTCGCAGCCTGGTATCCGCCACGCCTACGAACCCGATTCTCCCTCTGTGGCTCCTCTTCAGCAGTATGATCAACCGTTGGAGGGGGAGCTTGGGCTTGCAGTCGTTGCTGCTCCCTAATATGTGTTAGTGTGTTAGTGACACATTGTTGAGTGTAATTCGCCGAGGTCTTCCAAGGATGTGGCATTACAATCGTATATGTACATCCCTTGGAGACTTTGAATCTTTTCAAAACAATGAACTAAAATTAATTAATACGGAAAAATGGTATTGTTTTTGTAAAATCATTGTATGTAATATATAACTTACCACACCCTCATAACCAGGTTGAACGTGGCCTGAACCCTAGTCCCTCCACATTAGACGAATTGTGGAGGAGCGATCGAGTAATACGCCTATACCATGTCAAATAGGGGTGATGGTAACTTATATCCACTTCACCAAACTCTCCATCAACGACATTAAACTCCCGTTCATTTCCACCTTGCTATGTGCCGATCATGTTGTTGCATCCAGCTAACGCCCGACCGACCTTGCCGACTAATCCGATGCAAGTCCAAACCGGTGTCGCGGTCATCGTGCACACCTTGAACCATCCCAAATTGTCGCATTACGCGATCCGGAAAGTGCCATTCAACCCTCTCAAAGCGGATGAGGGCACCTTCGCCCTCCATATAGCTTGGCCCCGAAGGCGTAAATTCAGAACTGGCACACCGTTGTATGGCTGCCACACAACCTGATCCTTCTCTAAATATGACAACTGGTCTCGATAGCCTTGCAGGTTATGGGCAGTCACAGAAGTATACGACAATGGACCCTTCCACCTACATATGAAACAATTGATATAAAAAATAATGAGTAAAAAAGCGATATATTACAAAACAGATCATTTACAAAATGAAGTAATTGAAATATACCTGTAACCCACTGGTTGCAATCCAGTAAGTGTTATTTCTGTATGTCTCCTAGGTTGTGTACACAACAACCTCTCCCATGCCCAAAGCTATAAAAAAAAATTATCATTACTTACAAAACAGATTAAGCCCACTAGCATAATGTAATCATTTATAATTGACATACCTGTACAATGGTTAAGAAGCCACCACACCCTTTCGAATCGTGCTGAGATGCTACACACATCTCCCTATACAAGAAGGCCAACGCTCCACTACCCCAACTGTACTGACCAATATTATTTATTTTCCTAAGAAGTGCGAGGTACATCAACTTCACTAGGTTATCAGACGAGACGGGCATAATGTATGACCCCAATAATAAGAAAATGTATGCTCGAGTATATGTCTCAATCATATGCTCGGACGCATTATTGGGAAGCTGTTCAAAATGAGGGAAGTGTCCTAGAACCCATCTCATTGATATCATTCCACCTCTTTTGATGTCTGCAGTTGAGGGTGCAACCCCAAATAACTCCTCAACAATCTCAACCCATGCCCCCGCACTCCTACTAGTTTCTGAACTAGTCACCGCCATTCCGTCTACAGGAAGACCACACAACATGCCAATATCCTCTAAGGTGATGGTCATCTCCCCTACAGGTAAGTGAAAAGTGTGGGTCTCTGGACGCCATCTTTCAATCAAAGCCTCAATCAAATGCCAATCATATTGTATATGACCTAATAAATACACTCCATAAAATTCAGTATTTATAAGCTTCTCTTCTATCCTCCAATCAACTCTAGGTGGAAGTACTGGACCACGCCTAGGTCTTAAATTGGGTAACTCTTGTCCCTCCCAAATATATTTAGATCTATGTGTATCCTGAGAAGTCAATACATGAGGATCGATTGGCCCAGGATCAATAAATTGTTGTTGTACATGTTGATTCATCTGAAATAAAAAAATTTAATAGTAATTAAATTTAAATGGGACTTAAAGTTTTGCTACATTTAAATAGAAAAATTGCAACATGTTTGTCAAAGTAATTATAACAAACACTTTATTTTAAACCTAACTTAAGAAAATTCTAACTAGGCAAAAATTAAATTACAATTGTTTAATTCATTGACAATCAAAAATTAAGTACATAAATCATTTTAACAACAAAATATAAAAAATGCACAAATAAAAATTCTTAAAAAAATTTATATAGCTAAAATTAACAACTCAAAACAAATTAAAAAAAGAAATATAACTAACCATTTTTAAGTACCAAACTAACACTTTCTCTCACAACTCTTTAAACTTCTTCTCTTCTCCTTCTCCTTAATTCTTTCTTTCTCTATCTCACTCTATGCACTCCTTCTTCTTCCTTTCTTTCATGAACAATAAGAGTTAATGGTAGTAGGAATTCAAAATTTGAATCCGGAAATGGCAGCCCCGGATTCAAATTAAAGCAAATCCGGAATTTGCATTTCCGGATTTGAAGATATGCATCTAAGGAGCGATCGCCCCTTAAGTAGAGCGATCGCCCTCTCCTTTTTTCATAATATATTTTTTTTTATTTGCTTTATTTCTTTTTTGGAAAAAAATAAAAAATAAAAATAGAATCCGGAATTGGTACCGCCGGAGTACACATGAGCGATCGCTCTATTTTAGGGCGCGATCGCCCCCTATTTACGGAATTATTATTTTCGGAAATTCAATTTTGGAAAAAAAAAAAAATCAAATCCGGAATTGGTAATTCCGGATTTCATAATCCGGAATTACCAATTCCGAATTTCAAGTCAAAAGTGCTAGTTTGGTACTTAAGTTTTTGAAAATGTTATTTTGATATATAAATTTTTAAAAAGCTATATTTAAAAAAAATCCTTTATTTACTATGCTTCAAATATTAAAAAAAAGGAAAAAAAGTAAATAAAATGTTTGATACATCGAACTAAAATAAACACAATAACCATATTACCCCATCTCACTTACTCCCGTGCGATGCACGGGGCGTTACTATTAAAATAGTAGATCAACATTGGATAAATATCTACCTTGAATTTTATAAATATTCAAAGCGAAAGATTAAAACAGTAATACAAATATAGTAAAATAGAAAATATATTATCGTACAATTTAAAATATTTATTACAGAAAATTATAGATATCGAACTATGCTTCAAAGATTTTTTTTTAAATAATTAAATAAATTGTTTGATATATCAAAATAAAATAAACCCAATAGCCATATTACCCCATCCCACTTATTAAATTGAAACCCAAACCCACATTCATCACACTCCCCAGTGTATATATATATATATATATATATATATATATATATATATATATATATATATATATATATATATACATACATAGATTATTATTATATTAAATAACCCTATATACTTTATAAATACCAAGGTTCTAAAAAGCGCTAGGCGGATGCTAGGCGGCGAAGCCGGGCCTAGCGCCTAGGCGGGGACTAGTCGGAGACTAGTCGGGATTAGTCGGGATTAGTTGGGACCTAGGCGGGGCTTAAAACTAGGCATTGGAGAGGGGCCTAGCGCCTAGGCGGGGCCTAGGCGCCCTTAGGCGGGGTCTTTTAGAACACTGATAAATACACAACGATTTTGTTTTTAAAAATTAAAATATGCCACAGAGGGAAATATCAGAATTGCCCTTAAATAAACGGTTGACACATGTCTGCAATGAAAAAAAAAAGTGATTTTTTTCTTTTAGATAAAGAGAATTAAAAAAACAAATCAAAATATTTAGTTATACCAAAAGGGTAGTACAGTTATCTAATAAAAATAAATATCATTTTTTTCAAATGAAAACTTTCCCTTAACTCATGCTCGTAAATTTTAAAAAAAATATGTAATACTTATTTACATTAACTCATTATGAACATAATTGTGATATTTATTTTCAATTTAGCTTATTAAATTTTGGGAAGAAAAATAAAAATACTGAAAATACTAACAATTGCGTTAAATGAAAAAAGTTTCCTCAAACCCTACACTCACTCAACAAACCCTACCCCATCCCACTTATTAAATAGAAACTCAAACCCACATTCATCACACTCCGCCCTACATATATACTCCCTCCGTCCCATTACATATCACACACTTTTCTTTTTGGGTGTCCCACTACAAATCACACACTTCCTAAAATGGAAAGTTTTTATCACTATTCCCTCCACTCATTCTCTCTCCTACATTATTTTAATACTCACAACACCATTATAATTTACTATTCCCTCCGCTCATTCTCTCTCCTACTTTACTTTTACACTCACAACATTTATATCATTATTTTTTTCCTTAATTCACGCGTGTACAATAACTGTGTGGATACTAATGGGACGGAGGGAGTATATATATATATAAACAATTTGAAGGATTTCGCAGGTTTATTAATCAAGGTTTGACAGAAGAACTTTCTAACTTTCCAAAAATTGAAGATCCCGATCAAAAAATGGAATATATATATATATATATATATATATATATATATATATATATATATATATATATATATATATATATATATACAATTTGAAAGATTTTGCGAGGTTTATTGATCAAGGTTTGACAGAAGAACTTTCTAACTTTTCAAAAATTGAAGATCCCGATAAAAAAATGGAATATATATATATATATATATATATAAATACACAATGATTTTGTTTATACATATTCAAAACCATTCAAACTCATCATCCTATACCCCATCACTTTTATTTAATTTTACATTGTTTATTTTTTTATTAATAAAATTATTATTATTATTATTATTATCATTTATAATTAAAAAACTTACTTCACGCTTAATTAATTTTGACTAAAAAGAAATTGAAAAATTAGTAAAGAATAATTAACAAATTTATATTTAAAAAAGTGGATTTTGTTCGTTGTTTAAATCAAATGAAAGAAGTCACTATTTAAAGATAAAAAAAAATTATGAATTTTGGTGTAAAAAAAATTTAAAAAATAATAATTTAATATATAATAATTGAGATCAAAGAAATCGGATAATTTTTTTTTTGAAATCCAGCTAGCAAATCGTGGTTTTTTGATGGTTTTTCCGCTTCTCACAGCTGCTCTTTCCACACCTCCGGATATCTGGTGCCAAATCGTCGCCCCTTTCCTTATTTTTTCGATAATAGAGTTGGCTATCTCTGTGGCATCGATTGTACAAGTTCGTGAAGAGGGCTGGACGAGTGGAATGAGGGAGAGCGGCTCGATCGACAAAAAAGAAGAGTAGCCCCCTAGAACCTGGCAAAGTAATTCTCGTTCCATTTATTTTTAATTTCGATCCTAATCGTGTTCTGGATCCACCAGTCGAATTTCAACAAATGAATGTAAGGGCAAAAACCAGGAGGCGGGCCTTGAAATGTTTTAATATACGCAGTTGGGATTCCCTCGGCCAAACGAGTATTTCACAGAAAACCGACACAGTCGTAATGCGTTCCACACCCTCCAGTCCCGGAGGCCTTGTCTCAAAACCATTATTATCTAACGTCAGTGCTCTTATCAAAGTCTTACCGTGAGGATTGTCTTTATTCGATGGAGTGGAGCAATGATAATCTACTCCACGTAAGTTGTCCTTACCAACCCCCTTTCACAGAGAATTCCCAGCTTTCTATGATTGAGCGCCGACCTTTTATCTACTGCGTCTTTGCCGCCAAAACAGGGATGTTAACATGAATCCATTGATTCTATGCAATTTTTCTTTTTCGGGACTTATATTGATATTGAATTTGACTGTGTCCCACGACCGAGACTAATTGGGAGGGGTGATTTCAATTTTGGATTTGGGACGAATAGGTTCAAGAGATGAGAGAATTGAGGATACCCACCAGAAAGACTAATCCAATCCATAATGATGTACCAGAAAATACAACATTTTTGTTACTTGACCAACCATCCGGAGAAGCAAATACAACGGGTACACTAATTAATAAGATTGATGAAGTAGCAATTAATGCAAAAACAGCCAATTGGAAAGCAAGAGTCATGTTTTTAATCCTCCAAGATATCAAAAAGATGCCGGTAAGCCCAGTAACCATTGGCTAGGATCCTAGCCATAAGTATTGGAAGCAAATGGAAAAGGCAGACCGAGTGGAATCTCGAAAAAAAAACATCTCGACCCCTAAAAGCTGGAAGACTCCGGCCCACCTCGAAGTGTCCCGCCCCCCCCCCCGAATGATCGGTGCGGCCATGTGTCAATTTTTTTTTTTTAAAAAAGTGAGGTAACGTGCCCTTGTCGGCGCGTGTTATATACGCGCGCATTTTGGCCTTGTTATTTGTACTTTTGCCACCATGTGAAATGTCCAAAATGCCCTTCAATGGCCAAAAATTTACCACAATCTTTCGATTATATATATATATATATATATATATATATATATATATATATAGATATAGATGAGTAACTATCTCCATTTAGCATAATTTTCAAGCCCACCATTAAATGGTAAAGAAAACAATACTATATAAATACATATATTGAAAGAAAGAAAAAAGAGGAAAAATTATTAAATTTAGAAAATAATAGGTCATATTTATTTACATTAACTCATCATGAACATAATTATGATATTTATTTTCAATTTATCTTATTTAATTTTGAGAAGAAAAATCAAAATCCTAAAAATACTAACATTTGTGTTAAATGAAAAAAATAATTCCCCAAACCATTCACTCCCCCATCAAAACTAACCCACTTCTTCCTCACCCTCTTTTAAAATACCAATTATACTATCTATATTTCTTAGAATATTGACATTCACTACAATCAAAATTTTAAAAATGATGACCAAATTTCCCGATATTCTTCTTTATTAATACTTTATTTACTATGATTCAATTTTTTTTTAAATTAAATAAAATGTTTGATGTATCGAACTAAAATAAATTCAATAACCATATTACCCCTTCCAACTCATTATCCTGTACCCTATCACTTGAATTTTATTTTATATTCTTTATTTTTATAATTAGTAAAATTATTATTATTATCATTATCATTTATAATAAAAAAACTTTACACTTAATTAATTTTGACTAAAAACATATTGAAAAATTAAAAAGGTAAATTAACAAAGGATAATTAAGAAATTTATATTTAAAAAAATGATTTTTTTTCTGTGTTCAAATCAAATGAAAATAGTCTCTATTTAAAGAGAAAATAAAATTATGAATTTTGGTGATTCTTTTTTTTTTAAATTAATTTATTATAATATTATTTAGGTTAAAGAAATGGGTGAAAAAAAAAACGAAATCAAACCAAAGGACGACACGTGTCCAGAAAAAAAAAATTCCATCAGCCTTCACTCACGCGCCATTGTCGGCGCCTGTGTCACGTGCCAAGGAAATGTCCAAACTGCCCCTCACCAAAATGGCGACAAGTGTCCAAATTGCCCAAAAAAAAAAGAAAAAAAAGAGGCCAATCACAATGCTCCATGTGTTGTTTCAGCTGGATTTTTTGCCATTTTGCCACCGGATGAAATGACGAAAATGCCCCTCATACCCTCTTTAATTACCAAAACCTTGTTATTATATATAGATAGATTTATGTGAGAAACTTCTTTTCTTTGTAAACCTCCTTTTTTTTGTCAAACTAAAAGAGTAACATCCTTATTTTTTGTATGTCTAAAACAGAGCACATTTCTTAAATCTGGTTTGTGCTCTTTCCGTGCCTAAATGAATTTTATTTATTTTTTTTTTAAATTTGCTTTTGATCAAGAGTATTTTTGAAGGAAAAAAATTGATATTTATTTAGAAACGGGGGAGTAATAATTTTAGAATTGTAGTGCAATTTAGACATTAAAAAAAAACAAATTATTTTCTTAATTGGTTTATTTTTTCGTATGTCTAATAAAGAGTTGCATTTCTTAACCTGGTTTGTAATAATTTTAGACTTGTAGTGCTATTTATACATTTTATAATATTTCAAATTATTTTCTTAATAGTTTGTTTAGTGATAAAAAATACCTCTTCGTCCAATATAATCTATATATATATAATAACAAGATCTTGGTAATTAATAGGAGTTTGAGGGGCATTTTAGTCTTTTCACGTCGTGGCATTTTTGCAATATAAAGGAGAAAATGCGAGGTGGCGATCTCGATTGGGAGGTTTTTTTTTTTTTTTTTTTTTTTTAAATCGCTTTGGACACGTGGCGCGTACCTGGAGATGGGCACTTTCGTCTTTTCCTTGGCGCGTGGAGTGTACGCGCCGACAAGGGAACGTCATATGATATGCTGATTTTCCTTTTTTTTTTTTTTTTTAATTTTGACATGTGTCACCATTTCATTGGCTGAAGGATTTCAAAAAAAAAAAAAATTACCCCATTTCTTTGACCTCAATTTTTATATATTAAATTAATTTTTTTAAATTTTTTTTTTGCACCAAAATTCATAATTTTTTTCCCTCTTTAAAATGATACTTCTTTCATTTGATTTGGACAAAAAAAAATTTCTCTTTTTTAAATATAAATTTATTAATTACCATTTACTAATTTTTTTCATTTCTTTTTAGTGAAATTTAATGAGGTGTCAAGTAATTTTTTTAATTATAAATGATAGTAAAAAAAAAAATCCTCTTTTTAAAATTAATTTTTTTATTTTTTTTCACCAAAAATAATAATATTTTTTTTTTATTGAAAACTAAGTGTTTTTTTTTTGTGTCCAAATCAAATGAAACTTATATCGATTTGTAGGGAAAAAAAAATCCTCTTTTTAAAATTAAGTAATTTTTTTAAAATTATAAATGATAGTAAAAAAAAATCATCTTTTTAAAATTAATTTTTTTATTTTTTTTCACCAAAAATAATAATATTTTTTTTTTTTATTGAAAACTAAGTGTTTTTTTTTTGTGTCCAAATCAAATGAAACTTATATCGATTTGTAGGGAAAAAAATGATGAATTATGGTGAAAAAAAAATTTTAAAAAACATTAATTTACTAGGTAATAATTCAGCCCAAATTGAAAACTAAGTGTTTTTTTATGTGTCCAAATCAAATGAAACTTATATCGATTTGTAGGGAAAAAAAAACGATGAATTAGGGTGAAAAAAAAATTTAAAAAACATTAATTTACTAGGTAATAATTCATCCCAAATTGAAAACTGAGTGTTTTTTTTTTGTGTCCAAATCAAATGAAACTTATATCGATTTGTAGGGAAAAAAAATGATGAATTATGGTGAAAAAAAAATTAAAAAAACATTAATTTACTAGGTAATAATTCAGCCCAACTTGAAAACTAAGTGTTTTTTTTTGTATCCAAATCAAATGAAACTTATATCGATTTGTAGGGAAAAAAAATGATGAATTATGGTGAAAAAGAAAATTAAAAAAACATTAATTTACTATGTAATAATTCAGCCCAAATTGAAAACTAAGTGTTTTTTTTTTGTGTCCAAATCAAATGAAACTTATATCGATTTGTAGGGAAAAAAATGATGAATTTTGGTGAAAAAAAAAATTAAAAAAACATTAATTTACTAGGTAATAATTCAGCCCAAATTGAAAACTAAGTGTTTTTTTTTTTTTGTGTCCAAATCAAATGAAACTTATATCGATTTGTAGGGAAAAAAAATGATGAATTTTGGTAAATTTTTCTTTTTATTTTTAAATCATTTATTATGAGATAATTGAGTTTAAATAATTGGGTGAAAAAATAATAAAGTACGGACCAATGATTTCCTGACACGTGGCAAACTCAGGAAAAAAAAAAAAACCTTGCGCCTCACGCGCCTATCCGGAGCGTGAGGCGCACGCGCCAAGGCTCCTCCAATGCCAAGCCGACACCTGTCCAATTAAAAAAAAAAAAATTAAAAGCTTTCAACCTGAATGAAATTTTTCATCCCGTTAATTAATTCAACCAAGGTTTAATACCCCATTGGAGTGGGTGAGCTGGATGAAATGGGATTTCATCCCCATTTCATCTCCCCATTGTACACGGTCTTAGAAGAGAGAATAAGTGGAGAGAATAGTGAAGATTCTTTGCCAAAAAAGAAAAGGTGAAGCTTCTAACGGGACGCCCTTTTGGGTAATTAGTGAAGCTTTTATTGGGACGGAGGGAGTATAAACTTCTTAATTATCCTTTGCTAAATTTTCAATTTCTTTTTAGTGAAATTAATTAAGTGTTAAGTATTTTTTTAATTATAAATTATAATAATAATAATAATAATAATAATAATAATAATTTTAGTAATTAAAAAATAAATTATTTTGTACTAAATTCATTATTTTTAAAAAAAATTACACCCAAATTCAAAAAAAAAAATCTCTATAAATAGAGACTTCTTTCATTTGATGTTGACATAAAAAAAAATCCTTCTTCTTTAAATATAAATTTCTTAATTATGCTTCGCTAATTTTTCAATTTCTTTTTTGTCAAAATTTTCAATATATATATATATATATATATATATATATATATATATATATATATTGAAGAATAGTAGTGATTTTTTTTTGTCTTCTTTACTCTTTTTTATATAGACCTTAAAACTCATATTAGTTTCTTGGTTAAATTTTTTCATTTATTTGAAACTCATATTAGAAGTCAATATAATATAGTTTTAGCAATAAGCATAAAATAATTAGTTATAAATCGCTGTCTCTCTCTATATAAAAAGACTTGCTTAAGTTTTAAAATCTATGGAGGGGAAAAAGATTACTGAAAATGAGTATAGCTTATTTAATAAGATTTGTACATTCATGTTAAATATACACATGTGCACACACAGTAAAACACATTAGAACAAAATATCAAGTAACTAAATGAGTTATAATCTCAATTTTTATGAAATGAAATAAATTTCTTTTATGAACAATTACCAAAAATAAAGTGGATAGTAAATGATTTATTTTGATTTTGATTTTTTTATTGGTTAAAATTATGAGAGCCGTAAATTACACGGGCAGAGGCGCGTGAATGCATTAGTTTTTTTTTTTTTAAATTGGACACATGTCATCCGTATGTGGAAGGGTATTTTCGACATTTCTCTGTCGCGTGTACTTCACGCGCCGACAACTAAGTGCGTTTATGCGGTTTTTCCTTTTATTTTTTAAGAATTTTGCCACGTGTCGCACTTTGATTGGCTGTCTGAATTTTGGATTTTTTACATCGTATTTCTTTACCCTCAATTATTTTATAATAAATTACTTTTTTAAACTTTTTTTTACACCAAAATTCATAATTTTTTTTCTCTTTAAATAGAGACTTTTTTCATTTGATTTTGACAGTTAAAAAAACCCTCTTTTTTAAATATAAATTTCTTAATTATCTTTTGTTAATTTTCATTTTTTTCAATATCTGTTTAGTAAAAATGAAATAAGTGTGAAGTATTTATTTTTTAATTATAAATGAAAATATATATGGTTATTTAATATAATAATAATTTATATCTATATATAAAGAATATAACATAAAATAAATGTGGGTTTTGGTTTCTATTAAAGAATATAAATTAAAATAAAAGTGGTGGGGTATAGGATGATTAGTTGAAATTGTGTTGAATTTTTATAAACAAAACAATTGTGTATTTATAAAGTATATATGGTTATTTAATTTAATAATATATATATATATATATATATATATATATATATATATATATATATATATATATATATATATATATATATATATATATATATATATATATATATATATATATATATATATGAGGGATTGTAATGAATGTGAGTTTTGGTATCTATTTAATAAGTGAGATGGGATAATATGGTTATTGTGTTTATTTTAGTTCGATATATCAAGCAATTTATTTATTTTAAAAAAAAAAAATCTTTGAAGCATAGTAAATAAAGTATTAATAAATTTGTCAATTTTTCTATTCGTTTCAAAGTATTTTGTATTTATAAAGACGAATATCGGGAAAGATGGCCATCATTTTTAAAATTTTGATTGAAGTGTTTGTCAATATAATAAGAAATAAAGATAGTATAAATTTGTATTTTAAAATAGGGAGAGGAAGAAGTGAGTTGAGTTTGATGAGGAAGTGGGGGGTTTGGGAAAATTTATTTTCATTTAACCAAATTGTTAGTATTTTTAGAATTTTTATTTTTCTCCTAAAAATTAAATAAGTTACATTGAAAATAAATATCATAATTATGTTCATAATGAGTTAATGTAAATAAATATGACATAATTTTTTTGATGTATGCGCATGAGTTAATCGGAAGTTTCCATTTGAAAAATAATGATATTAATTTTTTTTTGGCCTAGCCTTGGCCTAGGCTTTTATCCCACATAGAAAAAAAAAACAAAGTAAGATGGGTCAAATAAAATATTTGACCTCGAATAATTCGAATTTCAATTTTGAATGAAATATAAATAATTTTTTATATGTAAATACAAATTGAATACGAATAAGAATCAAATTTTATATTTGAATACAATCTCTCGAATGTAACACAATATTTATTGTAGTGACCTTCAATCTGATATTTTTACTCATAATATATGTTACAAATATTTTTTTTACAATTTATACACACATCTCTATTTCTTTTGTATTCGTTTAGATTTCTATCAGTTATTCGTTATTAACTGTCCGTGCATCGCACGGGGGTTAAACTAGTACTAGTAATACGGAGTTCCATTTTGACTATTCAATAATTTTAAATAAATATCTAAAGGAATGATTTGGTGCTCAAAGTCAAACCACTTACGCTCTTTGAGTTATATGAGTTGATCACTCTCCTTAACTCGTAGTTGAGGTCGACAAAAAATATGCTTTTAAATAAATTTTTAAGAGCTGATCTTTCATGAGAATAGCTATATCCGTCTCATGAATGAGACGGGTCGGAATGATTCGAAGTCCGGACTCATGACCCGACCTATAAATTGGTCGACCTAACGAAAACACACACAAACACATAGTAAAAGGTGAGCCGCTAATCGACACACACAAACACGCAGTAAAAAAGTGCGACTGCACAACTCGATTAATCGGAGGGACACGATTTCGGAGACTGAACCTAAAAATCAAAGGTCGCCGGAGTCGATTATTCAACAACAACAACTCAGATCTAGCAAAATCAGATCAACAAAAACATCATAAACAAAATACAGATCTAAAATTTTCAGATCTCGTCTCGCCGAAGATTAATGGAGAACGATATACAACATCAGCAACCTAATGACGGTACGATTGTTACTAGAAACTAGATTTCACATTATTTAACTTGAATTTAGATTTGAATTTGCATAACATTACACACACACACATGTAATGACTGAATGTATTATTACTTTAAGTCATTGACACCATTACATTGTTATTTATCATCTAAATCTATCGTATAAATACATGAAACTTTATGATCTATTATGATTATATTGAACAACTATTACTTCAATAATTGTGAACTATTATTTTAAATATAAAGCTATAATTTAGAAGAACATTATTTACTATCATTGTTACTTTACATAATGAATTGGGTTACTTTAATTGTAGTTGATGGATCAGTTTACAAACAAACTTGGGGACTACAAGACTATGCTAAAGAAACATTCAAAGAAAATGAAATAATAATTGAAGAAGAACAGAATGATACAGGATCAAACATGAGTGGATCTCTATTTGGTTTTACAGCAAAGACAATTGATGAAATGTATGACTTGTATTGTCAACATGCTAAGGAAATAGGTTTTGGTGTAAGAAAGTCAACTACAAGATGTCGAGGAGATGGAGCTGTACTACACAAATATTTCGTTTGTTCTAGTGCTGGATCTCGAGTAGAAGGGTTTGATGATAATGAACTAAAAAAGCGAAAGACTCATATAACACGCACACAATGTAAAGCTTTATTAAAAGTAAAGCTTTTAGAAGATGAAGGACATTATGTGGTCGATAGACATATTTTGGAGCATAATCATCAGTTGACAAGGAAAAAGTGGTCCAAGTATTATAGATGTGAGAGAAGTATTACGGAGGATAAAGGGAAAGTAATAGAAGATATGGTTTCTTCTGGTATAAGAGCAATGGACTCCTACCGTTATATGTCATATGAAGCTGGTGGAGATGACATTCTTGGTCACACTAAAAAGGACCATTTGAATTATGTCAATAGATTGAAACTAAAAGAAAGAGGGAGTGGAGATGCACATACACTTGTTGAGATGTTATATAAACAACAATCTGAAGAAACTGATTTTTTCTTTAGAGTAATGTTGGATGATGAAGGTAGATTAAGTAGTGTGCTTTGGAGAGATTCAATGATGAAAGAGGATTATGATATTTATGGTGATGTGGTTGTCTTTGACACAACATATAGTACAAACAAATATGGTTTGATTTGTGCTCCAATAGTTGGGTTAAACAATCATTGCAAAAACATTATGTTTGGGGTTGCATTTTTGGCAAATGAAGAAACAAAATCATTTGAATGGTTGTTTGAAATATTCAAGAAAGCAATGGGAAGCAAGTGCCCGGTGACAATATTCACTGATCAGGATCAAGCAATTACAAATGCTATAGCAACAGTAAGCATTTTTATATTCATTATATTTAAGTATTACATTAACTATATGATACTATTATAATAAGGAACATTAACTATTACTTTTTGTTTAACAGTTCTATTACACATTGTACAAAAATGATATATTACATTATAAAGTTTATTGTGTTACATTAATAAATACTATTTATTACCTTTACAGGCATTCCCGAATACAAAACACAGGTTGTGCCAATGGCATTTGTATCAAAATGCCATAAAAAAGTTTGGCCGTTTGAAGAGCGATGATGTCTTCAAGGACGAGTTCAGAAAATGTATGTCGGGTTGTAATGATGAAGCTGAATTTGAAGAATGTTGGAATGACATGATTAGTAAGTATCAGCTACAAAACGAAACGTGGTTAAAAAGATTGTATGATTTGAAGGATAAATGGTGCACGGCCTTGAACAAAGATTACTTTTCAGCTGGTATACTTTCATCACAACGCAGTGAGGTTACAAATAGTGCAATGGGAAGCAATGTGAAAAAAACAACTAGCCTTGTAGAATTTCATTCAATTTTTAAAAGTATATTGGAAAATTGGAGGAAGACAGAAGAACAAGATGAATTCAAAACTGCAAGATCAATTCCAACGTCTACACTTCTATTAATGAGATTGCTTAAGCACGCTTCAGAGGTATACACTTTTTCTGTCTTTCAACTATTTGAAAAAGAATTCATGCTAGCACTTACAAGGAAATGTACTCTTATGGATGTTGATGAAGTGCTGCAAACTTATGAGATTTGTGGACTTGATGGTTCTGGACATACAAGATATGTCATGATGGATCGAAAAACTGACTTTGTGAGTTGCAATTGTAGAAAATTTGAAGAATGTGATATTTTGTGTAGGCATATATTGAAAGTCCTCTATCATAATGATCGTATAAAGATACCAGAAAGGTATATACTGAAAAGATGGACAAAATTTGCAAAATCATCAGTTTGGGATAAATTCCACACCTTGGAAAATTTTAACAGGAATATCAGTTTGATTCAATGGCGGCATGAAATTTCAAGAAAGTTCTATAATCTATTTTTGAAGTGCCAAGACAGTGACGCAGCAAGAAAAAAAAGTTGATGACGCTCACGAAGATCTATGCGTTGCTCTTTCTTCATTGAGCAATAGAGAAGAACAAGAAGAAACTTCAGGTTCACATGTTTCATCTACATCAAATGTAACACTAGATCCAGCTCGTTCAGTCACTAAAGGAAGGAAAAAAAGGATAAAAAGGGCTATCGAAAAAGAAGGAAAAAAGAGTACAGAAGCCCATGTTAACAGAAGTGATCAGCCAAGGGAATTTGGTTCAAAAACACCAAATGTTAGATTGTTTTAGAATTAAAATTACAAATGTTACTTTTTTCTGTATTAAGTTTTACATTATTATCCAGTACGTATTACATTGTTTAAGTTCAACTATTACACATGCACTTATAAGTTGTTAATCTTACTTTAATATTATGTTTATTGCAATTGTTATTACCTTTTCATGTATTAAGTATTACATTATCAATTAGTAAGTATTACATTAGCTAATTTCAACTATTACACATGCAGTTGATTTTACATTTTCATATATTAAGTATTACATTATCAATTAGTAAGTATTACATTAGCTAGCTTCACTTATTACATTAGTTTTCATCAACTATTACCTTTTCATGTATTAAGTATCACATTATCAAGTAGTAAGTATTACATTAGCTAATTTCAACTATTACACATGCAGTTGATTTTACATTTTCATATACTACCTCCGTCCCACCTCAATTGATCCACTTTCCTTTTTGGACGTCCCACCTCAATTGATCCATTCCTTAAATGGAAAGTTTTCCATATATTTATACCCTTATCATCTCCATATATTTACAAAAAAATCATTCATTATACCCACTTTAACTTACTATTCCTCCCACTCATTCTCTCTCCTATTAAATATTTTTAACTTTTACATTCTCTCTCCTATTCCCTACCACACATTTAACTTTTACATTCTCTCTCCTCTAATTTCTACCCACTTTAATAATTTTTCTTAAAAATCGTGTCCCACCTCAATGGACCAATTGAGGTGGGACGGAGGGAGTATTAAGTATTACATTATCAGTAAGTATTACATTTGCTAAATTCACCTATTACATTAGTTTTCATCAACTATTACCTTTTCATGTATTAAGTATTACATTAGCTAATTTCAACTATTACACATGCAGTTGATTTTACATTTTCATGTATTAAGTATTACATTATCAATTAGTAAGTATTACATTAGCTAATTTCAACTATTACACATGCAGTTGATTTTACATTTTCATATATTAAGTATTACATTAGCTAACTTCAACTATTACATAAGTTTTTATCAACTATTACACATACAGTTAATATTACCTTTACCTATGTTTATGCACCAAAAAAATAATAAAAAAACTTATACTTTAGAACAAAAATATTTTCAGTGATTACTACCAATATTTACATTGATTACTAGTAAAAACTGAAAAGTACATAACATTGTTTGAACCAAAATAAAAAAAAACTACCATTGTTTCAAAGGTACCCATATTCCCACGAGACTTAAACATAGAACATTGTTTAAACAACATAACTATTTCTTCAAAGATATACATATCCCCACGAAAACAAAAACAAAAACATAAAACATTGTTTCAACAAACACATCTATTTCTTCAAATTTTCTTTCTTCTTCAACTCTCCATCATTTTTCTTCTTTTCTTCCACTTTAAACTTCAATTGGGTTTTGTTTTTACAAAATTCAACAACATTATCCAATAAAATTCTTTGGCAGTATTGATTGGATGCAGAACAACTTTCAGTAAGTACTTCGCCCTAAGAACTCTTCTCACATTACCCTTCAAAACAAAAACAGAAAGTATAAAAAATTAAAAAAACTGAACAGTAATGCTCTAATAAACATGTTGTACTAATTAAAAAGTAACGAAGTAATACCTTGCTTATATCATCATCACTGGACACATTTTCTTCATCAAAAAATTCCATATTATACATAAGAAATATACCACAGTCATTTTCATCCGAGTTATTCTGCCCGTTAAACTTCAAAAATTCAATGGGATACTTCACTACTTGCCCGGCCTTAGGATGATTAATATCACGAACAAACTTTACCAACAACTTGTGCTAATCATAATAATAATAATAAAAAAAAACTCTATTAAACAGATAATATACAAAAATAATATAAAAAACAACCACTACATTATTTATAAGTACATACCACTGTTTTTGCAATATCTTGATATATTTTCTGAATTTTCGGCTCAAACAAAATTCTGTCATCATAATCTCGATTATCAATGACTTGAACCTTGCCCAACTTGAAATTCAAAACAATACAATTGTAGTGTTCTCGAATGTTAATCGGAACAAAAATCTACAATACAAATAAGAGAACATTGGAAGTTTTATTATAAAGTAAAAGTAATACAAAAAACTGAAAAAATGAAAAGTATAACTATATTAACAAAGGTACTAACCATTTCAGCCGTCTTCGCATCCACATTAACAATTTTAAGAGATTGCTTGAAAGAATCTCTTACATTCGACTCCATTTTAGAAACATCAATTCCCACGCCATTCACAATAAGGTTCAAGTAGGCCTTTCAAAAAATTAAGATAGAAAGTATTATTAGTTAAAAAAAAATAACACTATTACTTCACAAGTGTAGTACTATTACTTATAGCAATACCAACTATTACTTAAACAAATGAGAAGTATTACTCAAAATGAAAACAGTTCCTAACACTATTATTAGTTAAAAAAAACACTATTACTTCACAAGTGTTGTACTATTATTTATAGCAATACCAACTATTACTTAAACAAATGAGAAGTATTACTCAAAAATGAAAACTGTTCCTAAAACTATTATTAGTTAAAAAAAAACACTATTACTTCACAAGTGTAGTACTATTACTTATAGCAATACCAACTATTACTTAAACAAATGAGAAGTATTACTCAAAATGAAAACAGTTCCTAAAACTATTATTAGTTAAAAAAAAACACTATTACTTCACAAGTGTAGTACTATTACTTATAGCAATACCAACTGAACATACCAAAAGTGTCGAGCTGGGCCAAACAAGTAAAGCCCAAACACAGGCAGCCTTGGCATTCACATTCTTCATGAGTCTGGCCCAATCACCATAAGGCCCAAGGCCCAGTAACAGGATCAGTCGACCTAAGCTCATTGTTCGACCTCCAAGGTCCCGACCTAGCTTGATCCGACTCAATGATCCATACTATAATTCGGGTACGATCCATGCTCTACCCGCCAGTCAGGTCTACCTAACCTCAATGGGCGACCTCGACCTTGTCAGCAAGCGTCGACCTAACTGATACAGACGCACGTGCTTCAAATCTTTCCATAATCAGTTCCCTACAAATCAGGAGCCGTTACCGGACACGTTCCCATGACAAATAATTGTCCCTAAAATCTCGGAGCTCATGTAGCCCTGTCATTAAACCACCAATATCAACTATAAATACATGGCCACTACAACGGTGCAAAGGTAACTGCAATTTCGTTATCTGAATCTTTTTTATTCGATACATTTTTGCTCTCCAATTCAAATACTTACTCTCACGCCCGAAGGTTTAAGCCGGAGACACATCCGGCTAGTCGTGGGTTCTGATTTCAGGTCAAGGAGCTAGGTGATCAGTCCTGCCACGTGGAGGAAGATTGATAAGCACAATTCCTGCAGCATCAGTTTGGTTCCATTGTCGGGAAACGTGCATAAGCTTGACCTCGAAAGTTTTCTCAACCCGTAACAATGGTGACTTCAGATGGACATGTATCTGAGGTCTCACTCGGGCATGGAGAAGGAAACAATAACACCAATGCAAACACTGGAAATCTCAACACCAATGCTGGAAACGCAAATTTGCCTCCACCCCTCCGACGCATCAACACGCTAGAGCCACGCGATCTAACAGTGTGGCTGATGGCAGGGGATTGCCAGACGCAAGGAGAGAAAAGTGACCTATGGAGGGACAAGGAGCTCCACCTCCTCCAAAACGTCCAACTGGACAGATGAATGTTGGAAATAGGACAGTTCCCTCATCCAACCCACTGAGTAAAAAGGAAATGCTGATGGAGCGAGCTCAGATTCTGGCTGAGTTATTGGCAATGGAGGAAGCGGAGTAGGTGGATAGAAGGTCTGAGAGAGCGGCCCCATCTCAAGTTTCTAATAGGGAGCGTGCCAGGAGTACTTGACCAAACGAAACTGTAGGTCAGAATGTTGATCAAAGGATGGTGGTGCGACCTCAATCACCTATTCATGTTCCGAGTGACGACCTAAGGGCTAGTCTCACTAGGAACAGGGAACAAGAAGCACAGTCAGACTTGAGGACGCAGTTAGAGGCCAACCGAAGCCGACGTGGTTCACCAGCCAGGACAGAAAGGTCTCAATCCCACAGGGGAAGGAATGGGCGCAGGTCGCCAGTAAGAGAGGGAAGGCGCAGGTCGCCACCCAGGGATGATAGGCGCAGGTCGCCACCCAGAAACGAAAGGCACAGGTCACCAGTTCGCTCAGTGAGGTCACCTTCTCACAAAGATAGGAGAAGCATGCAAGTAACTCCCCCCAGAAGTGAAGGTCAAAGGTCGAATGCGGTCCCCCCTGCTGGAGAAGACATACCTGATGCTAGGGAGTGGCTACAATGGAAGAGAAAGTTTGAACAATGGGAGGCTGAAAAGAAAAATGATACTGGAAAGGTCAAACGAATTGACTTTGCTCTTCGACCCCTATCCAAGGATTTGATTGAGAGTCGACCTCCTGCTGGTTTTAGATTGCCCCTCCTAGAGAAGTACTCAGGGGCAACCAATGCGAAAAGCCATGTGCAGCACCTGGAGGCCACTATGTGCTTTGTCGCCAATGAGGACGACAATATGTGCAAAGCCCTCATAAGAACACTCACGGGGGCAGCTCTAACATGGTTCAATGGTTTGGCAGCTGGTAGCATCTCCACCTGGATGTGTTTGAGGACAAAATTCCTAGATCGCTTCTCAACTGCTGGAGCTTGGAAAGTGACTGTCACCGACCTAAACAACTTGGTACAAGGGAAAAATGAAAGCTCCATGAGCTACTACACCAAGTTCAAAGAAATGGTTGACAAGATTGAGGAAGATCTCACTGACAGGGAGGTGATCAATTGCTTCCGAAATGGCATTTCCTCGGCAGACATGGATTACGAGCTGACAGTCCATATAGTTACTACTCGACAGGAGTTATTTGAGAAGGTTTACAATGTGGCACTAGCCGAGGAGAGAAAGGAAAAGAAGAACGGGAAAGGCCCCAAGGTTGAGGTCGCTGATGATAAGAAAGACTCCAACAAAAACGGAGGAAACAATGAGAATGGCAAGAACAGGACCAGGACGACGGAGAAGGTGCCCGAGGTTTTCACTCCCCTAACGGTGAGTCAAACAGAAATAATGAACGCAGTCGAGCTGGCTCCACCTGCCCCAATAAACCCGGCCAATAAGTTCAGGAGGGACAACATCAAATATTGTGAATATCACAAGGATACGGGTCATCTCACAGAGGATTGCTTGGGCTTGAAGCGTATCATCCAGATAATGGTCGACCAGGGAAGGCTCGACACATATGTGAAAAGGCCTCAAGCAAGTGGAGGCGAGCAGCCAGCGGGTGGACATCAAGGACCTAGGCAACCCAGATTGAACTTGGGAGTCATCACAGAGCAAGCTAGCAACACATCCATCAAGCATAAAATCTTTCAGCTCAACAAAGCCCCACATGTGCCTCCAAGGAGAGATGTCAGGGATGAGGTGATCAGCTTTTACCCCCACGAGCTGTCAACTAATATGGCGGCTAGGGAGCAAGTTCTTGTCATCCCAGGACTCATTGACGGATGTACGACGAGCAGACTCCTAGTTGACACGGGGGCCTGCAAGGATATTCTATTCTATAAGACATTCCAGGAAATGGGTCTCTCCAATGAGCATCTTGAAAGATATGATGGCCGATTGGAGGTGTGATGTACCCGATTTTTGAAATCAAACGGAGTCGCCACGCCATTTTTATTTTAAGGGCCAAAACTTTGAAAAATTCCCGGAATGAGAGATTTGGGTTCGGAGGTCACGTTACGCTCCGGGAAGAACGTTAGTGTTCACCCGAAGTGCCTCGTAAAACGAGTCTTCCAAGCATTAAAAACCATTTATGTGTGTGTGTGTGTGTGTGTGTGTTTTGGCCAAAATAAGTTCAAACTGAAAAGTAAAAATTGAGGACTCTTTGTAAGACTTTGAACAAATCCCATGATTTTTGGTGTGATTTTAGGGTTGAGTTTTGGTACTCAAAAGACCTTTTGAAGTTGAAAATCAATTCTGCCAGAATGAAAAAGGCAGTGGACACATGATTTTAAAATGAATTTAAGAGCTTTAAAATCTCAGAATCTGGGGAAAGTCCGAGAATTAAAGTTGTTCAAAACGCCTTAAATAATGTTTCTGAAAAAGGATTTTTCATTTGGAGATGATTTGATATACCAGAACCTTCTGGAAATCTCAAATGTGAAATCTGGATTTCCAGAGACTGATGAACTGACCTTTGAAAAATAATTTGAAAAAGGGAGTTTTACTCACGCAAAAAATAAAGTAAAAATATGTATGGAAAGGTATGGATGTTGGCTACAAAAAGTAATTTGTAGTCAACACCCAATTCCAAGTTCTTCTGTGTCCAAAAAATTAGACCACGGACAGAGGTCCCAGAGAAAGGCTACTGGACAGCAACTTCCTCTTGAAGAAAAGTGAGATTTAAAGGGGGTTTTACATCCATGCTTGTCCCCATTTCCTTAGGCCTTGGTTAGTAGTCACTAGACATTTTAGTGGTGATCTACTATATCAAGCCATCCTTAGGGTACATTAGGACTTTAAGCATTTCATTTGCTTGGGAAGGGGAATTTTATCCTTTAAAAGAAAGATTTGATGTATGAAAATGATCTTTGGAAAAACACTTTTGAGAAAATGATTTCAAGAAAGTAAGAAGTAATTTGGACCTTTTAAATGGTCATCCATGGAAATTTATTCCAAGGTGACTACATTTTTAGGTCAAGCCAAGATGAACAACAAATAAGTTGATGAACAAACTACATCTTTAAAGTTTAAGATACATGCATGGATGAGAAAGATTTAGGGTAGGGAGAGGGAGGTTATACCTATCTTCCCTTGTGTTTGTGTTTATGTTTGAATGGATTCAAGGCTTGAATGTGTTTGGTGTTTGAATGTATTTAGGGTTTGTGATTAGAGTTGGTCAAAGAGAAAACAAGTAGATAACACTTAAGTCCTCTATGTTTTCTCTCTAATCCTCCTCCTAAGGGGTGATTTAAGCTTGGGCTTGTGTATGAATGGGAGTGATTTGAGAGTATTTGGAGTGAGTGGGATTTGGGAAAGATTCAAGAGAAAATGGTGGCAATCTAAGGATTCCCACTGTTTTCTCTCTATTTTTCGCCAGAGTGCTGTTGCTGTGAGTGAATTGTCTTGTGTAAACTGAGAGAGGAGGGTTCAATTTATAGGCCACTGTGAGGAGCATTATAATCCGCGCGGATGCATCGTCGGTGTGCTGGTGCATTAAATGCGGCTCGAAATTCAAACGGTTCTTGTTTTCGGCTTACCAGATTCGGATTTTTCCAATTTCTTTTCTTTTTGAGATGCTTTCCTTGGTTTATCTTTAAATAGCAATGCCTACTTTACCCTTACTTTGTTAGAAAAGTTAGGAGTAGTTAAAAATGTTAGGAATGTTAAAACTTTCGTTAATTTTCTAACGAAAATACTAACAACTCAAATTGGAGCACTTACAGTAGCCCCTCGGCGACGGCGCTTTCGAAGGAAGCGGGGTCGTCAATAAGAGTAAGGCTCCATATTTGACAGGATGATCAAGTGATCGAGTGGCTGGACCTAGTGATAGGCTACCTACGTATCCCGAATGGGAATCAAGCCGGCCGTAGTTCGGGTCTTTGACCCTGAAGTGACTGTTTTAGGATGTCAACCTGGTGAGCGAGTTCTGCAGTCGGTTGCTGAAAGAAACTCTGTTGGGGATGACCATTTTGGTCTGATGGCTAGAGTTGTATATCTGCTCTGCTGGGGATAGGAATGACCATTTTTGGTCTGATGGCTGAACCTAGTGATAGGCTACCTACGTATCCTTAAGAGGAATCAAGCCAGTCGTAGTTCGGGTCTTTCGACTATCTTCAGACGTCGACCCTAGAGTGACTATTTTAGGATGTCAACCTAAGATTTGACTATTTTTGGGAAGTCACCCTATGATTTGACTATTTTTGGGAAGTCGCCCTATGACTTGACTATTTTTGGGAAGTCGCCCTAAGATTTGACTATTTTCGGGAAGTCGCCCTAAGATTTGACTATTTTTGGGAAGTCGCCCTATGATTTGACTATTTTTGGGAAGTCGCCCTAAGATTTGACTATTTTTGGGAAGTCGCCCTATGATCTGACTGTTTTGGGAAGTCGCCCTATGATTTGACTATTTTTGGGAAGTCGCCCTAAGATTTGACTATTTTTGGGAAGTCGCCCTATGATCTGACTGTTTTTGGGAAGTCACCCTAAGATCTGACTTTTTTTTGGGAAGTCGCCCTATGATTTGACTATTTTTGGGAAGTCACCCTATGATCTGACTATTTTTGGGGAGTCGCCCTAAGATCTGACTATTTTTTGGGAAGTCACCCTATGATCTGACTATTTTTGGGAAGTCACCCTATGATTTGACTATTTTTGGGAAGTCGCCCTGGTAATGATTTCGGTTTGTCGAATTAGGGGATGATTGCGATTTATCGCTTTCCTAGTGTTGTGTGTGATAGCGTTTTAGGTGCCTCAAACCTTAATGATGATGTCTTAGGTGCCTTGAACCTTGATGATGGCGTCTTAGGTGCCTCGAACCTTGATGATGGCGTCTTAGGTGCCTCGAACCTTGATGATGGCGTCTTAGGTGCCTCAAACCTTGATGATGGCGTCGTAGGTGCCTCGAACCTTGGTGATGGCGTCTTAGGTGCCTTAAACCTTGATGATGGCATTTTAGGTGCCCCAAACCTTGATGATGGCATCGTAGGTGCCTCGAACCTTGGTGATGGGTGATCTGGAGGTATCAACTCGTTTTGAAATGATTTCCTTCGATGTTTGTATCCTTTCGTTGGGGACGGACTCTGAGGGGATAGACAGTCTTTTGGTGGACTTCATTTGAAGGGACCGGAATTCCGTTAACTTTCGTCGGGGATGAACCTAAGCTGAGGTTTAGTTCAGAAGTATGAACCTAAATGAGAATTCAGTTCAGGAGTATGAACCTAAATGAGGACTCAGTTCAGGAGTATGAACCTAAGTGGGGACTCAGTTCAGGAGTATGAACCTAAATGGGGACCTAGTTCAGGAGTATGATCCTAAGTCGGGGTTTCAGTTCAGGAGTATGAACCTGAATGGGGACTCAGTTCAGGAGTATGAACCTAAATGGGGACTTAGCTCAGGAGTATGAACCTAAGTGGGGACTCAGTTCAGGAGTATGAACCTAAATGGGGACCTAGTTCAGGAGTATGATCCTAAGTCGGGGACTCAGTTCAGGAGTATGAACCTAAATGGGGACCTAGTTCAGGAGTATGATCCTAAGTCGGGGTTTCAGTTCAGGAGTATGAACCTAAATGGGGACCTAGTTCAGGAGTATGATCCTAAGTCGGGGTTTCAGTTCAGGAGTATGAACCTAAATGGGGACTCAGTTCAGGAGTATGATCCTAAGTCGAGGTTTTGTACCTGAGGGAGACTGTTTGAGGGCGTTCTCGCTGGGGAAGATTTGAGCTTACGAGGATTACCGGGGAAAAGGGTGACCGTGTTGGTCAAGTGGCTGGACCTATGGTAGGCTACCTACGTATCCCGAGTGGGAATCAAGCCTGGACGTAGTTCGACAACTGCTGGGGATGGTCTTTGATGGTTTGACGGTATTCGGGAGTCACCCGAGGTTTGACTGTTTTTGGGAAGTCGCCCTAAGATTTGACTATTTTTGGGGAGTCGCCCTAAGACTTGACTATTTTTGGGGAGTCACCCTAAGATTTGACTATTTTGGGAAGTCACCCTAAGATTTGACTATTTTTGGGAAGTCGCCCTAAGGTTTGACTATTTTTGGGAAGTCACCCTAAGATTTGATGATAATGTTCTTTTAGAAAAGTAGTTGACTAAGATATGCTTTCATACCTGTGCTGTGCTTACCTGTAGCTGCCGGAAGGACTGAGGCTACGGCTGATGTTGATGAAGAGTTGTTGGGTTGCCGTTCGTGGGACGGTTTCTGCTGACAATTTGCTGTCTTTGGAGGCATTTTGACCTGAAGGAGGAGTTTGGTTGAGTCTGCATCTTGCTGGTGATCGTCAACCTTGTAGAAGTTGTTGAGCTTGTTTTCACATTGGGACTTCTTGCTTTTGAGAACTTTGTGTCTCTGACCGATTTGCATTTGAGAACTTGGTGTCTCTAACCGAATTGTATCTGAGAACTTGGCGTCTCTGACCGATTTGTATTTTGAGAAGTTGGCGTCCCTGACCGAATTGTATTTGAGAACTTGGCGTCTCTGACCGAATTGTATTTGAGAACTTGGCGTCTCTGACCGATTTGTATTTGAGAACTTGGCGTTTCTGACCGATTTGTAGACACCGGAGGCGGTCTTCATATGTTTGTGAATGTTGGGGGTTGTTTTCACCAAGTTGCAGACGCCGGAACTTGTCTTTGCCAAGCTATAGACATGGAGGCTATCTTTGCCAAACTGTAGATCTTTGGAGGTCGTCTTCATCCATTTGTGGACATTGGAGGTCGTCTTTGGTGGAGACCATTCTCGGCGGAGAGGCTTCGGGTAGTGATGGAAAACTGGTCTTTCGTGCTTGAATTGCTACATTTGTTAGTAGAGGGACAAATGCACATATGACATTCATGATGATGGTTGCATGCATAGAATCAAAATGATTATGGGAACATCAGTGCATATGTTCGCAAGATGATGCATTTACTTGCTTTTGGAGATGCACTTAGCCTAAGCTTTTGGCAGGAAAATTATGACTTAGGATTGTTCCTATTGATTCAAGTTTTGTGCATGCTACATGAACCCTGGGGAGATTTTTTTGGGAATGCATGTGGTGAGAGGGGATGTATTGGAATGTATGTGTCTGGAAACTGTTTGGAACAGATTTTGAGCAAGTGGGAGGGGGGTGAAAGCCCTCGATCGCGATTTAAACAGCGGTTGTTAATGAGGTTTTGTTAACAGTATCACATGGACCTCAATTTTGATTGGATTCGGGTCCGGGTCTTGGTTAAAATTTTCCCTCTCAATCTTGGTCATTTGAAGGCGATGCCGACGAGTGTAGAAATACGTCGGTATGAGTGAAACTTCTTTCATTTGGGTGGACGTGACTTGGCCGAAACCTTGTTCGGAGAATGATTTGATGAAATTGCTCCGCGGGAGAAACCCCAGTTCTTAAATTCCGATGCTACGGGAAGCTGCTATGTACCAAGTTACGAAGCCGAAAATCTAGTTGTTGATGTGCCTAGACCTTTCTTGTGACTTGATAAAATTCATGTTCAAAAGACCATCTTGACAAAGCCCCCGGATCCCTTCTTTGGCAAAGCCCCGGTTTGAAGAACTGAGTAGGCGAAGTCCAGATTTTGAAGAAGTGACTTGGCGAAGCCCTAATCTTATAACCTCGTTGTGATTCTGACATAATTAGCGAGTCCCAATCGATTGGTAATGCAAAGCAATCCTGAAAATAATCGACAAAGATCGAATCTATCTCGTAGTGAAGAACCCAATGTGGACCCAAAGATGACTATAGGAGCCCCGGCTTGAAGAGCCGATACATGAAAACACAGGAGAACCGCTTAGCAAAGCCCCGGCGTGAAGAAATTCGAGTAGTCTTACGAGAGGAGGCACCCATCTTTTCGGACCTTAGTCAATCGATCCTTTGGACAAGACTCAAAAATGTTTACGTGCAGGGGCATATCTTTTGAAAGGTGGGAATGTCTCCCGAATTTGTGTATGACACTCTCGCTTTTGGTTTGACTCTTTTGAGAGAGTATAAGCATCACAAGGTGTGGAAAAGTGTATGGAAGCCCCTGCTGACAGAAAGACAGTGTTTGGCTCTATTTCCCTATGATGGAGAGAGAGAGACTTCTCGAGACACTTGAAAACTTGTTTTATTCGTGATGATCACAAGGCTGCTTAAAACCCTTTGTTAATGCTCGGGTTATTCAACCCCTAAATCTGATATGAACAAATATTTTGATTAATCACAAGGAGAAAGCCAACTGATATCGAGAATCAAGCTCGCAAAGTGTGTAGGGACGATCCTTGATGAGACCGGATTTTTTTTTTCGAGATTTGTTTGTGATTTCGACCGGACCAATTATGGTTGCCTACGTTCCCCTCATCATGAGGAGCTAAGGTCGCCGTAGTTCGGGCTTAGCCCGATTAAAGAGAGAATGAATGTGAAAGTTCGAGATTTTGAGGTCCTGTGAGGATTTTGAGGATTGGAGATTCGAATAACATATCCCCTTAGAGTGTCCATGAAAGACACGGATGCGGAGCCCCAATGGGACATCCACGGCAAGTGTTTGTGGAGGAGAAATGAAATATGCTCACATGAAATGTCGAATGAATCAGATTTGAATTTGCACAATCTTTGATTGATGATTTTGAATCAAGATGGATTAGATTCCAATTTAAGCAAGCAATGAAGCATCAAATTGATTTAGATCTTAAAGATATTACGGTGAAATTGCTATCCGATAGGAATTCTGGTGGGTTTCGGGCTTCGATCGACCATCGGGTGATTTGGGAAATTATGACCTCTTAAGATGAGAGGTCGGTGGGCCTTTCTTGGGCGAACCTCTAAAGATGAGAGGTTGGCTTGTAGGGATGTGTTTGGGAAATATACGGTGATGAAGATTGATTGCCTCTAAGAAGGAGAGGTCAGATTTTGACTTTGGCCAAAGGCGAGGGTAATGGTAATGGGAATATCCTCTAAAAGTGAGAGGGTGGCTTGGGATTGATTTAAGGTAATGGTGAGAGGAAGTCCGGGCCGTCGAGAACTTTGCGAACTTGCGAGAACTCGGGCTCCTTTTTGGAGAGCTTCTTGAGGAGTCGGGGACTTTTCTTGAATTGTGAGGATCGACAGTCCTTTTTTTTTTTTTTTGGAAGGCCTCTGAGGAGTTGAGGATTATCTTTGTCCTTCCTTCATGGCTTGAGATATTTTGCGCATCGCCGACTCTCGAAGCTAACTTCTTGGCCTTGCTTGGACTTCTCTCAGTAAGGAGCAAATGTGATGGCTAAACAGGGTTTCAAAACACGCCGATCTTGAAATGAAAGGTATTATTTGGTGAGGGTGAGGTAATGGCTTTCCTATGGGTGAAAGGCTTCAGCCGCAATTCCTACCGGATGACCTAATTGAGATTAAGTCTTCATTGCTTGCTTAAGCTTTTAATGAGAAAAGATCCGTGCAAATTCATCGAGCAACGAAATGACGAGGATGATGTGAGCATATGAGATGCAAGAGGGGGAGTTGGTAAGCCCCAATTTGAGAAGGATATCAATTGACTTTCCCACTCCAATTAATTTGAATATTAATCATTTCAAATAATTAATGGTTGAGCAGCACAAGTGATCATTTTGGATAAAACCACTTCAATTAAGTGTAACGTGGGTGCGCAAGTGATGTCTCGAGTCTAGCAAGAAAAGAAAGAAGACTTATATAAAAGTTAGACATTTAACTACTATGTCCAAAATGGACTTACAACGACAAATGTCCAGGAAGGACTTAGGTGAAAGAGAAGTACTAGAACCTACGAAGGTTGACTTAAAAGACTATTTTAGAGATAGGTAGCCCTAGTCTAGCCGCTCTTTCTTTGTTGGACCATGCATTTACTCTTCGACGCTGGAGATGGGAGCTATTGCGAGATCTTTCCACCAGGATTTCTTTGGCAATCCCTTGCTCAACACGGCCGTTTTCATTGTGCGATGACCGGTTCATCGATCTCACAAAAGGCGAGTCAAATTCCCTTATGCCCACGAGTCTTGAATCACCAAACTCGACCATGTTGACGCTCATGTTGTTATTTCTAGGGAACGGGTTGCTGATAGTGTTGGGCCCTTCGAGGCACCTCTAACTTCCCTTGCTCAATCAAACCTTGGATTGCCTTTTCGAGGGGACGCAATCGTCTGTCAAGTGCCCGTGGTGCGATGAAGGCACAATGCTTGGAGGTATCCAAAGGAGCATTGGGGTTTCGGGCGATAATTTTCTAAAGGCCGGAGCAAACCTTCTTTTACCAAACCTCTGAAGATATCACTCAAAGGCATCCCAAAGTTTCTCAAGTCTTGGAGCCGGGATACGGACGCATCGGGTTTCTTGGGAACAAAGGGAGTGGCATTGTTCTGATCCTATCCCGAATAGAGTGGGCGGGAGTCGTGTTGGAGGTGGATGAAGCCGGTATACGTAGGTAGGTGCAACAACTTCTTTGTTGATTGTGAGCCCTCTCAAATTTAGCCCCGAAATTAACCATGGCACGCAAGTCCGCGTAGGGAAAGTGACTGAGGGAGGCTCTCAGATGTGGTTTCAGACATGACTGAAAGATGTCCAATTGTTCCTCTTCAGAAGGAGGGATGGCCATCTCACTGAGTTTCAGATTCCACCGCTTGTAGAAATCCCCGATGTTCTCGTCGGGGCTGCCTTGTTGTGCGAGATCAACTCTATTTGTTTCCCATTCCAAGTTAGCTTTGTACTTCTCTGTGAAAGCACTAGTGATCTGGTCCCATGTGGCCCTGGCCTCGGGTTTTAAGCGGAAGAACCATTTCAAAGCCCCTGACTTCAAAGAGGGCGAAGTAGTCGGCCAAGCTGGTTTGTGCATCCCTTAGCTTTCATTGCCAAAGTGTATGTATCCAGGTGAGTTTTCGGGCATGCAGTCCCATCAAACAGATCTAGATTAGGCATCACGAATTTGTGGGGCAGGGGCACAATGGAGTCCGGGTCCGTAGGCCGGAAGGAAGACTTCTTAGCGGTCAATTCAGCAATCTGCGCTTTCATTTCCTTATGTTGTTCCATGAACCAGGCCAGATGAGGATCTTGTGGTGGAACCATGTCATTCAATCCAGTGACTGAGCAAGAGTGAGGAGTTACCACTGGCGGCACACTGGTGGAATGGATACCATACTCCGGGGCATAGGTGAAAACCTGTCCTTGGCCCAAATTACCACAGGGAATGTAGGTAGGAGCTTGGGCAAAGGGATAAAACCCGGCGGCTTCTTTGTTGGCTTCCCAGTGGCGAGAGAAGGTGGAGCGGACTGAGGTAGCCGAATAGCTCGGGTTCCGGAGTGAGACCCATAAGTAGGCTTAGATGCGGGCTGCTTTGTCCCCGATTGTTGAATTGCATGGGGCCGAGGCGATGGTGTATAACCGGGGAATGCTGCGGTCTGGTGATTCGATGAAACCGGGATGGAGGTTTGGTAACCCATCGAACCACTGAGTGAGAAATGGGTTTGTGAAAAGCTGGGAGGAGCGGGTGAGCTAGTATCATTACGAGGAGGGGCTCTGTTTGCTGGGCATGGCATGCAGTTGTTGTGGCCCTTTGAGCTGTTGCTGAAGGCCGGATTGATCGGTTCCAAGCGAGGCGGGATCCCAATTCTTGTGGCATTCCGAGGTACCCCCAACCATGAGAAGACATTCCGTACTGATTTTGTCCCCACTGAGGAACTGCGAACTGATTTGTGCCTTCAGGCTGCATGGATCCGGTGGTCGTGGCTGGGGAGCCGGGTGACTTGAAGATCGAGGAGCATGGGTTACGGTAGTGGTACCATAGGAGGTGGGTGGTGGCATCCTAGAGTAATCGGGCGGCGAGAGTGGGATTGGCATCCTCTTCTTCTTCCACGGTGAAGGTGCCATCGGGATTGAGGTGGCGGCGGCCAAACCATGGCTTTTGATAGCCTCCATAAGGCTATTCAGTTGTGCTTCTGTCGTAATCTCATACGTTACGCTAGCGATTCCCTTCTTGTTACATGTCGAGGGGTCCGGGAGCGGAGTGACGTTGTCCCCATCATTACAGTGATGCGGACATTACGAAACCCGGATTCGGAACAAACGGCGAAGGCGATGATGCGCTTGACTCTTCCCAGTGATCAACGGTGACCCGGTGTGGAACCAACCTTTGTGAGGAGGCTGCGGGGGAAAAAGCACGAGGGTTCGAGATTTTGGGGATTGAAAGAGGGTAAGAGTTTGGGCTTTGGGCTCATGCAACATGCAGTTATTTGTTCTTGTTTACTTAAACCATGTTTTATTAACCTAATCGGTTGGAAACGATTGCTCTTCTTTTTCGCAAACTACTCACGGATCTGGATCGGTGGGCCCCGTCACTACGTCTATAAGCCCCTCGTATTCCACTGTATTTCGACCTCCCGGGGTGGACGGCCCGGGCGAGGGTCCTATAGGGTAAGCGGGTCCCACCAGACGAAAAGAAAACGATCCTAAAAGTGCGGCGGGTAATCGAGTCTTAACGAGCATTCGATGTAAATTACGGACAAAGCTGACGTCAAAGTCAAGATCATGTCCGAGGGCTCGACAAAAAGCCGGCATGATTCGGACTGATAAATGTCCACAATTGATCTTGACTTGTCGTCAATTAGGCCGTAATTAGGCATGGACTAATCGTTAATTCTTGATGACTCAGTGTCATCTTTGGGAGTCGGTGTATAATTTGTGCTAGTCGAGTCAAAGTCAAGGCGCCGGTCAATATGCGGTCAAAGTCCGTGACGGAAAACCGGCGAACTTCGGCGATTAGGGTCTCCGAAAGATATTGACTTGGTATGCCGACTAAGGCTTGAAAGGAAAGGTCTATACACGAGACGGGGCATGACACGAGACCAGACTAAAAACCAACCGGGTCTCGGACAAAGTGTGTCACGGACAAGTGCATGGTCGACACGAGGCTCCATGGGATGTTTGGGTAGTCCCGTGCTTGCACCGAGAGGTGTAATAAGACCAAACGGGCCGCTACAGGGATTTCCCCGAGTTAGGGACGTAGTGTGCAGTGTAAGGCCACGTGCGCGTAGTGTGCAAGCAGTCTATCTTCTTTTTCTGAGTAAAATAGAAATTTTTCATGAGTCTTAAAAAGTATGATGCATGCACAAAATGATTTTTTTTTTGAAACCCTTTTTTTTTTGATTTTTTGATTTTTTTTTTTGAATTTTTTTTTTGGAAGTCTTTTTTTTTTAAAGCAAATGAACACATAAGCACATAAGCACATAATTCAAAATTCAAGGCAACGGGTCCGATAGTCAAAATTTTGACTTTTTTCGAGGCGACCAAAACAACACGAAAATGTGAAAAACCAACACACACACACAACAAACGATTTCAAATGCCGGGACGGAAGCTTGACCCTCAAAAGTTTTTCTTTTTTTTTTTGAAAAGATAAAACTTATTTTTCCACAGCGGAGTCGCCACTGTGATGTACCCGATTTTTGAAATCAAACGGAGTCGCCACGCCATTTTTATTTTAAGGGCCAAAACTTTGAAAAATGCCCGGAATGAGAGATTTGGGTTCGGAGGTCACGTTACGCTCCGGGAAGAACGTTAGTGTTCACCCGAAGTGCCTCGTAAAACGAGTCTTTCAAGCATTAAAAACCATTTATGTGTGTGTATGTGTGTGTGTGTGTGTGTGTGTGTGTGTTTTGGCCAAAATAAGTTCAAACTGAAAAGTAAAAATTGAGGACTCTTTGTAAGACTTTGAACAAATCTCATGATTTTTGGTGTGATTTTAGGGTTGAGTTTTGGTACTCAAAAGACCTTTTGAAGTTGAAAATCAATTCTGCCAGAATGAAAAAGGCAGTGGACACATGATTTTAAAATGAATTTAAGAGCTTTAAAATCTCAGAATCTGGGGAAAGTCCGAGAATTAAAGTTGTTCAAAACGCCTTAAATAATGTTTCTGAAAAAGGATTTTTCATTTGGAGATGATTTGATATACCAAAACCTTCTGGAAATCTCAAATGTGAAATCTGGATTTCCAGAGACTGATGAACTGACCTTTGAAAAATAATTTGAAAAAGGGATTTTTGCTCACGCAAAAAATAAAGTAAAAGTATGTCTGGAAAGCTCTGGAAAGCTTAGTCCCTTTAACGAGTCTGACTCCTAGTCGACTCCGTTCAACGAGCTCGACTCTTAGTCAGCTTCATTCTTAACAAACTCGATTCTTAAATCAGTTATGTACCCCTAACAAGTCTGACTCTTAGTCGACATTGTCCCAATGAGCTCGACTCTTAGTCAGCTTTATCAGCTCGATCCTTAATCAGCTGAGCATTACTAACAAGTCCGACCTTAGGTCGACTTTGTTCTTATAAGCTCGACCCTTGATCAGCTTTCATCTTTTGAAACAGGTTCAACTCTGAGTCAATCTTGTTTACAAAAATTGTTACAAGTTTAAGGTCGACCAATTCACCACGAACCCAGGTCGACCTTAAACTTGTGATGATTCATTTGTCCTATTACATCTAGCTCGACACACACATGCTAAAATTAAAAGCATACATCGCACAGAGATATAAGGTCAGCTATGATTATAAGTCTCCCAAAGGCGGGCCAAGACTTGAGCAAAATAGGAGTTACAAAGTTTTATGCCTCCCAAAAACTGGGCCAAGGCATTTAAATAGTTAACAAGACAAAAAGCAAAAAATTATTTTGAAGCTTGTTCGTTACATCATCAACACAAAATCAACTTAAGAATCCTGGCCAGCATCAGTCTGATCATCATTGGTAGCTCGTCCATCCACATCACCTTCTTGTTGCTGGGGGCCCAGAGGTTTACCCGAATCAGAATAGACATGCTGCTCAGCCTCATCATCTTCCTCCATCTCCTCTGCATCCTCCATCTCCTGCAACACTGTGTCAAAGTTCCTGGGAGCCAGGGCAGGAGCAACCCAAGGTTCGCACTCATCCTCTTGGTCTTCTTGGGTAATGAAAGCAAGGTCATTTTCAGTGCAAGGAACAATTGAGTGGCCACCTCAAGCTGCCATATCATATTGAGGCTCACGTGCCCATCGAACTAATTGTTCCAAGGAGATGTCAGAAGTGGGATCAACCAGAGCTCGGCGTGCCATATGGCGTTTGCCCAAATCCAAAAAGTCCTTTGCCTTCGCAACAACAGAATTGTAATAGTCGTCTCCACCCTTGAACTCGTCAACAGCTTTCTTAGAAGCGACCTGGAGGTCTGCTTGCCATTTCATTCGTGCAAGTCGGTGCTCCTCGTTCAGCTCGATCAAGAAGGTGTCCTTATCCTTCAAAAGTTTGGAAACTGTCGCCAGCTCCGTTTTAGTCTTCTCAAGCTCCGAGCGATCAGCATCCCTCTCCTTAGTCACCTCATTCACCTTGGCATCAGAAGCCTTTAGATCCTCCAAGGCCTTATCGCAATCAGCCAACGCCTTCTTTTTCACCAACTCCTGAGCATCGAAGGAGTTGTCAAGGTCGTTGTATTTATCTCTTAGCTCGGCCAGTTCTTGTGACTTCTTGGAGTAATCCTTCAGAGCCTGCCTCTCCCTCTCAATGGAGGCCCTCCAAGAGCTCTTAACCTGTTCGATCATGGTGAGGGACTGCATTAAAGGAAATCATAAAGTATTAGCTTGGAAGTTAAAACTGACTGGCTCAAAAGAACAAGCGACTAAACAGAAAGAGAAAGTAAAAGACTACCTCGCAATGCACCATCCCAGAGGGAGTTGAGAATTCCTCAGGGGTAATCCCCTTATCAGCAAAGTGAGCAAGGAGGTCAATATCAATGGCCCTCCTAACCACGACCTGGCCCAAGCTCATATCTGGATAGCGGCGACTCAAGCTATTGACCCTAATGAGAGGGGGCACATCACTCAACCTCCTCATCTGATCCTCAAGAGACTCTTGGTTAGGAGGAGAAGAAGCTGGTGGAGGAAGTTGGCTCGAAGAAACAGACTTCCCTTTCTCAGATCGCGACCTCTTTTTTGTATTCAAAGGACGATCATCATCCTCCACCTCCATGTCATCATCATCAACATTGACGACATTCAAAGGGCTAGCCCCTGCCATCCCAGCTCCAGAGGTCTCCACATTGGCATCCTGAATTGGGTCGGAGCTTAGACTTGCTCTAGCTGACCTGTTGGACTCGTCACCCACTTCATTAGCATCCATGGACTGAGTACCACTTTGTAGAGGGTCCTCCAACTCAACCTCTTCCATCGGAATCATCCCAGCATTCTCTTTGGGAAACAAATTATTCCTTGCAGTAGCTTCTCTCTCCCTGCTCGCCCTAGCATTGGCAGCTCCGTGAGCCCTCTTGGCTTTCTTCTTGTCAGAGACTCCAACGATACGCACCATGTTCGCCTCTTGTTCAGGAGACAAAACTGCACAACATCAAAACAATCAAAATGTTAGTTCGCCAGATCGAGACAGTTTTATGTACGAGCTGACAGTTCTACAGACGAGCTAATCATTGGCGAGCTAAGAGTTGTATTGACAGTTCAGCATAATTCAATGTAAGAGCTAACAAGTTCTACATACGAATTGAAGTTATATGTACGAGCAAGCTGTGTACGAGCTAAGAGTTGTGTGTGCAGTACAAGATATCTCTGCATACAAACAGTGAGCTACATATGCGAGCCAACAATTGACGAGTTAATGAACAAAAGCAAATCAATTCTTACCACCAATATGTTCACCATTGTCTTTACAATAGTTGGCAGTTTTCTGACAAAACTGGCAATTCTCCTCTAGCCTAGCTAGGGCATGGGTGACCCAATCAGGATATACCTGGCCTCTCAATATGGGGACCAAAGGCTGCACATCCCCTTCTCCAGGCATCATCCCAGCTTGGATGTAATTGTATTTGGTCGTTCCCAAAGATTCCCAGTTGATAGGTCCATTCTTGACCAACAAACACAATTTCTTGTACAGAGTTTGATGCCACGGAGGCTCCCAGTAATTTTCCTCGCTTATGACATCAGAATCCTCATCGGGCAAAGGAAACTCCCATCCCAACCTGCTCTCCACCACGACCACATACGAGTTCCAGCCACTATGCTTATTGGGAAGGTTAGCAAACAGCTTAGGAGAATTGGGTTTGGAAGGGGTGCTAATTCCCCAATTGGCTTTGTCGAGCTTAGCACAAAAGAATTCCTTAAAAACTTTCATACATGGCTCATAACCCAAAAACCTACACACCATGGCAAAACACACTAGTACCCTGCAAGTATTAGCCCCAAGTTAAAGAGGAAGAGCATCCATACACTCCAGGAATTCGTTAATAAAGGGATCTAGTGGCAACCTCAAGCCTGCCTCAAACTGCCCGTAAAAGAAAGCGACCCTAGTGGCATCCTTAGTAAATGTACTACGGTATTTGGACATGAAATCCTTTTGGCTAAGGATGGTCACGCTAAAGTCTGTCCTATCCACTCCACAAAAGTTGTAGACCATGGCATAACAGGACTCCATATTCTTCTTCCCTCGAAGGGGCCTTTGAGGTACATATCCCCTCTCATTCTTCCCCGGTACAACAGAAGATCCAAATGCATCCACTATATGGGGACTTGAAGAAGTTGAAGCTGTAGCTCCTCCCTGAGCTGCCATATCTGTACAATAAAAAGAGGAAGCAGGGGAGTCAATCCCGTGATCACATTCAGTCGACCTACCTAAGGGCGACCTAGACTCCCCTGAAAAACCAATTATGTTTCTAAGGAAGGAGGGTTTATGGACATCCCTAACATAAAACAGTGCAATGTGATCGAGTAGTTCATGGAAAAGATGAAAAGAGACAACATTTGAATCGTCTATTGTCAATTCACCTACGTCCGTTCCTATGGGCAGCCCTATTTTGCTAAAATTTAGTCCCCACCTGGTCAAGATAGAGGCACACTCGTTCAAAGACATCTCTCTCCACTCACCGTTTATGCGCTTATACACACGACGATTAACAGTGCAGTACCCGTACCAAGCTCCTGGTTCACTACTGAAGGTCCTAGCCATGGCGGAAACAAAAACAGAGCAGAAATTAAAGCCCTAAAGCAAGTATAAGAGAGAAATACCTCAGTTGATTGCAAAAGGGGAAGCCGTTGCCGAAGACGAAAGCTCGGATTAAATCCTATTGCTATTCCGCAATTATCGCCAAGGAGGTATGAGAGCTTGAAGACGGTAAAAATTCTAAACGGAGAAGGATTCTACTATTTGTATTTTCCAAAATTGGAAGGGAAAAAGGAAAATTCAAAAATTAATTTCCTATTTAATTGGGAAAAACAGTTCCCAAGACGGATTATCAAACGTCTAATTGTAATCATTACAAAATACGGCGCTCCTTCTGATCTGACCGTTCATCGCCAACGTCCAGGATTGTGCCATGTCACCATTGGTCGACTAAACTTCAAGAGCGAGTAGCGACCTGCGAGTTACAGCAATCCTCATCAAGATTTCCTTAACTTCCTAGTCGACAAAGTCAACTCGAAAGTTGGGGGCCACTGAACATACCAAAAGTGTCGAGCTGGGCCAAACAAGTAAAGCCCAAACACAGGCAGCCATGGCATTCACATTCTTCATGAGTCTAGCCCAATCACCATAAGGCCCAAGGTCCAGTAACAGGATCAGTCGACCTATGCTCATTGTCCGACCTCCAAGGTCCCGACCTAGCTTGATCCGACTCAATGATCCATACTATAATTCGGGTACGATCCATACTCTACCCGCCAGTCAGGTCGACCTAACCTCAATGGGCGACCTCGACCTTGTCAGCAAGCGTCGACCTAACTGATACAGACGCACATGCTTCAAATCTTTCCATAACCGGTTCCCTACAAATCAGGAGCCGTTACCGGACACGTTCCCATGACAAATAACTGTCCCTAAAATCTCGGAGCTCATGTAGCCCTGTCATTAAACCACCAACATCAACTAAAAATACATGGCCACTACAACGGTGCAAAGGTAACTGCAATTTCGTTATCTGAATCTTTTTTATTCAATACATTTTTGCTCTCCAATTCAAATACTTACTCTCACGCCCAAGGGTCTAAGCCGGAGACACATCCGGCTAGTCGTGGGTTCTGATTTCAGGTCAAGGAGCTAGGTGATCAGTCCTGCCACGTGGAGGAAGATTGATAAGCACAATTCCTACAGCATCACCAACTATTACAAACAAATGAGAAGTATTACTCAAAATGAAAACAGTTCCTAAAACTATTATTAGTTAAAAAAAAAATAACACTATTACTTCACAAGTGTAGTACTATTACTTATAGCAATACCAACTATTACTTAAACAAATGAGAAGTATTACTCAAAATGAAAACAGTTCCTAAAACTATTATTAGTTAAAAAAAAACACTATTACTTCACAAGTGTAGTACTATTACTTATAGCAATACCAACTATTACTTGAACAAATGAGAAGTATTACTCAAAATGAAAACAGTTCCTAACACTATTATTAGTTAAAAAAAAATAACACTATTACTTCACAAGTGTAGTACTATTACTTATAGCAATACCAACTATTACTTAAACAAATGAGAAGTATTACTCAAAACGAAAACAGTTGGTAAAACAATTATTACTTACACAATGCGACAGATTTAAGAACACCCGTTTCCCATCCTTCTGCTCTTTGTTTAAAATAACAGTCCAGGCATCAATGATATTAATAAACACCCATTTCTTCATGTTCATAGTAATTATATCTTTCTTGAATACATAACATGGGTATTCGTCAACATCTTGAAGCCTGAACATCAGCATTTCCCTGAATGAAAAAAAAATAAGACATTAGTATTTCAATTTATAAAACAAAAATATAATTAGAGAAATAATAATTAAACTTACCCATCATAGAAATTATCAACATCAAACATACAAAAATCAATAATTTGTTTATCTCTCAAATCACTATTCACAAAAAATCTTTTGTTTTGTGTTATAAAACTGGAAACAAAATCGGTCCTTTCAGCAATGACACAAGTAGTAACTGTCAAAGGATCATAAAATCCATTTGGCCGATCAAACTTCTCCACAGATTTGATGGCTTCTCGAATGGATTCATCTTCCTCACCACACAAACCAATATCTATCGTCTGATCATCATAAAAAATGTTGAATTTTGTCTGAACTGGGGTGTTAAATTCTGAGGGCGAAAGCAGCTCAAAACTCGGCATATCATCGCTCATCTTCCTCATCTGATTCATTCTCTCACATGCTGCATCTATGATCTTGAGAACTTCCTCACTACTCCAAAACCTATCCTCCTCTTGTGAATCTGTGTAGTGCACTTGATAAATCTTGGGAACATTGTCCTTCAAACCCTTGAGACTGTGCATATAATGATCAAACACTATTCCCATGTCCCTCTTAATCAACATAAAAATTTCATGAAAATTCTGAAAATTAAGAGTAATAATTAGAAACACATAATATAATATATAACTATATATAATGTAATAGATGTAATAAATAATGTAATCCATAAACAACATGAAATAATATATGGCAATACATAAAGTAACATAAAAAAAAATACTTACATCCTTCGCAGACTTTTTGATATCTTCATTTGTTTGAAGACCTTTTGGAATACCAAACTTTTATATATCTTCCATCTTTCTCTTCAACTTCCTCATACAATCCCAAACCCTCACTGTTTATTTCATCAATAATATTTTTCACAAAATCATCAGTTCTAGCACCAACATCAGGAGGAATGTCCTCCTTCTCCATCTTTTCTGTCTCACAATCATCAATCGAAATAACCACTTTTTGTGTGATAGGATAAACATCCTTGACCCAGAAACCATTACCAAAAGAACCTGATTTCTTTTCTTGCAAAACTCTTTCCAAGATTTTGTCATTGGTCCAATGTTTGATAAGTGGGAGTGTAGTTGGCGAAACAGTACCCCTCCAATTCAAGCGATGGAGATAAATTATAGTAAAAGCCAACAAACACCCTTAAAGATGTGTTTTCGACTGGGTACTTGTGGATGGAATTACATAGCTTATCAAAACAATAAGATGACCAATCATACTTCACAATATTCTGCACATCAAACAAAGTCTTCAATAGGGGCAACACAACAGTATAATTACCCCTTGGCACAAAGAAACTTGACAAACAATACAGGGCAAACAAAATCTTAAAATCATCACCAAACTGACCAGCAATATCAAAAGTCAAAATATTCCTCAAGTCTTTCACAGTACTCTTAACTGTAAGACCATACTCATTTTTAAAGCGAGTATAAGCCTCAGGTTGATCATCTTTGCGCTTGTATGAAACGACTTTAAGGCCACTGATTGGTAATTTAAAAACATCACAATAATCCTCTGCAGTTAACTGAATAAGCTCACCATTAGATGCATCAAGAATCCTAGAAGCCCCATTGAACCTCTCAACCATCCACTTTGCAATTGAAAGATTAACACTCTTCACTTTCATCTCAAGAAGACCTCCAAATCCCATACTAATAACTGCGTTCCTTTGATCAGAATTAAAGGTCTTAACCATCTCGGTTATCCCCAAGCCAACGCTCTTTGAAACAAATGTCGGCCTATAAAAAAACAGTTATTACTTGATTAAACTTAAATTAATACTCTAAGCATTATCAACTATTACTTATATAAAACTGATATTACATTATGAAACAGTATATATTACTAATAAGAATTATCAACTATTACTTATTTATAAAACTAATATTATATTATGAAGCAGTATCTATTACTTATAAAATATTACAAATATTACTAATTACTAACCTGTCAGTTTTCATTTTCTTCAAATCACTTCCCTCCAAATCAACAACAACAGCTCTTTTCGATCCTTTTTCCAATTTCACTTCAGATTTTACCCTTTTTTTCCTTGATATCCTTCACCTTCTTCAAATGAACAGACTTTTTCTTCAACTCCTTTTCCTTTTTCCCAGCCACATTCTTCACATTTTTTGGTGAAGACCTTATAACAACACCTTTGTCCTTCAACTTCATTTCCTTCTGCATCTCCTCAACAACTTTTTCATCCTTGCCCTTCTTCCCAGGCACTTTCTTCAACTCCTTCTCATTCTTCCCAGGCACATTCTTCTCTTTCACATTTTTGGGTGAAAGAGAAGACCTTGTAACAACACCTTTTTCTTTAGGAGAAGATCTTGTAACAACTGTTCTTGGAGTATGCCTTTCCTTTGCTTTCTTTTCCACCTCCACATTTTCTTCACTACAAAGTTTTGATGAAGATCTATGAAACCGTGAGTTTTTGGGAACATATTTATGTTTCCTTATTTCATTATACTTCTATTATGGTAAGTAGATTTTGTGACTTTCATGGAGATTTATAAAGTATCCTACTTTGACTAGGAATTGTAAATATAGTAAATATCTTTTATTTATGTACATAGTTTTATATTAGGACTAACCTACTAATATTTGATTTCCTTGTGAGTGTGTTTTATGTTTTCATATAGGAAAAGGAATCTCACAAAGGAAGAGGTCGATTGCATGAAGATCTTCTCAATGGTGCACTATAAATACAAGGCATTCAGCACAAGAGAAGACACGGAATTTTAGAGAGAAAATTACTCATTCTTCATTGTATTCGACATTATTGTTTTAGGTTGTGAGTGAAGGTTGTGCCTTACATCCGTAACCCACATCTAGGTTTTCATAGAGTTCTCTTGTTTTACTTCTGACTAGAATAGATCCTACTTGGGAAAGGGGAGTTGTACTTGTCATAGAAGGTGATTAGAACTCGTTTAGTATTTTCATATTTTAGTTTTTCACTTAGTTGTTTTTGTAAGAAACAAAATTTTTTATAGTGAAAAGTTTTTGGGCGTAAGCCTAGTTTGCTGATCACATTGATCAGTAAGCGTAAATAATTCTTGAGTTATCGCATTTAATTTGATTTTAATTACTTTATTCCACTGCATTATCTGTGGATGTGTGGACAGTTGTGAGATACATCTGTACTCACATCCTTTGCCTGTTGCGTGATTAAGTTTCCTAGCTACACGAAACTTTCAATCTAGTGACAACATTTCTGGTAGTATGCTCTTCATCCAACTTGTCCTTAAAATCATCATCTCTCTCTATCAACATTATCCTTCGATTTTTTTTCATAATCTTTCTTCACAAGCCGACGTCTCTTTGCAGTTTGCTTTATACGTACAACTTTACTATTTTTTTTTCCAGTGATAGTACGAGACCACCACCACTACGTTCATCATTTTCTTCAACAACAGAGGCTTCATCCCTCTGTTTAACTCCAATGCTTCCACCACCAACAGAAGCTTCATCACTCTGTTTTACTCCATCGGTGGTATCCTCCCATATATCCCCTTTTTCATCCCTCTGTTTAACTCCAATGCTTCCACCACTACGTTCATCATTTTCTTCAACAACAGAGGCTTCATCCCTCTGTTTAACTCCAATGCTTCCACCACCAACAGAAGCTTCATCACTCTGTTTTACTCCATCGGTGGTATCCTCCAATGCTTGATGAACAGGTTGATAAAGAACCAAAGATCTATCCATTGATGTATCTTTATCATCATCATCAGAACTATAATCAACCAATCCTTTTTCCATCCGAGTAACTGACATTATAGTATAAATATAATCAGAATAAAAAGTTAAGTAATCATAATTTACTAAATAAGGCTTAATAAAAACATACATAGTTCAGGAGATTGATCAGAATCAGATGATTGATCAGAATCTGAGCTAACGACAAGAGAAACTGGGCTTGGTTGTTTAATCTGCTTTCTACTAGAAAAAGATGAAATCCTTGACGATCTCCTCTGCCCTTTCCTAAACTGTTTAACGTTACGCTTCATTCTATATCCATTAAAAAACAACAAAACAAAATTTTAGTACTCAAAAACATTACAGTAACAAATATATAACTATTACATAATGATTGTCAACACTATTACATTATCTTATTCTGACTATTACACAATCATATGAACACCTATAAACCAACTATTACTTTAAAATAATATCAATATTATATTTACATATTATGTATACTACACTTCAAAAAGTGTAGTACTATTACTTATAGCAATACCAACTATTACTTAAATAAATGAGAAGTATTACTCAAAATATATCTTATTCTGACTATTACACAATCATATGAACACCTATAAACAAACTATTACTTTAAGTCAACACTATAACATTATCTTATTCTAACTATTACACCATCATGTGAACACCTACACCCCAAAAAGTAATACTACAGGACAAAACTCAGATACCACACATATATATACAACAACAAAAACAGAACAAAAACAAACAACATATCTAACCCTAGAAAATAACCAAAAAAGCAAAAACAAAACAACAAAAAAATGAACCAAAACAACAACAACAATAGAAAAATACAAAATAAACAACATGCATTACAACAAATTTCATATAAAAACACAATAAAATATGAAAAACCACAAAAAGTACAACCAAACAACAACATCTCAAACCCTAGAAATGAAGAATGTTACCAAAATCGACTTGAAATTAAAAACAAAAAGACAAAAATAAAGCATAAAATGCAAGAGTCGCACTTAAAATCAAACAAAAATGATGTAAAAAACGACCTGGAATTTGAAAAAAAAAAATTGGGGAAAATCTTACCAAAACTTCGAACAAAAACCATGGAACTCTACGAAAAACTTTTAAGGAAGAAAATCGACTTGAAAGGGGTTATCGAACGGTTGAACGACGGTTACTGCCGGAGAGAAAAACGAGAATGAGCATTTGAATGAGAGAGATGGTCGCTGAAGCTTCTCGAACAGTACTCACCTTTTTTACCGTGTGTATTGTGTGTTTTTTGGGCGGGTTCATCTTTTTATACTCCGGGTGATGGGTCGGGTGATGGAGCGGGTTTCGGGTCGGAATGACCCGTCTCATGAATGAGACGGGTATCCCTGTTCTCACATAAGTTTTTGTCATTTTTTAATGCTAACTTTAACGAGCTCCACTTATTATTCTTTACTTAATGTTAATAGTGTGTAGTCATTTGGCTTTAGGCAATGCTGTTCTGATACCAAATCCAAAGCTTGGAATTGAGTTGGAACACACACACACACACAGGTCCATTAATTCCTGCATAAAATCAGACCATGAACAAAAATTGATTGTCGCATATAACTCAATTTCTATTCCAGTTTCGAAATATTATGTTTACTTCCAAAATTCCAACTGATTATCGTTGTCCGATAAGTGTACTTCAAACAAATAGATCATAAACGGAGGAAACATCAACCGAGAATTCAGCAACAGAATCAAAAAAATCCTACGACTAAATTAAACCAAATTACTTATTCAATCAACTCAAAATGTTGTTTGGCAGAATATTATTCATCCCATCTTTCCAGCAACTCCCTTTCGCATCTTTGCAATATATTCGAATAAACTTCCGTCAAAGCAGCGTCTCACTGACTCCTTCGATAAGTAGCCTTCAGAATCCTTTGCAAGAACATAGAGAACTACCCATTCAAACTTTGCTGCAGTCCTGCAAAGATGAAAACAAGTGAGCTATTATATACGCATGTCTTGAACCTGTAATTTGTCCCACAACAAAGCAAACCAATCAACAGATTATTAAATTAATTTCAACCAATTTTGACCACTCTGAAGTATTTAGTGCTTTTCTACATGCAATGGGGTGTGTGTGTGTTTGTGTAATAGAGAGAGAGAGAGAGAGAGAGAGAGAGAGAGAGAAAGACCAGCCAAAGAAGTCAAATGCGCAACGACTGGAGTCAGTCATATGCCAGATCTCCTTTAGCGTAAGCTTATCAGGCACTGTTCGAGCATATTTGCTGAAAATGTTCTCAAGATTGGCTGGAATAAACCTGCAGAAAATTACAATACATATACCATTAAAATTCACATATTTACATTAGAGGAGCGATAAAATACCACCACAACTATGCTAGTTATTATGATCTTTAACAGGAAAAAGAATGAGAAACGCTAGTTGTTGGAATCAACATGCCTGGCTTCCAACGAGTATATACCCGTAAAACCTTAGAATTTCTATCAGAAAGTAACTAGAAAATAGAAATCACTTGCACAAGCATACACTAGTTTTTCTAATTCAATGTAAGTATATAGTTTATGGATGACGTTTATAATTGAATCATGTAACACTGAATAATTAGGTGGAAATTTAATTTCTTGAATTTACACCTTTTTTTAAAAAAAAACAAAGATTCAGATTCATCAACAATGAAGGTATAGTACAACACTAACAAAAAAAGAAAGCCTCAAGGGAATTCTACTTCCTCACCTTCCTTCCGTGTCATAAGTAGCTGAATCACTTCCATGCTTAGCCCTGTGTATGTTCTCTATGTAAATGGGGAAGAAAGGTGAAGGCATCCAACTCTGCAAGAGAGAGAGAGAGAGGGACAGAGGGGAATTAAAGAGAAAAGAGTGATGCACTATAAAAATGAGAATAACGACTAATGATTAATCAGATAAACTTACAGGCGAAGTAGCATAACTCATGGTTCCATGAATAAACATCATGCAGATAAAAGAAGCAATCACGTTGAACCCCAAATCACGAAATCCTGATGAAGAATGTCAAGTTGTCGTAAATTAACCAGAAACTCGTGAAAAGAGAAAGTGTATTTATATGCTTATACTCCCTCCGTCCCATTAATAACTTCACCTTTTGCCATTTTAGGTGTCCCATTTAAAGCTTCACCTTTTCTTTTTTTGACAAAGAATCTTTACTATTTTCTCCACTCATTCTCTCCTATTTCACTATTACACTCATAACACTTTTCAAATTTACTATTTCCTCCACTCATTCTCTCTCCTATTTTACTATTACACTCACAACGTTTTCTTCACCCTTAATTTGCGTGCCGAGACCAAAATGGTGAACTAAATATTGGGACGGAGGGAGTATATGCTACGAGTACTTAATTTTCTTGTGTGTATTTCATATACACAATCATAAGCTCAATAATTATGAATCTTAAAGTCAACCCGATGATACAAGAGCTTTCACTATGTGTGGGGTTCAGGAATGAGTCGGGCCCACTGCCCACATACCTCTAAATGTCTCCCGGGGATGGATAATGCCATTTCCATCTTGATCGAAAAAGGCTACATGCTGCTGAAGAACAGACATGTTATTATGCTTGTGACCCCAAGTCCCATTCACGTTCTCCATATCTGGTGCAGCCACAGCTCGAGGCAGGTCTGATAAAAAATTAAACAATAGAATATGATCATGAAGAAAATTTATCGATCCCATACTTTATTATGTTAATATTTCTTACCCGTGTCACATTTTCATTGCCTGGTGTTCTATTATTTCTAAAAAACAATTTTTTGTCGACCATTTTTCTAAAAAACAAATTTAAGAAGAGAGAGTGATTCAAAACACACACACACACACACACGATAATGGAATAGAAAATAACATACAGGGCTTAGGGAGGACGGAGTCGAGGTCGGATCGGACCTTGCGCAGTAGAGTGACCGGAGCTTTAGCGGCGGTGGTTAACATGGCTTCAGCTGCCGCCTTCTGATTCGGTGCTGTCTTCTCTCCCATATTATATTATATACTATCTGTGAGTTTTTGTGTGTGTGTGTGGAAATATTGAATTAAACTAGAGGAAGGGGCGGGGAGATGATTTGCAATGTCGTGTGTAAATAAATGAAGATTGAGTTTAGTATTTGTCAAATTGTGTGTGTAGAGAATAACAAACTGACCGATCGAAGATCTCTAACTGTCTGTGACTGTGTGTGCGAGAGAGGAAGTGGCAAAGAAACAGGAAAAGGACTCGCGCGGGCGGTTGCTGCTAAAGCTGAAGCTGAACCTAAGATTGGGATACTAGAAGACATGGGCCAGTGGAGTCGATTAAACAGCAATCCGACGACCTCCGATCTCCACGGTCATAAACATGATTCATCAAGGGTATTTCTCAATTCGTACGTCTCTTTCGTTCAATCACATCCAACCATACACCTCACCTTCTTTTATACTGCGTTGGTCTATCTCCATGATAATGTCCTATGTCGACCATCTTTATTGGTAAAGTCTATACTCCCACCGTCCCACATTACCTTACCTATTTTGTATTTTGGGCGTTCCAATTTAAAGTCACATTTTCTAAAAAAAAAAATTTAATATTTTTTTATTCGTAAAATCTAGGGAGAAACGCGTTTCTCCATAAGTTATGGAGAAACGGGTTACGGGTATCCAGAAGCTATTGAAAGGATATCCAGAAACTTTTTGTATTGGCCATGACCTTGTCCCATGGTTGCTTACGGATATCGATCTCAAAGGTTACGGATATCCAGAACCCTTTGAAAGGATATCAGAAGCTTACGAAAGTGATATTGTGAAATCCTTCAAAATGATATCCGTAAACTTTCAAAATGTTTCGGATATTCATTTGATGGTTTACGGATATACATTGAAGGTTTTCGATATCCGTAAATCTTCAATAAGCATTTTACGGTCTTGGCCTTGGATTTGGCTTCAAATATGTTTACTGGATATTCATTTGATGGTTTCTGATATACATTTGAAGGTTTACGGATATCCAGAAACCTTCAATAAGCAATTTCTGGTCTTGGCCTTGGATTTGGCTTCAAATATGTTTCTGGATATCCGCCCAAAGGCTTCGGATATCCGTTCCAAAGCTTCGGATATCCGTAACCCTTTTCGAGACTGATATCCAGAAATTTTCTTCTGGTTATCAAACGTATAGTTTCTGGCTATTAAAAACGCGTTTCTCCATAGTTATGGAGAAACGCGTTTCTCAGCAGACCTACTCTTTTTTATTCATGAAACCCACTTGTCATACTCACAACAACTATTCACTTACTATTCTCTACCCCAATTTCTCTCTCCTACCCACTCACAACTCCTACTTTAATAACATTATATATATTCACTCCTTATTTTTCGTTCTCAACAGTAAATGAGTAGCTTAGTATAGGACGGAGGGAGTATTAATTAATTTACACTGCGTCTCAAAATGCATATGGTTTTTAAAAAATTTCACACATATTAAAAAGATAATCAATATTGTTGGATTTGATTTCATCTAATTTGATAACGCCTAAATTAGGGGATTGAACAAAGAAATCGATAATTCCTATGACAAAGCAAGGGGGCGGCCGCTTCATGCAAGGGGAGCGCCGCGCGAAGTTTCTTTACAAATGGGACGATCGCACGCTTCTCGTGGGCGATCGCACGTTGGCCTTTGAACAAAGAGGTCGATCGCGACCTCCAGAGATGTGGTCGCGCGGTAGGCTGATTTGGGCCTGGGCGCAGATAAAATCTGTGCAGGGTTTGTGATGTAAACAAACAGAGGTTGAGATGGAATCGAACAAGAATGAACCAAGATTCACAAAGAATAAAGCCGCAGCCTCTCTTTTCTTTTATTTAATTCATAATAAAAAACTTGCTTAGTACAAAAACTCTAACTTATTATTTATACTACTAAAAGGAAGATTCTAGAAATCCTAAATAAATAAAACCCTAACTTAATTAATTCATTAAAATCCTAAACTTAAAGCCCAAAACCCAGCCACACCGAAGCCTGTCTGTTTCGCGCAACCGATGTTTCCGTCTGCTCCCAGCGCCCGCCCGCTATTGGTGAGGCGCCCGCCCGGCTCCCAGCGGCCTGCATTACATTTACATTCTGTTCTTTGTTCACATTCAGCCTCTTTTGCCTCGCCTCGTTTCTATTACCAACCCGCATCATCCTCCCTCCTTAGAAAAGACTCGTCCTCGAGTCAATATCCTCGATATTAACACCACGATACCCGAAAATCCGAACTCCATCCGCAAAAGGAATTCGATGCCCTTGACGAACTCGAAACTTCATTGCCTCTCATGACAAAGATATCCATCCAATCAACCCAATGCAATGATACGAAAAACTCAATAAACAATTTCTGAATATTGTATCGAACAGAAGAACGGGGGAAATACATGTCAAATGGATCTGTGTACCCAAGACCAACGGTCAGGGGTGGACATGGTTCGGTTTGGTTCGGTTTGGAAGGAATTTGGAGACCAAACCGCTAGTACTCGATTTGGGAAAATCCCAAACCAAACCGAACCATAGAAAATTTCAAACCAAACCAAACCAAACCACCTCGGTTTGGTTCAGTTCGGTCTCAAACCATGGTTTCATAAACGGTTCAAACCGTGGTCCGAACTGCGGTCTAGACCGCTATCCAAACTACAAATTTGTCCAACTAAAAGCGTTGCTCTTCACATATTTTTTTTATCAAACTAGCAATCATATATATTAAACATAAAACACAAATACTACTATCCAAATAGGAATGAATTTTAGTAAACTGAAAGTTCATTGCTCTGTAAACGAAGGAATTTGGGAGGACATTGAAATGAAGGGATCTGAGGAAGTTTTTTGGTGATAGGGAGAGAAAGAAGAGAGAAACAAACTGAGAAAGAAGATATGAAAAATGAGGAGGCAGTTTGAGTTAAGGAGTTTCAATCTAGGGTTTTCAAATCAGTGGTTGTGATTCATCTTTAATTTTTAATGAACGGCTAGGATTTCGGTTCAAGAATTTCATGGTTCGGTTTCGTGGTTCGGTTTCACGGTTCCAAACCGCGGTTCGGTCTGAATCGGTTTGGTTCGGTTCGGTTTGGTTCGATTTTGAGGTTCCAGACTGCGAGCTGAACCGAACCACACGGTTTATTAAATTTTCAAACCAAGCTAAACCATTTATAGAAAAAAACCAAACCAAACTGCGTAGTTTGGTTCGGTTCGATCTCAAACCACGGTTTGTACCGAACCATGTCCACCCCTACCAACGGTAACCGTTTCAAACGTCCACACCAAGGTTGCCTCTTGATTAGCAAATACTTCCTTTGTCTCCATATCTGACCAAGCAGATGATTTATTGTCATAAACAGGATCGATTGTCAATACTTGACAAACGTCACAATGACACATATCAAACGTAGGTGGTTTGGACCAATCAACAAGATTTTCATGGCTTGAAGATTCGAACAAAGAACCTCTTTAAAACCAACTGTATCCATCCAAGAATCAATCGACTCTTCAGGATTTGCATCAAACAGAGGGGTTTTGACCAATTGACAAGATTTTCTTGACTTGAAGATTCGACAAAAAAAACCCTCTTTAAACCCAACAGTATCAATTCAAGAATCAAAGGAATCATTAGGATTTGCCTTACCTTCGATTTTCGGAATTTCGATCCTCATATCGACATCCCTCGAACGGTTAGTTGCATACCTATCATGAAGTCCATGATTTCTGGCCAAGGAATTGACACCATTGTGATACTCCTCACCCTCGGAAGAATCATCCGAATCAGAACCCATAATCGGCGGTGTCCCTCCACGATTTCTGCGATTTCGAACTTGGAGTTGAAGTACCTGAACCTGTCTTCTCAGATCGTCGATCTCGATATCGCGTATATCACGCTCGCGGTGATGATCATCTTCCGGAGGATCCGCTGCACGGCCCCTTCCACGACCACCTTTTCCTCCACGAACTTCACGCCCTCGTTCGGCCATCAAATCGTCCAGACAACTGATACCAAATGATGTAAACAAACAGAGGTTGAGATGGAACCGAACAAGAATGAACCAAGATTCACAAAGAATAAAGCCGTAGCCTCTCTTTTCTTTTATTTAATGCATAATCAAAAACTTGCTTACTACAAAAACCCTAACTTATTATTTATACTACTAAAAGGAAGATTCTAGAAATCCTAAATAAATAAAACCCTAACTTAATTAATTCATTAAAACCCTAAACTTAAAGCCCAAAACCCAAACGCACACCGAAGCCCACTGCTTTCGCGCAAACCGATGTTTCCGTCACCGCTCCTGTGCGCCCGCCGGCTACTGGTGAGGCGCCCGCCTGCTCCAGGCAGCCTTTGTTCGTTTCTGCCTCACATTCTTTGCTCGCCTCTCGTTTCTATTACCAACTCCGCATCGGTTTGAAAACCCCGCAGAGTTAGAAGTATACGATATAAATACCCTCATCCTAACAATCGAAGTAATTATAGTGTGATAGGCATATCAATAATTCTAGTGGTTACGAAGTTATCTTGCTTATACTGTTTTCTAGATTTAGGGTTTACGAAGGCAAGAATTCTTGTGACCAATAATTCGAGCAATAGATTAGAGATTGTATTCGGTGATTTTCAGTTGATAATAATATTCTCTCCCTCTAACCGTGGACGTAGCCAAGTTGGTGAAACACGTATATTGTTGTGTTGTGTGATTGATGTTTGTTTTTCATCTTCTACATAGACTTGTTTTTAACAAACTAGTAACATAATCAGTTAGTTTGAGAAAGGTATAGGGTTTTTCGCTGCGGAAAAAGATAAGATCGGGAATTGAATCACCAATTGACAAGTTAAATGGGAATAATAGTTTTAGTATTTGATAAATCTAGATGAAAGCCCTACTAAGAGACAAGGGTTTGTGGCTATAGTGGCTAATGAAATCAGGTGTCGTGAGTATCCAAATAGCAAAGCCGAAGCCGTTTCCACGGGTGCTATCGTGGCTGCAACATCAAAGAGTTCGGAGAAGGACAGGAAGACATATGAGAAGGAAGCAGCCGATCTGATCGCGCTAGATGAGAGGGCCCACTCTAAAATAATAAGGTATCTAGATGATGATATTCTAGCGGATATTGCCGATACTGATTCCGGAGGTGCTTTGTGGCTTGCATTGGAAGACATATTTTTTACACGATCATTGACCAACAAGCTATATTTGAAGCAGAAGTTGTATTCTCTCTGAATGCAGAAAGGTATGCCCATTAGGTATCACCTAGATAGATTTACATCTTTATTACTTGAGCTTCGTAATATATATGCTAAAGTTGCTGATGAGAATGTTGCATTAATGCTTCTTGTTTCATTGCCTTTATCATATGAGCACTATGTTGACTCTAGTATCAGTGGTAAGGAGATGGTAACTCTATAGGAGGTGAAATCCTCGCTCAATATTAGAGAGTTTCGTCGAAAGTCAAGCGGTAATAGTAGTACAGATAATCAGTCAGCAGGGGTTCTATCAGTAAACAGAAGAAGAAAAAGTATTCTAGCAAGAAGGGCCCGAAACTTGAGGATATTTGTAATTAATGCAAGGGAAAGGGACATTAGAAGACAGATTGTCCAAGGAAGAAGTGAGGCAAGCCTCCAAATCATTCTTAAGCTAATGTTGTTGCAGTTGACACAAGCAGCTCTAATGGGGATTATGCGCTAGTAACAGAAGATTCTGCACGATAGTCAGATGCGTGGATTCTTGATTTGGAGCTTCTTATCATATAAGTCTTAGGAGAGAGTAGTTTATAACCTATGATCAGGTAGATGGGGGTGATATTCATATGGCTAACAGTGTTACTTGCATGGTGGTTGATATTGGCTCTATCAAGCCGCGGACTCATGATGATAAGTTCTGCACTTTGAACGATGTGAGACACATTCCACACATGACGGAGAATCTGATCTCTCTTAGTCAGCTAGACAACAAAGGGTATAGTTTCAAAGGTAAAGGTGTAGCAGTTTATGGCTACAAAGGTTCTGAAGTGATTCTGAAAGGCCTTAAGTGGGGCTCCTTATATTTCCTCCAAGGAAGGACGCTTTCTGGGTCAATATTGGTTGCATCATCTGAAGTGGTCAAAGAGGATATGACAAATTTGTGGCATATTAGGCTTGGGCAAATGAGCATTAGAGAGATGCAAATATTGGCTAATCATGGTTTTCTTTATAGCCATAAGGTCAAGGACCTTAAGTCTTGTGAGCATTGTGTAATTGGGAAGATGCAGCGAAGCAAGTTTCCAAAGGGGGTTTATAGAACGAAGGGCAGTCTGTATTACATTCATTCAGATTGTTGGGGACCTTCACGTCACGAATCACTGAGGGGTCACATGTATTTCTTGTCTATGATAAATGATTACTCGAGGAAGACTTTGGTGATTATTATGAAGCACAAGAGTGAGGCTCTCACAAATTTCAGAAAGTGGAAGACATTAGGGGAAAATCAGACAGGGAAGAAGATCAAGAGACTTTGGACATAAAATGGGTTGGAGTTCTGCAGTACTGAGTTTGATGAGTTATGTAAGGAAGTGGAGATATTTAGAAATCTCATTATCAGGGGTACACCACAACAGAATGGTGTCGCAGAGCGCATGAATCAAACACTATTGGCTAGAGCAAGGTGCATGTTCTACAATGTAAGGTTGTCTAAGCGGTTATGGGCAGAAGCGGTTAGTACAACATGCTACTTAATAAATTGCGGACCACATACTGGTATTGATCTCAAAGCTCCTAATGAGGTATGGTCCGGTGTTGGTAGTGTTGATAAACATGTTGAGCTACAAGATACTTTAGAGTTGAGTAGTCCACATTCAGATGTTAATCAGGAACTACCTTCAGAGATAGAAACACCAATCAGTTTATCACCGATTTCCGAAGAACATGGGTTAGCTCAAGAGAGGTCTAGATGGGCTAATTTCGGGAAGCCTCCTATGAGGCATGGTTTTGAAGACTTGTGTCTTACGCACTTCAAGTTGCTGAGTAGATGGAGCCCGATCCTTCGAAGCCAACCATTTTCAAGGAAGCAGTTACATGTTCAGAGTCTGCCCAGTGGCATGCAGCTATGGGAGATGAGATGGAGTCACTTCACAAGAATTAGACATGTGAGCTAACCAAGAGGCCAGAAGGCAGAAAGATTGTTACATGCAAGTGGGTCTTCAAGAAAAAGGGTATGTCACAATCAAAGAAAGTCAAGTATAAAGCTCGTGTGGTTTCTAGGGGTTTCACGCAGTGGGAGGGGGTTGACTACAATGAGATTTTCCCACCTGTGGTTAGACACACTTCGATCAAAGTGCTATTAGCTATGGTAGCACATCAGGACTTGGAGCTCGAGCAGCTAGATGTGAAAATAGCTTTTCTACATGGAGAGTTGGAGGAGGAGATTTATATGACACAATCAGATGGGTTTCAGATTTTGGGGAAAGAAGACTATGTGTGTAAGTTGAAGAAGTCCTTGTATGAACTAAACCAGTCGCCTAGGCAGTGGTATAAATAGTTTGACAGCTATATGACAGAGATTGGTTACACGAGGAGCCCGTATGACTGTTGTGTGTATCACAATAGGTTGGTGGATCGTTCGACTATCTATTTGGTTCTTTATGTTGACGATATGTTGATAGCTGCTGTCAAGAAGTCTGATATTCAGAAGTTGAAGGTTTTACTATCTGTTGAGTTCGAGATGAAGGATTTGTGTGCAGCAAAGAAAATTCTGGTTATGGAGATCTACACGGATTGAAGCCAACGGAAATTGTTCTTATCCCAGAAAAGGTTACATCAAATTTTTTTTAGAGAGGTTTAACATGTCTACAGCAAAGCCTATAGATTCTCCGAGTACAGCGAATACACATCTGTTTGTTGCGTTTGCACCAAAATCGTCTGAAGAGAAAGAGTATATGGCTCGAGTACCTTATGCTAGTGCAATTGGTAGTTTGATGTATGATATGGTTTACACTAGGTCGGATCTTGCACATGTTGATAGTCTTGTTAGTAGGTTCATGGGGAATCCCGGGTAAGGAACATTGGCGCGTGTGAGGATCTTCAGTACCTTAGGGGTACATCGGATGTCGGGCTCATTTATGGAGGTGGTACAGAATGTGTTGTTGAGGGCTATTGTGATTCGGACTACTATAGGATGTTGACACGAGGAGATCTATATCCGGGTACGTATTTACTCTTGATGGCAATTGTCAGTTCGAAGGCTACTCTGCAATCTACATTGACTTTGTCGACTACGGAAGCGAAGTACATGGCATTGATAAAAGCTGATAAAGAGGGAATATGGTTAAAGGGTTTGATCAGCGACCTTGGGTTATATCAGGATCAGGCTACAATATTTTGTGACAGTTTGAGTGCAATATGTTTAGCCAATGATCAAGTTCATCATGAGAGGACCAAACACCTAGATGTGAGGTATCATTTTCTGAGAAGTGAGAAGCGGATCAAGGTGAAGAAAGTGGGTAATGCGGACAATCCTGCTGACATGTTCATGAAGTCCGTTTCAACTAGCAAGTTCCAACATTGCTTGGACTTGCTGAATGTTTGCAAACTGCTAGGACAAAGATTTGGAGTGCGTAGGGGAGTTCTAAGTTGGGGACGCATAAATTAGGGGATTAAACAAAGAAATCAATAATTCTTGTGACAGAGCAAGGGGCGACCACGCCATGCAAGGGAGAGCGACCGCGCGAAGTTTTTGTACAAACGGGGCGATCGCGCTGTGATGTACCCGATTTTTGAAATCAAACGGAGTCGCCACGCCATTTTTGTTTTAAGGGCCAAAACTTTGAAAAATACCCAAGATTAGAGATTTGGGTTCGGAGGTCACGTTACACGCCGGGAAGAACGTTAGTGTTCACCCGGAATGCCTCGTAAAACGAGTCTTCCAAGCATTAAAAACCATTTGTGTGTGTGTGTGCATGTGTTTTGGCCAAAATAAGTTCAAACTGAAAAGTAAAAATTGGGAACTCTTTATTAGACTTTTAACAAATCCCATGATTTTTGGTTTGATTTTTGGGTTGAGTTTTGGTACTCAAAAGATTTTTTGAAGTTGAAAAACATTTCTGCCAGAATGAAAAAGGCAGTGGACACTTTATTTTAAAATGGGTTTAAGGGCTTAAAAATCTCAGAATATGGGGAAGGTCCGAGAATAAAAGTTGTTCAAAACACCTTAAATAAGATTTCTGTAAAAGAACTTTCCCATTTGGAGATGATTTGGTGGACCAAAACCTTCTGGAAGTCTCAGATATGAAATCTGGACTTCCAGAGACTGAGGAACTGACCTTTAAAAGAAAATTTGAAAAAGGGAGTTTTACTCACGCAAAAAATAAAGTAAAAATATTTCTGGAAAGCTCTGGATGTTGAATACAAAAAGTGTTTTGTAGTAAACACCAAATTCCAAGTTCTTCTGTGTCCAAAACATTAGACCATGGACTGAGGTCTTAGAAAATTGCTACTGGACAGCAACTTCTTCTTGAAGAAAAACATGATTTTAAAGGGGGTTTGGCATCCATGCTTGTCCCCATTTCCTTAGGCTTTGATTAGTGATCACTTGACATTTTAGTGGTGAATCAACTATATCAAGCCATCCTTAGGGTACATTAGGACTAAGCACTTCATTTGCTTGGGAAGGGGAATTTTATCCTTTGAAAATGAAGATTTGATGTATGAAAATGATTTTTTAGGATTTTGAAAATGTGTTTTCTTTGCAAGTAAGTAAGAACGCTTTGAAAATAATGTTGATCCTTGTAGAAGATCATCCATGGAGATGAACTTCCATGGTGATCTTCTTGGATCTAGGGCAAGAAGATGAACAAACTACATTTTGGAGTTTGAAAATGCATGCATGGATGAGAGAATTTTAGGGTGAAGAGAAGGAGGTTATACCTATCTTCTTTGTGTTTTGTGTTTGAATGGATTCAAAGGCTTGAATGTGTTTAGGGTTTGAAAGTGTTTAGGGTTGGTGATTAGAGTTGGTCAAAGAGAAAACAAGTAGATAACAATGAAGTCCTCTATGTTTTCTCTCTAATCCTCCTAAAGGGTGATTTGAGCTTGAGTTAGTGTATGTATGAGAGTATGTATGAGAGTGATTTGAAAGTATTTTGAGTGAGTGGGATTTGGGAAAGATTGGAGAGAAAATGGTGGCAATTCAAGTGAATTCCCACTGTTTTCTCTCTATTTTTCGCCAGAGTGCTGTTGCTGTGAGTGATTTGTGTTGTGTAGACTGAGAGAGGAGGGGTCAATTTATAGGCCCTTGAAATCTTCAAAGATGTCCGCGCGGAGGGTTACGTAAACGTGCACAGTGCATTAAATCTTGCTCCGGGCTTTGGACGGAAGAATATTATTCAAAAATTCCGGCGGTTTGTTTTTCAACTTGCCTAATTCGGATTTTTCCAATTTCTTTTGCTTTTTGAGATTCTTTTCTTGGTTTAACTTTAAATGGCAATCCCTAATCTACCCTTACTTTGTTAGAAAGGTTAGGAATTGTTAGAAATGTTAGGAATGTTAAAACTTTCGTTAATTTTCTAACGAAAATACTAACAACTCAAATTGGAGCACTTACGGTAGCCCTCGGCGACGGCGCTTTCGAAGGAAGCGGGGTCGTCGATAAGAGTAAGGCTCCATATTTGAAAGGATGATCAAGTGATCGAGTGGCTGAACCTAGCGATAGGCTACCTACGTATCCCGATTGGGGAATCAAGCCGGTCGTAGTTCGGGTCTTTCGACTATCTTCAGACATCGACCCTAGAGTGACTGTTTTAGGATGTCAACCTGGTGAGCGAGTTACGCGATCGATTGCTTGGAAGAAAACTCTGCTTTGGGGATAGGAGATGACCATTTTGGTCGGTGGCTAGAGTCGTACATTGGCTCTGCTGGGGATAGGAATGACCATTTTCGGTGGCCTCGATGGCTAGAGTCGTACATTGGCTGCTGGGGATAGGAATGACCACTTTCGGTCTGATGGCTAGAGTCGTACATTGGCTCTGCTGGGGATAGGAATGACCACTTTCGGTCTGATGGCTAGAGTTGTACATTGGCTCTGCTGGGGATAGGAATGACCATTTTCGATCTGATGGCTAGAGTCGTACATTGGCTCTGCTGGGGATAGGAATGACCACTTTCGGTCGATGGGCGAACCTAATGATAGGCTACCTACGTATCCTTAAGAGGAATCAAGCCGGTCGTAGTTCGGGTCTTTGACCACTAGAGTGGCTGTTTTAGGGTGTCAACCTAAGATCTGACTATTTTTGGGAAGTTGCCCTAAGATCTGAATATTTTTGGGAAGTCACCCTAAGATCTGACTATTTTTGGGAAGTTGCCCTAAGATCTGACTATTTTTGGGAAGTCACCCTAAGATCTGACTATATTTGGGAAGTCGCCCTATGATCTGACTATTTTTGGGAAGTCACCCTAGGTTTGACTATTTTTGGGAAGTCGCCCTAAGATTTGACTATTTTTGGGAAGTCGCCCTAAGGTTTGACTATTTTGGGAAGTCGCCTAAGGTTTGACTATTTTTGGGAAGTCGCCACGATAATGGTTTGGTTTGTCGAATTAGGGGATGATTGCGATTTATTGCTTTCCTAGTGTTGTGTGTGATAGCATTTTAGGTGCCTCGAGCCTTAATGATGGCGTCTTAGGTGCTTTGAACCTCGATGATGGCGTCTTAGGTGCCTCGAACCTTGATGATGGCGTCTTAGGTGCCTTGAACCTTGACGATGGCGTCTTAGGTGTCTCGAACCTTGATGATGGCGTCTTAGGTGCCTCGAACCTTGGTGATGGCGTCTTAGGTGCCTCGAACCTTGATGATGGGTGATATGGTGGTATCAACTTGTTTTGAAATGATTTCCTTCGATGTTCGTATCCTTTCGTTGGGGACGGACTTGAGGATAAACGATCTTTTGGTGGACTTCATTTGAAGGGATCGGCCTTATGTTTGCTGCTGGAGGTGAAAGAGACGAAATTCCGTTGGCTTTCGTCAGGGATGAACCTAGGTTGAGGTTTAGTTCTATTTTATGAACCTAAATGAGGGCTCGGTTCGGGAGTATGAACCTAAATCGAGGTTGAGGAGACTATTTGAGGGCATTCTCGCGGGGGAAGATTAGAGCTTACGATGATTATCGGGAAAGGGTGGCCAGAGTGTTGGTCAAGTTTTGGACCTATGGTAGAGTTTGCCTACGTATCCCAGTGGGAATCAAGCACGGACGTAGTTCGAAATCATTGGATAGTTAGGAATAGGTCTAGGATCTGGGCCTTTTGATAATTCGGAGAATTTGTCACCTCAAGGAACTAAAGCCTATGTCGCTATTTGCGGAGATAGAGATAGCTAAAGCTATGGGCAATCATGCAACATTTGTGAATGTATGCATATTTTGAGATATGTTGAGGGACTAACGTACCTTTCTTGTGCTTACTGCGGGAGAGCAAGTCGCGGGGGTGTGTGGTAGTTGATAGTGTTGAGAGTCTTGATGTATACGATCGAGATGTTGAAACATTTAGGGCGTGAGGTACCTCGACCGATTGGCACTTGAAAACTTGGCGTCACGACCTACTTGCCTTTGAGAACTTGGTGTCTTTGATCGAATTGCATTTGAGAACTTGGCGTCACGACCCATTTGCATTTGAGAACTTGGCGTCCACGACCGACTTGCATTTGAGAACTTGGCGTCACTGACCCATTTGCATTTGAGAACTTGGCGTCCACGACCAATTTGCATTTTGAGAACTTGGCGTCCACGACCAATTTGCATTTTGAGAACTTGGCGTCTCGACCGATTTGCATTTGAGAACTTGGCGTCACGACCCATTTGCATTTGAGAACTTGGCGTCACGACCAATTTGCATTTTGAGAACTTGGCGTCCACGGCCGATTTGTATTTGAGAACTTGGCATCTTTGACCCATTTGCATTTGAGAACTTGGCGTCACGACCAATTTGCATTTTGAGAACTTGGCGTCTGACCAATTTGCATTTGAGAACTTGGCGTCATTGTATTTTGAGAACTTGGTGTCACGCGTCACCGATTTGCATTTTGAGAACTTGGCGTCCATGATTGATTTTGCATTTTGAGAACTTGGCGTCCACGGCCGATTTGTATTTTGAGAACTTGGCGTCTTTAGCCAGTTGACACCGGAGGCGGTCTTTGTCATATGTTTGTGGATGTTGGGGTTGTCTAAGTTGCATTTGTGGACATTTGGAGCTTGTCTTTGCCAAGCTATAGACATGGGGACTATCTTTGCCAAGCTGTAGATCTTGGAGAAATTTGTCTTCATCCATTTGTGGACATTGGAGGTCGTCTTTAGAAAGTTGCGGAGCTTGTCTTTGTCAAGCGTAGATCTTTGGAGGCTGTCTTCATCCATTTGTGGACATTTGGAGGTCGTCTTTAGCAAGTTGCGAGGCGGAGCTTGTCTTTGGGGACTATCTTTGCCAAGCTGTAGATCTTTGGAGGTTGTCTTCATCCATTTGTGGACATTTGGAGGTCGTCTTTAGTAAGTTGCGAGCCTTGGGAGCTTGTCTTTGGGGACTATCTTTGCCAAGCTGTAGATCTTTGGAGGTTGTCTTCATCCATTTGTGGACATTGGAGGTCGTCTTTAGTAAGTTGCGAGGCAGGAGCTTGTCTTTGGGGACTATCTTTGCCAAGCGTAGATCTTTGGAGGCTGTCTTCATCCATTTGTGGACATTGGAGGTCGCCTTTGCCGAGCTGGAGATGTCGGAAGGTGTCTTCACGGACTTGATGCCTTTGTAGACATGGAGCAGGTGGTGTTGTCCTAATGTGTCGAGGTATCAGTCATTTGGGTAGTTAGTTGAAGTCATTGGAATGCAGCTTCGGTGGAGACCATCTTTCTTTGCGGGGTGGCTTCGGGCGGTGATGGAAAAGCGGTCTTTCGTGCTTGAATTGCTACATTTGTTAGTAGAGGGACAAATGCACATATGACATTTATGATGATGGATGCATGCATAGAACTAAAATGATTCGCGATCGCTTAGGTTTTTTTTTTATTGATTCATGTTTTGCATGCTACATGAGCCCTGGGGAGATTTTTGTGGGGATGCATGTGGTGAGAGGTTTTGTATGTGTTGTGGGTTTGTTTGGGACAAGCTTTGGTGGTGGGGTGATATCCTTTGGCCGCGGACTGAATTGCATGTCATTGATGAGGTCTTGTTGTAGGTCAGCAGTATCATGCGGACCTCAATTTTGATCTTGGGATGGAGTTGGATTTGAACCCCGGGTCTCGATTGAAACTTCTTTTCAGTCTTGGACATTTGAAGCTGATGCTGACAGGCTCTAGCATCAAAGTATGTTGATATGAATGAACCCTCTTTCGCTTGGGTTAGTTGTGATTTGACATAAATTTGGAGAATGATTTGGCGAAATCTTTGATATGAGGAGATTCACGATTCTCAACTTTTGATGATGCGGGGAGTCGCCATATACCAAGTTCTAAAGTTTGAAACTCCAAGGCGGTTGTTGAGGTGACTAGGTCTTTCTTCGAAGATAGGTGTGACTTGATGAAGCCCCATTCCGAAAGCCACGGGATCTTTCTACGAATGATTTGATGAGGTCCCATGTTCGACAAAACGTCACTCTGAGGTCCAATTAAAGGTTTGGCTGTAAAATTGACATGCGATGAAGTACCAAGCCGATCGATCAACGTGAGAGACCTCGAGGTGAAGTTGATGTGACCCCCGGACTCATTGCGGCATTACGTCATGGAGTGAGAAATCCATCTTTGACAACAACTATGCAACTAGAATCCTCCCTTCGAAGGGTGTCTTCCATATAGGAGCTGTTAGCCATAGTGGCACTTGGCTTGTTCATGGCTTCAATCATATTCACCCTATGGTTTTTCTTAGGGAATGGATTGTTGGCTTGTGTTGGGCCCTTGGGGTATCCTTTTCGATCGGTTCTCATACCGCCCTTCTTCGTGCCCATGATACTAGTGGGAAGCACGAGTTTAGTTGTGTCTATCGGGATCCATGGTGATGGTTGTCCCAAAGGTGCAGTCGAGACCTTCCTTCACAAGTCCTTGAAAGACTTTGCTCGGAGGTATTACGAAATCTTCGAGCTTAAGGCTCCGCGGCTTGGGCACATCACCTTTCCTTGGCATGAGAGGAGTGGCATTGTTGCGATCTGGCCCGCATAATTAATTGCTTCCTTGCCTTTTGGGGTAGGACGGGAGGCTGAGTTAGGGCGAAGCTTGGTACCCAGATAAGTAGGAGCGGTGGCTTCTTTGTTGGTCAAACTTTAGCCCCAGGCGGCCGTCGCATGCGAGATCTGGGTAGGGGAAGTTGCTTGAGGGCTTTCTCAAATGAGGCTTCCGGGCATGATTGAAAGATGTCAATTGTTCCTCATTAGAAGGAGGGTTGGTCATTTTACTCAACTTGAGGTTTCAATGCTTGTAAAAGTCACCGATATTCTCCTCGAAAGCTTATTTGCCGTTGTCTGCGAGTCAACTCTATTTGTTTCCCACTCCAAATTAGCTTTATGCTTCTCTGTAAAACCTTTGGTGATCTGGTCCCATGTAGCCACGGCCTCGGGTTTTAAGCGGAAGAATCATTTTAAAGCCTTTGGATTTCAAGGAGAAGGCTGAAATAGTCGGCCAAGCTGGCGATTGGTGCACCCTTTGGCCTCCATTGCCAAGGCATATGTGTCCGAGATGAGTCTTTGGGCATGCGGTCCGTCGAGAGAGGTCCAGATTAGGCATCACGAATTTGTGGGGCGGGGAGCAATGGAGTGCAGGTCCGTAGGCCGGAAGCGAGATTTCTTAGCGGTCAATTCGGCAATCTGCGCTTTCATTTCCTTGTGTTGTTCCATGAACCGGGCCGGATGAGGGTCTTGTGGTGGAACCATGGCATTCAAGCGGCGCGGGCGGGTGGAGGAACGGCCGGTCGGGCGTAAGTGAAAACGTCCTTGGCCCAAATTACAGGGAGTGTGAGTAGGAGCACAGGCGAAGGGATAGAGCCTTGCGGCTTCTTTGTTGATTTTCAATTGGCAAGGAGGGTGGAGGCAAGCTGATGTGGCCGGGTAGCTCGGGTTTCGGAATGAGGCCCGTAAGTAGGCTTAAGTGCGGGTTGTTGTCACGATTGTTGAATTGCATGGATGAAGGTGCATAACCGGGGAATGCTGCGGTCTGGTGATTACGATGAAAGCTGGGATGGAGGCTTGGTAACCCGTCGAAGCTTGAGGAATGAATTTGTGAAAATTTGTGTGAGGAAGCGGTGAGCTAGCATCATTACGAGGAGGGGCTCCTGACTATTGCCACTGGACCGAGGCTGTGGAGGCATTCCAAGCTGTTCTTTGCGAAGGTCTGATTGATCGGTCCCAAAGCGAGGTGGGATTCCAATTTCTTTGTGGCATTCGAGGTAACTGACCATGAGAAGACATTCCGTGCGATTTTGCCCCGTGAGGAGCTGTGAGCGATCGGTCACGTCGGGCTGCATGGGTCCGGTAGTACGTATTTGGGGTTTCTTTGTCCGTTGAGACGGTCATGAAGGGATCTTGTGAGGCTTGTGCGGTGCAGGATTGGATATCTTGGCTGGAGTTCTTTGTCGAGGCATTTCAAGCGATGTGGCGAGAAGCTCTGGCCCGATGCATGCCGAGCTGTTGAGGCATACCAAGCTATTTGTGACATACGGCTGACCGGCGCTTTGAGGCATACCATCTTGGCCCAAATCGGATGAAGTCAATTTGTTTCCCAAGCAGTCCGGCCCAGAGCTGTGAATGTATACCGAGGCCGAAATTTGAAAGGATGGCGATCCGCGGGTTGAGAAGAGTGTGGCCGGTGGAGGTTCCATGTAAGGAGGGTGGTGGCATTTGGCGGTAGTGCATGCAGGCCGAGATAGGGATGGGGATCTTCTTCCTCTTCTACCGTGAAAGTCCCATCGGGTTTGAGGGCAATCATCAAACCAAAATTCTGACACCTTCGAGGATGAACATCGAAACCTCATTACGATTGGCACAAGGAGTTTTATGGACTCGGATTCCAAGATTAGCCATGAATCTACGGTCTGGTTAAAATTCCGTCCTCATCCTTGGACATCAAAGAAGCGCACTTGACAAACCCATGACCAACATGGCGATCAAATCTCACTTTGCTTGGCGGAGCCACAGTGCGAAGAGATGTGTTGGCGAAGTCTCGATTTTGAAGAAGCGACTTGGTAAAGCCTCGGCTTCATGATTGTGAACCTTGTAGTGAGGTGAGGAACCAACGTGGACCCGGTATAACCGAGAGAAGCCCCACTCTAAAGAAATGACTTGACGAAAGCTCTCCCTTAAAGAGTACGGTGCGGCTCTAATGCAAATTGAATTGTCATGTAGCAAAAGAGGCAACCCATCCTTCTATATTTACTTTATTATTTCCTTTAGTCAATTAGTCAATAGGAAGAAAATGTAAAGAAAGACAATTTAGAAATGTATACTGCGGGGGCAGATTTTCGAAAAGTGGGGACGAATCCCGATTTGTATTATTTGTTGGCCTCATTTGATGAAGGCACAAAAGAACTTCGCTTTGGGTTTGACTCTTTTGAGAGAGCATAAGTGTAGAAAGGTTTGTAAAAGTGTATGGAAGCCCCTGGCGACAGAAAATTAGTGTTTAGCTCTATTTTTCCTATAATGTAGAAAAAGAAGACTTGTCGAGACATCTGAAAACATGTTTTATTCAAAATGATCACAAGATTGCTTAAAACCCTTTATTAATGTTCAGGTTACTCACACCTCTAATCTCGATATGAACAAACATTTTGATTAATCATGAGGAGAAAGTCGACCAATACCAAGGGTTAAGTTGGCGAATTGCGAAGATAGATTGTGCACATGAGAGGCCATTGATGAGACCGAATTTTCTTGGGATTTGGATATGTTTATGACCGGACCATTTCTGGTTGCCTACGTTCCCCTTAATATAAGGAGCTCAGGTCGCCGTAGTTCGGGCTTGAACTGTGTTTGGCTTTGGAAAAGGGGTATGAAAATTTGTGGTACTTTTGGTGAAAAGGTTCGGATAGGATGTTTGGATGATAAGGTACGGGCCTTGAGGTGATTCCTCGACAAGTCAGTTTGACAGGTATTTTGGCGATTCCGTTGCTTCTTAATCGTCGTCCTTCATCGGGGGAGAAAGATTTTGAATGCAGCTTAAGGGCTTATGATATGTCTTTGCCGTTGCTTTAACTGCTCCCCTGTTGTCGACAACTTCCGTTCTTCGGGCTTTAATTTTGCCCATATGTCAAGCCTTTGATCGGAGGTGCTGGGTCCTTGGCCTCATTTCATTTTTTTTTTTGAAGCTTTTGCTTTTGCTCTTTTTTTTTGAAGCTTTTGCTTGAGCTCTTTTTTTATTTTTTTGAAGGCAAGCCTCTGTTCGAACTTTCTTGATGCACGTGAGGCGAAGGCAAGCCCCTGTTTTTTTTTTTGGTCGACATGGGGTCAATCTTAGATCTTTGAGTGACCTTTTGTTGTTCTTCGATCTTTGCCGCCGTCGTTGACTTGGTCAAGGTGATGATGGGGACATGTTTTGGAAAGTGTATGGCTTGATGGAGGCCTTTGTGAGGTGAGGAAAGTGTATAGGGAGGGCATTAGTTGACTTTTTCGCACCAATTAATTAAAATCTTAATCATTTCCAGAGATTATTTGTTGAGCAATGCGAGTGATCATTTAAAATAAAACCATTTCATTAAATGTAATGTAGGTGTGCAAATAATGTCTCAAGTCTAGCGAGAAAAGAAAGAGACTCTTTTATAGAAAATTTAAGATTAACTACAACGTCCAAGGAGGACTTGATTGAACGAAGAAAGTACTAGAACCTACGAAGGTTGGCTAAAAGACTGTTTTAACATTAAAGGATGGGTAGCCCCTAGTCTAGCTACTCTTTGTTGTTGGACCACGTCTCTATCCTTCAGCGTTGGAAGCAAATTTGACAGACTATGCTCGCCTTTGGTAACTTCAAGGAATTCCTCGCTCACCGGCCCTGACGGTTGCCTTATCTGCCATCGAGATCATTATCATCCCATTTACCCTTGGCGTCGAGCGTGAACTTATCGGAGGGCGAGAGTTCAAAGCATTTCACCAAATCCGGCTTTGCCATGGCCACATGCTTGTTGCGATCAAACCCTCCATTCTCAACATTTGTTGCGACTAAATCATCGGCTTGCCAAAGTCTATTGAGTTCACGAGCTTGAATCATAAAACTTCGATCATGTTTACATTCGTGTTGTTTGGGAAATGATCATTGGCGGGGTTGAGATCAGCGAGGCGCTCGAGTTTGCCCTTCTTAATTAACCCCTGAATTGCCTTTCTCAAGGCTGTGCGGTTATCGGTTACATGGCCGTGATGCGGTGGAAAGCACAATGCTTGGTGGTGTCGAAGGGATTTTGGGATCCTTGGGCGATAGTTTCTCATGGGTTCGAGGAGACCACTGCTTTAGCAAGCTATTTAAAACTTTGCTTAAGGGAACACCCAAATCCTTGGGATGTGATTTCTCCTTTGGGGAGAATGAACTCTTAATGCTCTTTGATTCGAGAATTGGTCACCATTACGAACGGGGTTGGCCGATTTTGGTCCCTTGGGGCGCTCGAAGCTTGCCGCTTCGATTAACCCTTGAACCGCTCTCTTCAAGCGTGTGCGGTTGTCGGTCGTGTGGCCAAAATGATCATGGAAGGCGCGGTGCTTACTCATGTCGAGGGTGCATTTGAGCTCCTTGGATGGTAGTCCACTGAGGGGCTCCAAAGGCCTTCCTTTACTAAACCCTTGAAAATTAAGCCCATGGGCATCCCAAAATCATCAAAATGTTCTCGTTGCCTTAGAGGACCACCATTTCTGGGTTGCTTTTTGATGCCGTCATTTGTACACAATGCCTTCTTTCCTTTGATGGATATTGCAGCCGTGTTGGAAGGGTAAGGTTTATAGCGGTGAGACATGTTCCGACCCGTAGTGCTTCCCCGTGCACGAACCCTTTTGATGTAATCATCGATGTAATCGTCGAGATTTGACCTTTTGTAAAACTCATTCGTGTCAGATACACAAGATTGGTATGGTGAGATGGACCGAGTCGAGCGATCGTCGATACTCTCGTTGCTAGGCTTTTCTTGTACCTTCTTAATTGGTTCTTTCAATAATCCTTTGGACGAGTCAATAGGAACACTTTGGGGCGCACGACACCGCCACAAGATTGGCATCGATAAATGAAACCACGGTAGGAAGTACTCGATGGGAGGGATGACGGTCGAGCATTAAAAGCGTGACCGTAACCCTCCTCATAAGGCACAGCGATTGCCGAAGATGAGGATATATGGCTCGTAATGGGTGGATACCGAGGAGCGGTGAGTGCGGATCAAATGGCTGCTGAAGACATGAGATTTGAGGCATCGTAACAGTAGGGTGAACGTGTCTTGACCAGCTTTGAGAACGTGACTACAAGGGTAATGTGCATACGTACTTGATGAGCGAGCGGCTTGCGTAGCAGTAGGGTGGAGAATTTGATGAGGAGCATTTGACCTTGTCGGACTTCCCAGCCGGAGGGCGAGGTAGAGCTTGGAGGATGTTGTGAATACGGTAAAGCACGATGAAGTGGTGATAAGAGCACAGTGGCCCATGTGATCTTGCGGTATCATAGGGGCAAGTGTGCTTCGAGAATTGGAGGAAGCAAGTGGCCCCCTCGAACCATGGAGCACGAGAAGCGAAGCTGTCCCAAAATGGCTTGCGGAGCCATGTCAAGCTATTTGGGCTTGAGAAGTCGTGAGCCGGCCCATTCCGAGATGATGACCCGAACCGGGCGATGTTGTGAAGTAGTAAGCGGCCCCTTCAAGGCTGATGACCCAACACCGGGCGTGTTGTTGAAGTAGTACGGCCCGGCCTTCCTGGCCAGGAAGCGGCCCATTCAAGGTGAGTGAAACCCAGGTGGCGAGAGCGCCGGGAAGTTGACCAAGATCGGGTTGTTGAGGAGTATCGATACTGATGAGGCGAGGCGAGTGAGTGATAGGTGGGGGATGCTTGGCCCATTAGTAGTTCCACACGAAAGGGAACGGGGCATTTGATGGTAGTTGGCATGCCGGGAGGGTAATTAGTTCCAATCTTCGCATCAACCGTAAAGGTTCCATTAGGGTTGCGAACAATTGTTAGCCCACAGGTTACGATACCTTCCAATAAGCGGCGATCTGAGCCTCTTGATGTTGTCTTATCTGTTCCAACATCTGATTCCCTTTGCTCGGCATTTTGCGGATTTTCGGGGTGCGGAGTTGTACGTCCCAGGTTCTCCTACGAGTTGGCCATTACGAAACTTTGGTGAAGCGAAGGAGAAGCGATGAAGTATCGACTCCGGAATAGTGAGTGAACAAATGCGATGACCCGGGGTCTTGATCCAAACTTTGCTTCTTGTGGAAGGCGCAAAAGGGTGTGGTTCGGACTCGGGAAAGCGAAACGAGGTTGGTGTTTGGGCTTAGGGCTCATGCAACATGCGATTATTCGTTTAAATTTACTTAAAACATGTTTTATTAAACCTAATCGGTTGGAAAAGATTGCTCTTCTTTTTCGCAAACTACTCTGGATCTGGATCGGTGGGCCCCGTCACTACGTCTATAAGCCCCTCGTATTCCACTGTATTTCGACCTCCCGGGGTGGACGGCCCGGGCGAGGGTCCTATAGGGCAAGCGGGTCCCACCGACCGAAAGAAAACGATCCTAAAAGTACGGCGGGTAATCGAGTCTTAACGAGCATTCGATGTAAATTACGGACAAGGCGCGTCAAAAGTCAAGATCATGTCAGGGCTCGACGAAAAGTCGGCATGATTTGGAGTGATAAATGTCCACGATTGATCTTGACTTGTCGTCAATTAAGCCGTAATTAGGCATGGAATAATCATTAATCCTTGATGACTCGGTGTCATCTTTGGGAGTCGATGTATAATTTGTGCCGGTCGAGCCGAAGTCAAGGCGCCGGTCAATATCGGTCAAAGTCCATGACGGAAAACCGGCGAGAACTTCGACTTGATTAGGGTCCCGAAAGATATTGAGTTGGTATGCCGACAAAGGCTTGAAAGGAAAGGTCTATACACGAGACGGGGCATGACACGAGACCAAACTAAAAACCAGCCGGGTCTCGGACAAAGTGTGTCACGGACAAGTGCATGAGTCGACACGAGGCTCCATGGGATGTTTGGGTAGTCTGTGCTTGCACCGAGAGGCGTAATAAGACCAAACGGGCCGCGACAAGGATTTCCCGGGTTAGGGACGTAGTGTGCGGTGTAAGGTCACGTGCGCGTAGTGTGCGAAGTCTATCTTCTTTTACGAGTAAAATAGAAATTTTTCATGTGTCTTAAAAAGAATGATGCATGATTTTTTTTGAAAATTTTCTTTTTTTTTTTGAAAATCTTTTTTTGAATTTTTTGAATTTTTTTTTGAAAGTAAATGCACACATAAGCACATAAACACAAAAATTCCAACGGTTAGGGACATGATTCCGAGTCAAAATTTTGACTTTTCGAGGCGGCCAAAACAAACACGAAAATGTGCAAAAATCAACACACACAACAAATGATTTTTAATGCGGGACGGAAGCTTGACCCTCAAAGCTTTTTTTTTTTTTTTGAAAACAATGATACCGGTACGTGGGATTGTTAAACCACAATTTATCCCAGACTCGTGTTAGGAGGCGATAACGGGAAGTTTAATGGTTTCCACCAATATACCAAATATCATTTTTTTTAGAAAAAGCTTATTTGTCCCAGTAGTCGCCCTTTGTGATGTACCCGATTTTGAAATCAAACGGAGTCGCCACGCCATTTTTGTTTTAAGGGCCAAAACTTTGAAAAATGCCCGAGATAAGAGATTTGGGTTCGGAGGTCACGTTACACGCCGGGAAGGACGTTAGTGTGCACCCGGAATGCCTCGTAAACGAGTCTTCCAAGCTAAAAACCATTTGTTTGTGTGTGTGTGTGTGTGTGTGTTACTTTGGCCAAAATAAGTTGAAACTGAGGAAAGTAAAAATTGGGAATTCTTTATTAGACTTTGGACAGATCCCATGATTTTGGTGTGATTTTTGGGTTGAGTTTTGGTACTCAAAAGATTTTTGGAAGTTGGAAACCATTTCTGCCAGAATGAAAAAGGCAGTGGACACTTAATTTTGAAATGGACTTTAGGGCTTGAAAACTCCATAATCTGAGAAAAGTCAGAGAATGAAAAATGTTCAAAACACCTTAAATAAGATTTCTGTAAAAAGAACTTTTCATTTTGGAGATGATTTGAGGACCCAAAACCTTCTGGAAATGTCAGATATGAAATCTGGATTTACAGCGACTGATGAACTGACATTTAAAAGAAAATTTTAAAAGTGGAGTTTTACTCACGCAAAAAATTAAGTAAAAATATATCTGGAAAGATCTGGATGTTGGATATAAAAAGTGTTTTGTAGTCAACACCAAATTCCAAGTTTATCTGTGTCCAAAAAATTAGACCATGGACTGGGGTCTTAGAAAATTGCTACTGTACAGCAACTTCTCAAGAAAGAAAAACATGATTTTAAAGGGGTTTTGCATCCATGCTTGTCCCCATTTCCCTAGGTTTTGATTAGTGATCACTTGACATTTTAGTGGTGAATCAACTATATCAAACCATCCTTGGGGTACATTAGGACTAAGCACTTCATTTGCTTGGGAAGGGGAATTTTATCCTTTGAAAATGAGATTTGATGTATGAAAATAATTTTTAGGGTTTTGAAAATGTGTTTTCTTTGCAAGTAAGTAAGAACACTTTGAAAATAATGTTGATCCTTGTAGAAGATCATCCATGGAGATGAACTTCCATGGTGATCTTCTTGGATCTAAGGCAAGAAGATGAACAAACTACATTTTGGAGTTTGAAAATGCATGCATGGATGAATTTTAGGGTAAGGAGAGGGAGGTTATACCTATCTTCCTTGTGTTTTGTGTTTGAATGGATTCAAAGGCTTGAATGTGTTTAGGGCTTGAAAGTGTTTAAGGTTGATGATTTGAGTTGGTTAAAGAGAAAACAAGTAGATAACAATGAAGTCCTCTATGTTTTCTCTCTAATCCTCCTCCTAAGGGGTGATTTGAGCTTGGATTGGTGTATGTATGAGAGTATGTATGAGAGTGATTTGAAAGTATTTTGAGTGAGTGGGGTTTGGGAAAGATTGAAGAGAAAATGGTGGCAATTCAAGTGAATTCCCACTGTTTTCTCCCTATTTTTCGCCAAGGTGCTGTTGCTGTGAGTGATTTTTGTTGTGTAAACTGAGAGAGGAGGGTTCAATTTATAGGCCTCTGGAAATGCAATAGGATCCACGCGGAGGGTTGTGTAAACGTGCCTGGTGCATTAAATGCTGCTCCAGGCTTTGGACAGGAATAAAATTATTCAAAAATTCCAGCAGTTTCTGTTTTTCAACTTGCCTAATTCGGATTTTTCCAATTTCTTTTGCTTTTTGAGATTCTTTTCTTGGTTTAACTTTAAATGGCAATCCCTAATCTACCCTCACTTTGTTAGAAAGGTTAGGAATTGTTAGAAATGTTAGTAATGTTAGGACTTTCGTTAATTTTCTAACGAGAATACTAACAACTCAAATTGGAGCACTTACACAAAATCCCGTTTTCTCATCTATGACCTAGTTCTAGCACATGCAAGAACTCCTTCACCTCTTAGACAATTATCCCTCTTACTTTTATTTTCGAAAAAAAAGTGGGTCATTCTCATTATTTTTGTCAAATAAATTGCACATGCATGTTCTTTCATCTTCTTAGCCTCATAGGTTAATCATCAAGATTTCAAAATCATCGTCAAAAATCCTAGGAAAATTCGAGAAATTCCTAAAACTCGAGTCAAGCCCTAGAACCAATCAAAATCCAATCAAAATCGACGAAATTGAGCAAATTAAGAATGCTTACACCAACCGATTGAGGATTTGTCGATTTGTGCTCCCTCCTACCCGGGTAGAGCTCCGATGGAGGCGTGAGGAAGTCATACTTCCTCTCCGTACGGACGAGCTCTTTCCTCCTCCTTCGAGCGGCCTCGGAGATGTTCCTTCTAGCTTGCCTTGGCATTGGATTTCCCTTCGGATCCATCTAGATCAATAGAAGCAAGGGATTGAAGGATTTTGAAAAAAATTCTCTCCCTCCTCTCTCTCTTCCTCGGCGACTGATGGGCGGCAATAATGCCCAGTCCCCGTTCAAATCTGTTTTAAATAATCTGGAAAAATCAGTCTTCTGGCCGTATGGCCTCTTTTGCCTCCCTCTCATGCCGGGCGGCTTCTTTCGCTCTGAGCAGAAATTACCTTTTTGCCCCTGGACTTTCCACTTGGGCATATAATTCATGTTATCCTTTAACTAGGATAACATCCTTTTCAGAAGATATCCTTTATCTCCTAAGCAAATAGGCTTTCTTCCCCAGTCGCCTTCGTTACTTCCGTTATAACGGAATGACGCTAGGTGACAACCTCCGAATTGTCAGAACTCCAAACTTAAGCTACCTCTATCACGAATAGAGAAGTACGCTCAAGAACTCTAAACTTAAGCTACCTCTATCACAGATTGAGAAGTACGCTCAAGTTCTCTAAACTTAAGCTACCTCTATCACGAATAGAGAAGTACGCTCAAGTTCTCCAAACTTTTGCTACCTCTATCACAGATTGAGAAGTACGCTCAAGTTCTCCAAACTTTAGCTACCTCTATCACAGATTGAGAAGTACACTCAAGTTTTCCTAACTTTAGCTACTTCTATCACGAATAGAGAAGTACGCTCAAGTTCTCCAAACTTTAGCTACCTCTATCACAGATAGTGAAGTACGCTCAAGTTCTCCAAACTTAAGCTACCTCTATCACAGATTGAGAAGTACGCTCAAGTTCTCCAAACTTAAGCTACCTCTATCACGAATAGAGAAGTACACTCAAGTTCTCCAAATTTAGCTACCTCTATCTCACAGATTGAGAAGTACGCTCAAGTTCTCCAAACTTTAGCTACCTCTATCACAGATAGTGAAGTACGCTCAAGTTCTCCAAACTTTAGCTACCTCTATCCACTCGATAGTGACGTAAGCTCTAGTATCCAATCAGGTGACAACCTCCATTAATTGTCAAAACTTCAAGGATCCTAGACATCATTCCTAACCTATCTAGTGATGCTTGAACTACGATCAAGGCTTGATTCCTCAGGAATACGTAGGTAGCCTTTCATAAAAGGTCCAGCCATCCGACCGCAGTGGTCACCCTTTTTCCATCATCGCTCCTCAGTGGTGAGGCAGCCTTTCATAAAGGTCCAGCCATCAAACCACATTGGTCACTTCTTTGTCATTCATCACTCCTCAGTGGTGAAGTAGCCCCTCATAAAGGTCCCGATATCCTACCACATCGGTCACTTCTAGCATATCTCCAGTAGGATCAATCGCCTGACCTCCTAGGTCACTTTCTCTTCTATTTCCCCGACAAGAGACCAGTTTTCTCTCCGCCATTCCCCTACGGATCTTTTCCGAACTACGACCTGGCTTGATTCCTCCGGGATACGTAGGCAGCCTTCCAGAGGTTCAGCCACTCGACCACTTTGGTCACCTAATTCGTCTCGGTATTCGCCAGATCGGATTCTTTTCTATCGACAACCCCACTCGCCCTGCAAGTGACGTTGCCGAGGGGCTTCTGTAAGTACCCAAATCTGGCTCATGCCTTCCGGATAAGTTTCCCGGTAATTCCCCGGACTTTCCTAGAGTTCCGGAGCAATTCCGGAACTGTTCCAAACCTCCTAAGGGCTGAAGGGATTGCTCTAAATTAAAAGGGCACGTTTTAATTGATTTAGGCATCCTTCTAGAATTGCCACCTTGCATGATTCTAGAAACATGCTGAGTCACACAGGATAATGCCGCACGGCTGCATTAGCCATGAACCCCTAGCCGCACGGCCTCATTAGCCTTATCCAGATTGCCTATAAATAGAGCCCTCCTCTTCCCATTTTAGATACGAAAAACACACACAATACACCATACTCAGCTCCAAAATTCTCCCAAAACACTGCTGCAAGATCAAAAGGTTGAAGAAAGCCAAGAAACCACCTCCTTCCTCCTTGAAGCCTCCAAAGTTGGTCCTTCCACCAAGCAAGACCCAAAGAAGAAGAGGTCACCACCATTGGTAACCTCTCACTCCCTTACCTTGCATTATACTTGCTCTATGTGATTTAATTGCTCATTGCATTCATATATTGTCATTATCTTGCTTGGGACTTGGCACTTATCATTAAAGATCCTATCTTTATCATATCCCCCTCCCCCTTTTGCATCCTTTGCATGAAATAAGCATCACTTGCTCTTAAAAATGTAATCTTTTTATTCAAAGGTGCATCCTTTGCACCTAAAAATTCCTTTTTTACATAAAAATATCATCTTTATGCATCCTTTGCTCATAAAAATGCAATCTTTATATTCAAAATGCATCCTTTACACCTAAAAATCATGTCTTTACCATAAAGGTCCATCCTTTGCATCTAAAACCCATTTTTATGCATCCTTTGCATTAAAAGTCATCTCTTTACAATCAAATTAGCATCCTTTGCTTTCAAAATGTAATCTTTGTGCATCCTTTGCATATTAAATACTATTTTCCTCATAAAAATGCATCCTTTGCATAAAAATTATGTCTATATATAAAAATGCATCCTTTGCAAATCAAATGCATCCTTTGCAACTCAAAAATGTCATCTTTTCACTAAAAATGTCATTTTACATGCATTTCCCCATGTCCCCATTAGCAACCTTCGGAACGGACCGGTGTAAAGATCCTATCTTTACATCGTTCCTTCCATTAAAGGTGCCATAATCTCTTTAGAAAGGAATAAATCTTGAACCCGATATCTCCAATTATCGCTTGAGACTAGCATGATAGCTCCCATATAAGCTCAATCGTCTCAAGGCGTAGGATTGATGGGCTAAGGACACTCCTTTTCTAAAGAACCTCATCTTGGACTCTAAAACGGTGTCCCTATCTCGATCACGCAAAGACCCAAGGTCAAATAGCGATGATCACAAGTCCAAGATGAGGACGGGATCAAAATCCCGAACACACAAAAATCCAAGGAATCCCGAGCGACAACCAATAAATGGTTTGTACGTCCGGAAGACAACTTGGGACATTCCCCCTCATCTCTTTTCAAACACATGCACACAAGAAAGCACGCAAGCAAGCACGATAAACGGAATCTAGGGAGACTTGCTACGGCAAGGCACCTTGGGTGAACGACGATCCGTTCTTCTCAAGGGGTAACTTAACCTCCGAACCCTAAATCTTTTTTTTCAAAGTTTTGAGGAAATCAAAATGGCGTGGCGACTCCGTTTTTCAAATTAAATCGGATGTTTTCAAACTCGCGTGAATCCGATCTAAAAAACAAAAATTTAGAATTTGGGCACACATTCACAACACCGTGTAGCGAGTTTCGACGGTAACATGTTGAACTCGCTACACCGTGTAGCGAGTTCTAAAAAGTGGGACATTTTGAAAAATAGTTTCAAATGTGAGTTATTTTGGTATATATATTTTTAAAATGGAATTATTGGAGAAAAAAATCATGAATCTTGTCTTTTGTTTTTTCTAGGTACTTTTCCTAAAATAAATAAATAAATAATAATATAATAATATGGAAAGATCAACAATTAAAACGTTCCAATGACTTTCATCTAAATTAAACTGCAAATAAATGTGATGCACACCTTTACTATATATTGCTCCTCTCTTTTCATTTTTTAGTTCATCACTAAATAAATGTAGTGTTTTTAAATAAAGAAAGTGACTATACAATTTTATCATTGCACAAGTAATATACAACTAGTAAAACATCTTCTTTTTTTAAATCTTGAAAAGTAAACTGCGATATTTAATTATTTTGGGATCGAGTAAGTAAAAAACAAGAGTGAAAATATTTGAAACTGTTAGAGCTCTTGAGGAGCGCGCAAAACTCCCAATGGAGCAAGGAGCAGAGAGCTCCCAACGAGCGCCCTCCAACTCCCAAGGAGCGCTCTCCAGCTCCTTAGTAGCATAGCTCCCAATGAAAGCCTTCCAGCTCCCAAGGAGCAGAGCTCCCAAGGAGCAACCTGCTGCTTCCAATGAGCAGAGCTCTTAAGGAGAGCCCAAAAGGAGGGCCTTCTCTCGGACAGATTTTCACTCATTTTCAATTAAAAGGAGAAAATTATGAAGAATGGTCTCGTGTTTTCAAGGGTTCATTGAGAAACAAGATGAAAATTGGGTTCATTGATGGAACGATTGACCGACAACCAAAGGTGGATAAACTAGAACTTTGGCGGACGATGAACTCAATTGTGGTGTCATAGATCTTCAAAACCATTGAACCGAATCTTCGATCCACTGTGACTTACGTGGAGGAGGCAAGGATCTTATGGGATGACTTGGAGAAGAGATTCTCGGTTGGCAATGGGTCAAGGGTGCAAAAGATTAAGTGCGACCTAGCCAATTGTAAACAATAGAAGAACAAAAGTGTGGTCGGATTAAGAAGCTATGGAATGATTTGAATGACTATGACAAGGTTCCAGAGTGTTCTTGCACTAGATGCAAATGTGGGATAAACTTAAAGCTTACTTAACGAAGGGATGAGGAACGAGTGCACCAGTTTGTTATGGGACTCGAGACACCTAAGTTCGAGAATGTGAAATCAAACATTCTGAACTTGGAGCCTCTTCCCAATCTAAGCAAAGCTTATTCAATGGTGGTGAGAGAGCACCGTGTCAAGGGGAGTGCACGAGAGGAGTACTCACCTTTCTGGTACACACCAACACTTGGGTCTGAAATTCAGGGGGGAGCGCAAAGAGATGGGCAATGTTACCTGCAGACATTGCAAGAAGAAGGGACACGAAGCTGACTCTTGTTTCAAGCTTTTGGGATATCTAAAATGGCGAGCAGTCCTCACGAAATGGAAAAGGAAAGAAAGGGAAAAATGTCACGGCTACCTCTGAGGGAGCGAGAGGGCGCGAGTCTTTCGGTGCTCAAGCCAACACTGTACAAGTGATTGATGGGGATTACGCAAGGATGACAGATTCAAAGCGCGTTCAACTCTTGGGACTCACAAGTGAACAATGGAGCAGTTTCAAAGCTATTGTGCATACCAACGTTAAAAATAATGAGTAATTTTCTGTCTCTTAGTTGCTTTATGACTCAAATAATTTTGTGCAATTTTCTGACAAAGTTTGTGTATACAGGACCGAACCTCGAAAACATTGATTTGTGCGGGTGAACAAAACGAGTGACTGTATTACTTGAGGAATTCTACCAAAGCACGAGTTTGCAGCGCTAAGGGGCCGTTTGGTTCGATGGAAAAAAAAGTGAAAGAATGGAATGGTCAATGGAATTGAATTTCTGAAGGAATTGGAATGGAAAAAAAATGGTCAAACCCTTCCGTTTGGTTGGCACGGAATGGAATGAAATTGTCATTCAATTCCTTGACAAATCATGTTTGGTTTGAAAATACAAATTATAGGAATGAAATGAAAGCATATAAAATGTCCAATTTACCCTTCTTTTAAAAATTTAATGAGTAAAAAATTTTTTTTGGGGAGGGGAGGGGAGTGGGGTGGGGTAGATAGGGGTATGAGAAATGAGTAAAAAAAATATTTTTTTTGGGGGGTAGGGCGGGGGCGGGAGTGGGTGGGTGGGATAGGTAGGGGTATGTAAAATGAGTAAAAAAAAATTTCGTGGGGGATGGGGGTAGTAGGGCAGGGGCTGGATTGGGGGGGGGGTAAGCAGGGGTATGCAAAAGAAATATTTTGGTGGGGGGGGTGGGGTAGGGGGTGGGTGGGTGGGGGTGGTAGGGCAGGGGTTGGATGGGTCGGGTAAGCAGGGGTATGCAAAAAAAAAATTTGGAGGGTGGGTGGGGGTAGGGGTGGGTGGGGGTGGTAGGGCAGGGGCTGGATGGGGGGGGGCAAGCAGGGGTATGCAAAAAAAATTTTTGGAGGGGAGGTGGGGGTGGGGTAGGGAAGGGGCTGGGTGGGGTGGGTTGGCAGGGGTAGGGGTGATTTGGGTTTGGGGGTATTTTGGTCAAAAAAAAAATTTACAATTTCATTGCCAAAGGAATTGAGCATTCCTCCCATATTTGGAGGGAATGACCAATTCCTTCTTTTGATGGAATTTGCCATTCCGGAGGAATGAAAAATTTAGAAAAACTTAAACCAAACATAGGAAAGGAATTGGTCAAATGGAATTGACAATTCCATTCCATCGGCGGAATGGTAAATACCACGAACCAAACGGGGCCTAAGGAACTTGGGAAAATTAGTTGTGGCATCAGCGGTTGGGACATACATCAAATAAATTAGTTAGTTTGCTTCCATTTCTTAGTCAGAATAGTACTAATAAAGATGTTTGTAAAATTTACTGCAAAGCCAAACTAACTAGGGATAAATTTTTGCCTAGTGAGAGCAATTCTAAAGGGATTTTGATTTAATTCATGTTGATCTTTGGGGTGATTATCGGACATCTACTCTGTGTGAAGTGTTGGTCCCAAAGGTGGCAACAAGGGTGAAAATACAGCTAGAGGGGGGGGTGAATAGCTGTTTTAAAATTTTCGCCCTCAAATTAAAACTAAACCTCTAAGCTTACAAAACCTCTTGCAGTGTATTAGAAACTGCAAGTAGAGTTGTAAAATGCACAGCGGAATATACTTAATAAAATGCGGTTTTGAGAAGGCGGTTTTGCAAGGCGGTTTTAGGGCAATTTTCTGAGCAGTTGTAAAACTGAAAGTGTAGTTTGACTATGTTAACTCCAAACACAATTTCACAATAAAGGATAACTATATAAGATCAAACAGAGAGAAAGGTAGATAATTAGTAAGCACAAGAAATAAAATGCAGAAAGTAAGAACACAATATTTGGAGTGGTTCAATCGATAAACGATCTACGTCCACTACCAAGATGGTTAGTCTTGGATTTCTAAGAGAGATTTTATATTGAGTATTTGAGAGATTACAAAGTACAATAAAATCTTTTCTATGAAGAACAAATCCAAAACTATAACCAGTGTATCTCAAATGAATAAACTATGTGTTTAGACAAGAGAGGTGTGTGTGTGAGAAACAAGATCAAGGCTCTTTAAATCTGTGAGATGTAGAGCTCAATGATTCTTGAATGTGTTAAGACTTGATTGGCCGGGAATATTTCTTGAAGTATGAAGATGAAGATTCAAAGGACTAAGAATTTCGGCGTAGCTTCAACTTCCGATGATCACAAAGAATTTCTCAATATTTTCAAGCAATCTTCAAATGGTGAAGATTGGGGGTATTTATACCCAAGCATCTCAAATATAGCCGTTGGACACACTGTTCAAGGACAAGAGTACTTGATGCTTTCCCATTGGTCCACTGATATCCACTTTTGTCCTTTAGAGCCGTTGGTGCAAGAAAGCCGATCAGACTTCACCGCAATCAAGGTGGTTAGGACATCTGTCACCTTTATGAGATCTTTGCAGATCTGCTCTGACATTGGGTCACGTGACAAGATATGGTGGTTGACATTTAATATTGCTGACGTGGATTCCAAGGGATAAAAGGATCACTTCAAGAAGTTAATCATTGGGGCGGTTCTGGGGCAAGCGGTTTGACAAAAGGCGGTTCCACCAGAAGAGGATTTCCAAAAGTGCGGTTTGCACTTTGGGATACAAGCGGTCTCACAAGAAGGAAATCACAAGGCAAAAAGGCGGTTCTGCCAAGCGGTTCTAGAAAGGCGGTTCTGAAGCCTTTGAAACTGCAATCCTAAGATCCAATGATTCTTGAGCCAGTCTTCAAGCCTAATTTTAACCTATTCTATGAAATGGACTTAGTTAAAAAAATTGAAGTCTAAGCTTCATTACATAGGGTCCTAAAGTCCTTAAAATAAATAGGAGGTTATGGTATCAATCAAATCTAATACAAAATAGGAGGGTTAAAATATGCATACCCAACAATCTCCCCCTATTTGATTGATGCCATTACCTACTACAGCAAAAGCAATCATTGTACTTGGTAAAAACATGTCCATAAGAATTAACATGGTAAGTCATGTCCCAAGTCAATGCACACACTAGCTTAAGCTATAGATTTCTATACTTTTGAAAGATTGAAAAACTTACAATGTGGAAAGTATAGAAATGCATTCAGTGCACTTAAAAAGTATGAGTTTAAGTTCAAAGTGCAGTTTAAACTGAATGTTTAAACATCAATTCAAAAGAGTGATTTTTAAGTTTGAAAAATATTTGAATGAGGTTTAAGACCATAAGCGGTTTCATTGTTCTACAAACAAGCAGTTTGATATGAACAAAGTTTTGGAACCATGATGCAATTTCCATTAATTCCTAAGATGATTACAAGTACGGGAATGAAGGAAAATTACAAGGTTACAAAAGCAAAAAGGAAGTAAGTTGGACAAAAGGAAATACAATGAAAGTGCGGTCCAAAACTTACCAAAAAGATTCACAAAAATATAAGGAAGAAGCGGTTTCTGCTGGGCGGCTTGTTCACTTCATGCTCGGCTCCACTTGGCCCGGCTCTGGATTGGTCGGGTGCAAACGCTTTCCTTAATCTTCTAACTTCTTCCTGCGGTTACGGTGAGAGTAGCTTCCAAGCTTCTTTAGGGCATTCACGAGAATGAGCGAGAGGTAGAATTTGTGGCACCAACCGCTTTGGTGTTTTCCACAATGTTGTCTCTAATAGTATCCAGTTGCACGTGAAGGGATGAATAAAGGGAATTGAAGATAGTATGGATCTCCTCTGCACGGCGGTTTGTTCTTGGATAGCTTCCTTCATTGGATCAAGATCAATGGTAACTCTCGAGTGAGGTTTTCGGGTCATGAATTTCGGCTTCAATCTTGGCAATGAATCCGGCCTTCATGTTGTCAAGGCGGTACATTAAATTCATCTTGGATCTCATTCAAGCTTAGCCATGGAAGTATCTCCAACACATTCCAGATTTACCTTTGAGTCCACCTTGAATATGTCAATTTGCTCCAGGACATCTTCTCTAAGGGAATTCAAGGCGGTTTGGACAATCTGTGCCATTTGCGGTGCAGAGTTTAAGTTGGCAACAAGCTTTGAGGTCGGCTCCCAAGGTCTTTATCAATGGCATTGCAGACTTTTTCTTGAATATCACTCAATCCTTTAACCAATCCTTCTTCAACGGCGGTTTTGATAAGAGATGCGGTTTGTTCATCCGGAGCGGTTGAAGAGGATGAGGGTTTCTTTGTAGCTTTCTCCCCCTTAATGGCATCAAGCAATGTTGATTTAAGAGTTGCCATTTCCAGAGATTGAGATTCTACCTTGGCTTGAAGAACAAGGTTTGATTGAAGAGATTTGAGAGAGAGGTTTGGAGGAAGCATTTGAAGCGGTTAGGGTGTCATTGGAAGCGGTCGGCTTAATGACATGACCACAGTTTATTAGGAGTTGGCTTTGGATGAGGGTAAGTGTTTGAAGAATTTGGGAGTAGTCGGAAGGAGGTGCGGTTGAGGTTGAAGCGGGTGTGAATATGGGGAGGCGGTTGGGTTGGAATGGTTTCGGGAGCGGTTTGGGTTTGGGGAGGTATAAATGGAGGAGGATATATGGCGGTTGGGTGAGTTTTGTGGAGTTGGGGATTTTGAATGGGTATTTGATTTGGAGCGGTTTGGTGTAGGGGAATGGGAGCGGTTTTGAATTGGAGAATTGGTTGGGGTTGGATCTTCTACGATGGATTTGGATGTTGCATGTCCCGGCAGAGTACATAAACTGCCTTTGTTGATAGGCTTGGGATACTGGTAGGAGTTGGGTTAGAGTGTTGGGAATTTATGGAATGGGAGTGTTGGGGTGAGTTGTAAGGTGATTGAGAGGATAGGGGTGAGAGTGATTTTCCGGGGAAGGTGAAGGAGAGTATTGAGGAGGTGACTTAGGAGAGGAATTTTGAGGAGATGGAATAGGGAATTTTTAGGAGGTGAGGGAGAGGGTGAGGGTTGGACGGGCTTGGTTTTCTTGAAGGGTTTCTTCTTAGCGGCCATTTTCTTCCTCTTGGGTTTCTCCCCACGAGATTGTGCGGTTTTGTTGGGGGAAGGAGTTATTGATTTGGATTTTGATGGGGATTTGGAAGGGGATATATGAGGTGATTGGACGGGGAGATTGGATTGGTGATTGGGTAGGAGCGGTTTGATTGGTTGGGGGCGGTTGAGATTACGGATGCGGTTCATTGGGTGAGGCGGTTCTGCTTGATTGTTTTGCCCTTGGGTGATACTTCTCGGCTTGTTCCTTGGCCAATCTGTTAATTTCATCTTGGAGGACTTTCATCTGTTCCTCAACGGTCAATCCATCCATCTTATCCTTGGCTCTTTTTGCCACGGATACCAAGTCGGGAATACTTGGATCTTCTTCTTCTTCTTCACTATCTTCATCCACCAATTGAAAAGTTTCGGTCTCGGGTTCCTTGGAGGACTTCTTCTTCCTTTTGCTTGTACCGGCTCCATCATCGGCAGGAAGCGGTTTGGATGCGGAGCGGTCTTAGTCCTCTTGGGAAGCGGTTCGGCTCTTGCTTGGGGCTTCTGGACCGCTTGGCTCCTTTAGCCTTTGGAGCGGTTGAGGGATCTCTCAACTCATATGGTTCCTTCTTAGGGTAGGTATCTGCATCATACAAAGATTTGTATAATGCATCTCCATTGGCATATACGAAGGTATGACAAGCAAGCAATCCCGAGAGAATCAAAGGAACAATCCACCACCAGTTCGGGATTCTTAGTGACCAAATCATCCACATGCTCATAGTCCATCAAAAGTGCGGTTATGATCTGTTTGAATGGTCTCCACCTCTGAGCTTCACCTTTGACCTTGGCACGGTAGGTCTCAACAACATTCTTAATTTCCAAGAACAGGATCCTTGGCACCAGTGCGGCTTGATCTCCATGAATATGGCAGAACAATATATCCATTGTTGGGAAGTGAAGTTATTATGATTCCCGGTCTTCCCATGAGCTGTCCTCCCAACAAGATGACCAATGTGGCTCATCAGTTCACCAAAATCCTTCCTAGCAATCTTCTTGTATTTCTTGGATAAGGTACCAGACTTTGGCGGTTGCTAGAAGCGTAAAGATTGTCTGAATGACTTGATCAACCTCTATAGGGGCTCCACCAACATTGAATACGAAAAGCCTTCGATGTCAATGTAGTCAATGGAGAGCTTCGTCCTTCTATAACGGCGGTCGGGCAGAAACTCTTTGGCCTTCATTAAGAATTCGGAATCCTTCTTCGCGGTTGAGAAGAACTGGTCCACAATAGATGGCACAATGAAATCTGCTTCTTTGTGAACGGCGGTAGGATGCCGGATACTGCGAGCTTCCTCGGAACTCCCTTCCTAGAGCATCGATTTGAGCTCTTCCTCATTTACTTCCCAACCTGGAAGGAAAGTAGTAGGATCCTACAAAGAAATTATCAAGTGTTAGATCCATTTTTGTATTCATAAGTTACAAGCGGTTTGGGCACCAGGCGGTTTAGCCTAGGTGCGGTTTTGAAAATGAAGATTTCAAACCACAAGTAATTTATGAATACTAAAGAAAATGAGGAGTTTTGAGAACAAGTATTACTTAAGTACGTGGCATTGTAATCCAATTTTATCCCACACTGCAAGCGGTGCTTAGAGAGGAATTTTATGGTGTCCAGCCTATATACTTTAGTAAATTCTCAAAAATAAGAAAAGAGATAAAACAGCATGCGGTTTCAAAGTAATTTGAAAAGTGCAGTTTTTAGAGCATGCGGTTCAATTAGAGGAGCGGTTTGAAACAGTGATACATAAGCGGTTGCATACAAGCGGTTTCAAACCAAAAGGAAATCCTAAAATCCGAAAAAGTTGAAAATTTTTCTAAGTGTTGAAAAACACTATGCAGATTGAAGGTATCCAAAATATGTGATTTTTCAAGAAAAATTCATGGGTTTCATGAAGAACACGAAGAACATTCATGAACACCAAGAACAGAGATTTTCAAAACTTAACCAAAATCAACAAATAACATATCAACATGAGCACATTGGGAAGGGGATTAACAATATATCATTAAAATTACAACCTTTACCCGAGAATCATTCATAATCATCAAAAATCAAAAGTGGGTGTTCGAAACTTATAAGCGAAAATCACAAAATAGGTGTTCTTAGCATGGATTGATCATGAAATAAACTACATATATCAAATCCATGTAAGAATCCGAGCATAACCCAACAGTAAATCATCAAAAATGAATAAGAAACAAGATCAAAATCAACGAAATCATGGGCGAAGAATACGAACGAGACTATGTTCATCCATGGCAAGTTTTGACAAAAGAAAATTAAGAGCTAGGGTTAGAAATTGTTACCATTTCCAAGATAGGTTTCTTGGGACCTTTAGGAATATGAGAAGCTCTTTGGCGTTTTGAAGTTGAAGGTTTTGAAGATGAAGCCATTGACAGATTAAGGTTTTGAAAATGAGAGTTTGTAAAGGGTTTTAGAGAGAGAGAGTTGGTAGAAGAGAGTACGGTTGCGAGAGAGAGTTTGCGAGAAAAGGTTTAGGTTTCACCAAACAAGGTTTATATAGGGTGAAGGGGTGGAGCGGTTGGTCGAGAAAGAATGATTGAATTAAACCAGCTGTTACACCCTTTCACCTCCTGCACATCTCTCTATGACGGGTGACATGAGGGCTTTAAATGCTCATGTCCCCTTAGCATTAAATGCTCTAAAATTTAAATTTTGAGGAAAATATTTGCAAAAATACCCTTATGACAAAATAAAAATTAAAAATAAATAAAGAATTTGAACAATTTTTTTTTTTTTTTTTTAATAAAGATAAGCAATAAAAATAGACGAGAGATTACTTTATGTTGAAACGCGGTTTTGATCCAAGCGGTCGACCGCATGAGCGGTTTGGAACTTGCGGTTGTATGCGGGCGGTTGGGCCACTTGCGGTTTGGAATGGGCGGTTTCAACAGAGGCGGTTTGATTCCAAAGGAATTTCAACCTAATCTCAACAAACAAGTTAGCATATAAAGAGTATGGAATTTATTTAAGTTCAAGCATACCCATTTCTCCTCTGAGAAAAGAAAATCTCTTGGAGTCAAGAGCCTTTGTGAGGATATCAGCAATCTGGTTGTCTGTCCCCACGTACTCTAAATGGATATTCCTCTTCTCCACATGGTCTTTGAGGAAATGATACTTGATATCAATATGCTTGGTCTTGGAATGCATGACAGGGTTGTTGGAGGCGAAATAGTTGAAGTGTTGTCACACATGATGGGGCAATTCCCTTCATGGATTCCATAGTCTACCAAGCTGCTTTGCTTCATCCAAAGGATTTGACAACAACAACTACCCGGCAATATACTCGGCCTCTGTGGTTGACACTGGCTGGCGAAGCTTGCTTCTTGCTGGCCCAAGCAACTAGTCTATTCAGGAAATGACAAGTACCACTAGTGCTTTTCCTGTCAATTGTACAAGCTGCATAATCTGCATCTGAATAACCTACAAGATCGAAGTTCGAATCTTTGGAATACCAAAGTCCAAGGTTAGTGGTTCCAGATAGATAGCGGATTATACGCTTGACTGCAATAAGATGTGCTTCTCTAGGATGCGCTTGATAGCGAGCACATACACGAGACACTAAACATGATATCGGGCCTACTAGAGTTAAGTAAAGTAATGAGCCGATCATACCTCGATATAAAGTTTGATCAACTTTCTTACCTTTGAGATCCTTATCTAGCTTATTGCCGGTGGCCATAGGAGTATCATATGCTTTAGCATTTTCTAATCCAAACTTCTTTATCAACTCCTTGGTGTATTTGGCTTGGCTGAGGAAAATACCTTCTTCGCATTGCTTGATTTGAAGCCCGAGGAAGAATGTTAATTCTCCCATCATGCTCATCTCAAACTTGCTTTTCATTAGCTTCTCGAAACGCTTACAAAGTAACTCATTAGTAGAACCAAAAATAATATCATCGACATAAATTTGAACAAGTAAAGTATGCTCATTATATTTGGCAATAAAAAGAGTTGTATCAATTTTACCACGTTTAAATCCTTTTTCTAGTAAAAATTTAGAAAGAGTCTCATACCATGCCCTTGGAGCTTGCTTAAGTCCATACATGATTGGGAAATTTGGAGTCTTCAAATCCAGGTGGTTGGGCAACATACACGGTCTCTTGCGGTTCGCCGTTGAGGAATGCACTCTTTACGTCCATTTGATATAACTTGAAATGCTTGAAAGAGGCGTAGGCTAAGAAGATTACGATAGCTTCCAATCTTGCAAGCTGGAGCAAAGGTTTCGTCATAATCAATTCCTTCTTCTTGCCTATATCCTTGTGCAACCAACCTTGCTTTATTCCTAGTGATGCTTCCATTCTCGTCCATCTTATGCCTAAATACCCACTTAGTTCCTATCACTCCTTGATCCTGAGGTCTAGGCACCAAAGTCAGACCTTGCATCTTTCAAACTGGTTGAGTTCTTCTTGCATAGCAACAACCCAATGGAATCTTGGAGTGCTTCATCAATCTTCTTAGGTTCAACTTGAGATAAAAAAAGAGAAGTATGCTCATCATAATTTGATCTCCTTGTTTGAACAGGAAAACAGATCACCAATCACATTTGTGAGGGGGTGACTGCGACTTCACGAACCTCAGGGGTAAGTGCTGGTTGGGTGAGGTTTGCCGAAGATCTTCAATTGGAACATCGTTAGATCCTTCGGAAGTCATGGAATGTAAGTTGACGAAGAGGTTCTATAAGTGGATAGGGAATTTTCAACTTCTTCTTCCCTTGGAGTTGCATCCGGAGTAGGAACTTCGGGTGCGGTTTGAAAATTGCGGTTTGAGGGAATTTCGGTTGAGGGTGCTTGGATTTTGCGGTTGAGGTTCGGTGCGGTTTGAGATGGTTCACCTGGTTCATTATGCTCAACAAAATCATCGGCAACATTTGGAGCCAAATGTGGCTCAAGGAGAGAATGCTCATCAAAAGTAACATGGACGAGACTCTACTATTTTTAAACTAGTTTTATTGAAAACACGAAAAGCTTTAGAATGTTTAGCATACCCAACAAAAATACCTTCGTCGGCCTTGGCTCCGAATTTACCTCTATTTTCTCTTCCGTTGTAGAGGACAAAGCATTTGCGACCAAAGATCTTGAAGAATGCAATGTTGGGGGTTCTTCCTCGCCAAAGCTCATAGGGAGTCTTATTATAGGTTTTGTTGATGAGAGAGCGGTTACCTGAGTGAAGCATGCGGTATTGATTGCTTCGGCCCAAAAATGCGAGGTAGCTTCGCTTCGTATATCATTGTCTTTCCGGCCTCAATCAACGTCCTATTCTTCCTTTCCACAACCCCATTTTGTTGTGGAACACCGGTACAATGGAAAAATTGTGATCAATCCCATGGTCATCACAATACTTGAGCAACACCGTTGTTCTTGAATTCTGTTCCATTATACTGATCGAACACTAACGATGTCATCTTCTTTTTGAGTTTGGAGCCGTCTAAAAAGTGCGGTGAGAATCTCATAACAATCATCTTTGGAAATCATCATCTCAACCCACGTATATCTTGAGTAATCATCCACCACCACTAAGGTATATCTATTTCCTCCAATCTTTGGCGGTGGTTACGGGTCCAAACAAATCTATGTGAAGCGATTGTAAGCATCTTGAAGTTGATGGAGCGGTCTTCTTTGGTGAAAAACGACGCGGTGCTTACCAAGCCGGCATGCCGCGCATTTCTCTGGATGGTGGTCAGCCACTTTGGGTAAACCACGAACGAGGTTTTCCCTACCAATCTTTGCAAGATACTTGAAGTTCAAGTGGCTCAACCTCTTGTGCCATAGCCAACTATTTTCGCTCACATTCTTAGCTACAAAACGAGAGATTAGTAATACTACATGCAGAATTTAGATCAATAATGTAAATATTACTCTTACGAATCCCTGTGAGTAGGGTGACGCCGGAAATGCTATCTTTGATAAAGCAGTTTGATGACGTGAAGTTGCAAAGCATTCCTTTGTCGCAAAATTGAGAAATTGAAAGGAGGTTGTGCTTGAGTCCATCGACAAGAGAAACCTTCTCAATAGTTAGGTTTCCTCTCCTTATAACACCATATCCAATGGTCTTGCCTTTGTTGTTGTCACCAAAGGTTACAGATGGACCACTTGCTTCAACGACATCTTCAAGTAATGATCTATCTCGGTCATATGTCTTGAGCACCATTTGTCAAGATACCATTCATTATCCTTGGAGTGACCAGCCATGAAGCAGAGGACCTGAAATGTAAACATTAAGAACGAGGTCCCCCTTTATTCCTTGGGTCCTGAAGTTAGCGACCCTTTACGACCCACACCTGTTTGACAGAAGGAGGTTTGCTCTTCCTGGCATTGGATGTGAACCGCAAAAGGCATTCTGCAGCCTTGTGACCTAAACCATCACACACAGAACATTTATAATAGCTACAAGCTTCATGAGGTTTTACTAACTCCTTACTCTTCTTAGGAGTTGCATGCGGTTTAGGACAAGGAAGCGGTTTGGGAGGTGCAGTTCCAGCTAACATTCCGAGCTGATCTGAAGGGAAGAGGCTTTGGTTTGACCATGTATTTGGAACGCTATTCCTGCTTTTGAAGGCGGGAGGAGCGGTCGAAGAAGCGCGGTCGAGACACAGGAGTTAGCAGAACCGCCTTTTCCACCAGAAGCGGTTGGAGTAGGGATTCTACCAATTCCATAAGCCATTTCCTCTTCAGGTGCTTCCACAGAATTCTTAGGTTTTAACACAGAATTCTTCCCATATTGCTTTCCTTTAGGGTAGACATAATTTACTTGTCTTCCTTTACCCTTTCCTTTAGCATGCTTCCCCTTGGGAATTTCTTTAGTTAGTTCTGGAAATTCCTCATCCTTTTCACTCGAGGATGCACACTTCTCCTCTTCCTCGAGATCAAACCCTAGACCATCCTTAGTTCCGGGAGGAACTTGGAAGTCCAAGATTTTATCCTTGGTGGATTGAGACTTGAGCCACGAATCAATAATCTTTTGGACGATCATCGATTTGGGTTACCAAGTCATCATTCTGAGTTGAAGTGCAGCAACCTTAGTTTCAAGGATGCGGTTTTGATCGACAAGAGGAGTCATCTGTTTGATTTGGTCCTTAAGATTAGAAATTTCGGACCTCATCACAGTTTTCTCCGTCTTGTACAGATTAAGTTCATCATGAGCTAAGCTTAAGGCTTTCTTAAGATTTGAGAATTGATGGATCACCATTTCAGCTTCCTTGAACATCTTTTCATGTTCCATGGGAGAAACCTCTTCCACCACCTTTTTCAAAATTTTCTTTGGAATAGCTTTTGAAGGTGGAGCAGTTTTAGATGAGAAAATGGGACGTGAATACGAACAATTTCCTATCTTAACGCTAGGAGTAAGTTTAATATCATCATCCAATTTATAATTTGGAAGTTTTGCAAAAACCTCCTTTTCCTCCATATCATGCAACTCAAATGATTCGAGAATGCGAGTCATCGAAGCGTCTGCAACTAAGCGAGAGGTTAACCTCTTCGGTTTCACCGTCACTTCCATCCTCGAATCTGTTTCAATCCAAGTTGCTAATTCCTTGGAATTCTCTTCCTCCTCAGCAACCATTCCCTTACGATGAGAAAATTTCGAAGGAAAAGTTTTCTTTTTCATATATTCATATTTAGGCTGTGGACACTCGGATGCAAAGTGGCCAGGTTTCCTACAGTTGTAGCATACCAAGTCACTCTTCTTCTTTGTATACTGCTGACCCTAGAAAATGTTGCGGGAGGTTTGCCTTTTGAAAATGATTTTGTGAAAGGTTTTGAGGATTTTCTAAATTTTTGAAATCTTTTCACAAACATGGCAAAATCATCATCATCCATCTCGATGAGTGATGAGGTTGATATGGAAGGATCGGTGGTTTGATTGGATGTGGATGGTTTCTCTTCATGTTCCACTACGAGACATAGAAAGCGATTTGGTTTTTCCTTCTATCTCTTCAATATGATTTAGTTTAAGTTCATAGACTCTAAGATTGGCATACAAGTTACTTAATGACCAAGTACCCAATACTTTGGAGTCTTCTAGAGAGGTAGCCTTATTTACCCATCTAGAACCTAAAGCGAGATAGGAAAGTCATATTGATTTCCTTATCGGTTAAAGTTTTACCAAGAGATCTACAAGCGTTAACTACCTCAACATAGCGATCGTAGGTTTGACGCAAGGTTTCGTTGGGTTTTACGTTGAAGTTGTTGTAGGATCTTTCAACGGTGTATAATTTGTTTTCCTTGCACTCTTCATCACCTTCGAGGTAGCTCTCTATGGCATCCCACATACGCTGCGGTTTTGAGGTACATCACTTTACGTAGAGTTGATACGGGGAGGGTTCCGAAATGATGAACCTCGCCTTCTTTGTCCAAGGCAACTATTCTCTTCTCTTCATCCGACCACTCATCTTTTGGCTTTTTGACCTCTGGAGTTTCAGCATTGGTGGTTGCATCAGTGTTAGCCTTCATTGGAATTAGAGGGCCATTGATCACGCACTCCACCAGCATTTCATCTATGGTTTCCAAATGAATAAGCATTCGGCACTTCCAGATGTCAAAGTGGTCTTCGTCCAACATTGGAATGTGTGAATAGTTAACAGTAGTCATTGTCTTTGAGGTTGCCATATCGAATCGGCACACAAGCTGTTAAGCTTGAAAAACAGTGGTTTTAAAATGTGTTTGCTCTGATACCACTTGTTGGTCCCAAAGGTGGCAACAAGGGTGAAAATACAGCTAGAGGGGGGGGTGAATAGCTGTATAAAATTTTTCGCCCTCAATTTAAAACTAAACCTCTACGCTTACAAAACCTCTTGCAGTGTATTATAAACTGCAAGTAGAGTTGTAAAATGCACAGCGGAATATACTTGATAAAATGCGGTTTTGAGAAGGCGGTTTTGCAAGGCGGTTTTAGTGCAATTTTTACGGCGGTTGTAAAGCGAAAGTGCAGTTTGACTATGTTAACTCCAAACACAATTTCACAATAAAGGATAACTATATAAGATCAAACAGAGAGAAAGGTAGATAATTAGTAAGCACAAGAAATATAAATTCAAAAAGTAAGAACACGATATTTGGAGTGGTTCAATCGATAAACGATCTACGTCCACTACCAAGATGGTTAGTCTTGGATTTCTAAGAGAGATTTTATATTGAGTATTTGAGAGATTACAAAGTACAATAAAATCTTTTCTATGAAGAACAAATCCAAAACTAGAACAAGTGGATCTCAAGTGTTTAATCTATGTGATTAGAACAAATGAGGTGTGTGTGTGAGAACAAGATCAAGGCTCTTTAAATCTGTGAGATGTAGAGCACAATGATTCTTGATTGTGTTAAGGCTTGATTTCTGGGCTGGGGAATATTTCTTGAAGTATGAAGATGAAGATTCAAAGGACTAAGAATTTCTGGGCAGAGCTTCAACTTCTGATGATCACAGCAATTTTTCAATAATTTCAAGCAATCTTCAAATGGTGAAGATTGGGGGTATTTATACCCAAGCATCTCAAATATAGCCGTTGGACACAGCTGTTCAAGGACAGTACTTGATGCTTTCCCATTGGTCCACTGATATCCACTTTTGTCCTTTAGAGCTGTTGGTGCGGTAAAGGCGATCGGACCTCACCGCAATCAAGGTGGTTAGGACATCGTCACCTTTATGAGATCTTTGCAGAATCTGCTCGACATCGGGTCACGTGGACAAGATATGGTGGTTGACATTTAATATTGTGACGTGGATTCCAAGGGATAAAAGGATCACTTCAAGAAGTCAATCATTGGGGCGGTTCTGGGGCAAGCGGTTTGACAAAAGGCGGTTCCACCAGAAGAGGATTTCCAAAAGTGCGGTTTGTACTTGATGGATCAGGCGGGTTCAGATGAGAGGAATCTCAAGGCAAAAGGCGGTTACGCCAAGCGGTTACGAAAAGGCGGTTCAGAACCCTTGAAACCGCAATCCTAAAATCCAATGATTCTTGAGCCGTCTTCAAGCCTAAATTTTAACCTATTCTATAAAATGGACTTAGCTAAAAAATTGAAGTCTAAGCTTCATTACATAGGGTCCTAAAGTCCTTAAAATAAATAGGAGGTCATGGTATCAATCAAATCTAATACAAAATAGGAGGGTTAAAATATGCATACCCAACACTTCGATGGACAGGTCCCTAAGTGGTCTTTCTTCTTGAGTCTTGGGCCGTTCTTCACAAACTGCTGAGCTTTTTGGGACACGGCCAGGAGCGTCGAGCTAGTGCGTGCCTTCGAGCCGATTACGGTGGGACTCTACCCACACATTTCATCTATCACGGGGTGAGGCGACCATCACTCCTTATGATTTTTTATCGCCATTACACGGTGCCGCAGCTTACGAGACAGCCGATCTTTACCGAGGATCTGGTGTGCGAGCCCGCACGCCATCGAGCCTTGGCTTGTCATGACCTTTCGCTTTGAAGGGCAATGGGGTTCCTTTGGCGGATTTTGCACTCTGCTTTGACGCACTTGATGTCGTCTTTTGCCGAGGATGCCGCTACCATATCGCCTTGAGCTGATTAGTTGTGGCCTTGCCTGGGCGGGTTGTCGACACCTGTTCTATAATGCTTCCACGACGCATTGACCCTTTTGCTTTGGAGCCTCTTCGTGATTGGAGCCAGTGTCCACTTTCTCTTGGGGAGAGGCTGGTTTGGCCCAAGTGTATAGGGGCCTTGATGAGGTGAGCGAGGCGGTGTGACCTCTTTTGGATTTTTACCAGATCGCTGTCTTTGGGAGGTATGTCCTTTGTTTTTTCCGCACATTATTGTTGCACTTGACTTTTCTGTCTTCATTTCATACCGTTGCTTCACACCGAGAGTCTTTTGTCTACGATTTCAGTGTGGGCCTATGAGGTGTTCGACATTACGCTGGTGTGCCCGAGAGGATTGCGGCGATCTGTTCCACTGCCATTCGCATTGGACTTTCGGGGAGAGAGAGCCGGAAGGTGGACGGGGTTAAGCCCCGTAAGACGGCTTGCTATCACGACATTATGATTGCTGCGAGGGCTACTCTGTCGGGTTGAGACACTTCCACAGCACGGCCGTTATGGTGAGGACTTGATTGGTGCCGCTTGCCACAGTGACCGGGACGAGGAGGGTGTTAGTTGGCACGGAGGGCGTGCCTGTACTTGGGGGAGAGATTGAGCAGGCAGCATGGTCCTGGTGCGGCTGCTCGTGTTCCTCGCGATCCTCCTCCGGGGATATGGCATATTCGGGCCCTGCCTGATTTGGACCGGCTGCGGACCGGTATTGATGCCGCTGAGTTTTATGAGGAGGGTGGTTACGCCTATTTTGTTTTCACCCGGTTGGTGACTCCTCAGGTCATGGCTGCTAGGAGGGCAGCGGGGATGCAGGCACCGGCGCCTCCCCGCTCTTTTGAGTATGAGGCTGGGGGTAGTATTCGCCGCTCTTCTTTTGATATGTCCGAGACTCACCCGCATCTGCGGCTGCCCCGAGGGACTACTTCTGTGAGTAATTTCCCTTTTTCTGATTCATTCCAGCTTTTAACTGCTTTACTGTCTGCATTGATTGCTTCTGACTACCTTTTCTGTTTTCATTGAACAGGTTCCAGCCAAGACATTCAGGACGGTGGCGAAGGCGCTCACCGGTGCTGTGAAGATGCTGCGCCAGTTTCAGAGGAGCGCGGAGCATTGGAAGGGGAAGTGCAGCTCCCGGCCTGATGATGTAGTGCCTCCGAAGAAGAGGCCTAGGCCAGCTTTGGCTCCTTCTGGTTCTCAGGCGGGTGGATCGAGTCGACAGCCCCAGCCTGATGATGATGATGGCGAGGATGATCCCTACCAGCCCCCTTATTCCACTATTCCTGAGTGGCAGGGGTATTATGCTGAGCCCCAGCCTTGGGCGCATTATGAGGGCGATGACTCTGACGGCGAGATCCATGAGGTGCCGGAGGGTGGCGATGATGGCCAGGAGCAGAGTGGCTCCGAGGAGGAGGTGGGCAGTGGCGAGGATGACGGCGGCTCACGAGGAGGAGGACGGTTCTGATGACGACTCCGAGTCGGAGTGATTACGGCGATCCCCTTCTGCCATGCTTTGACTCTTTTTAGGGAGAGAGGAAATGCATGTGCTATTTTTGTTTTTTTGGATTGTAAAACAATGTTTTTTATTTCTTTTGTACTTTGACAATTATAATATTTGTTTATTTATGCATTTGCGAGCTTATATGCATGAGTTCGTCCCAAGAAAGGCACGGGATGGTGGCTTTTGGTGTGATCGGGTGTTTTTTTGTGATTTTTGTATGCTTTGGGTGACATTTATGTGTCTGTGGGTGTGTCGGATGTTCCGAATCCTCTCCCGTGGGCTTTATGAGCGAGGGGAAGTGTTTGGGTATGTTTTTATGGTGTTTTGGACAGGTTTGGGTGGTTGTTTGAGCAAGCGTTGGGTGGCTTGGGGTTGCTGCAGTTGCTGCTGCTGGTGTTCCTGATGGAACTCTCCATGTCGTCCGACACAGGACTTCATGGGGCACTTATGCCGCACGACAAAGAGAGTCCTGGGGACAGTTTTCTTGATCAGCGAGCCCCAGCACTTTACAAAAGGCAGACTCATAAACCACTCATTTCAGCAGTCACATCAGGTGTCAAACTTGCCTTTAGCCCCAAGATTTGATCTTTGGCCCAAAATAGAACATTATGACGACAGATCTAAGACCAAAGAGCGTCAATTTCATTCCGATCTCATAAATCTGACCCGCCATCATCGCGACAACAACAGGAGGATCATTGACCAACGATATGGGTTGAGATGCATCTGGGCATTGAAGGAGTGGGCGGTTGACTGGAATCTTCTCCGAGCCGCATCCAGATACTGGGATTGCAAGAGGCATGTCTTCACCCTCTCGTATAATGATCTCACACCCACCATTGATGAGTTAGTGCCACGATTGGGGAGGCGAGCTTAGAGATGCGATCTTTCCCGAGATCCGTGACCTTTGCCGAGCGGTTGGCCGATTTCTTGGAATTTCACTCCGGGCGGAGTGGCCCAGTGCGATTCTTGACTGTCCTTTGTTGACTGGCCCGAATAGCCCGATTAGGTCATGTATCGCATCCGGAGCTGTTTGACTCGTCTACAGTCATGGACATTTTTATGCTGATTATGATTTCCCTGTACTGCTTTTGTGAGTACGACGGGGCATGCTCTGGTTTACTGCTGAGAGTTGTCAGACAGATGCGGGGTTCTCGAGGCACTACATTGGCTGATATTCGACCCGAACAGGGAAAGAGAGACATAGTTCCCATTTTGCTGGCAGAGACATACCTAGCAAGAATCCCGATATGATTGGTACTGCAAAAGTGATCCTGAGGTTAATCTGACCAAGACTGAATCCACCTTGCGACATGGTGAGGAACCCGATGCGGACCCCAAAGATGACTAAAGAAGCCCCAGTCTAAAGAAACGGCTTGGCAAAGCCCTAACCTTAAAGAGTTTCAAGGTAGCCCTAATGCGAATTGTAGCAGGAGAGGGAAAACCCATCCTTTCGTACTTACTTTCTTATTTCCTTTAGTCACTCAGTCGACCTTAAGAAGATGTGTACGAAGAGAATTTATACATTGCAGGGGCATATTTTTCAAAAAGTGGGAACAAATCCCGATTTTGTGTTATTTTCTGATGGCCTTATTCGATGTAGGCACGAAAATTCACTTTGGGTTTGACTCTTTTGAGAGAGTATAAGCGTAGAAAGGTTTGTAACAGTGTATGGAAGCCCCTGCTGACAGAAAATCAGTGTTTAGAACTATTTTTCCTAAGATGTAGAAAAGGAAGACTTGTCAAGACATCTGAAAACTTGTTTTATTTACAATGATCACAAGATTTCTTAAAACCCTTTATTGATGTTCGGGTTATTCAAACAATAATCTCGATAAAAAAAAACATTCTGATCAATCATGAGGAGAAAATCAACCAATGTCGCGGATCAAGGTTGGTTAGAAAGGTTTGTGTATAGGGAGGTCTTTGGTGAGACCGGGTTTTTCTGGGATTTGAATATGCTTATGACCGGACCATTTCTGGTTGCCTACATTCCCCTCCATGATGAGGAGCTCAGGTCGCCGTAGTTCGGGCTCGGCCGGACTGTTTCAGGCTTTGGGAAATGGGATTTGTGGTTCCTTTAGTGAAAAGGCTCGGATGAGAAGATTGGATGATGAGGCGTGGGCCTTGGGATGATTCCTTGACCAAGTCATTTCTTGGACGACTGCTTCTGATTACTTCCTCTTTTATTGGGGGAGAAAGGATTTACACGTGCCTACAGGCTTATGAAATGCTTCTGGCTTTGCTTCGACCACCCCATTGTTATCGACAACTTTCATTCTCTGAGCTTTGATTTTGCCTGTCCGTCAAGCTTGGCGGTGCTGGGTCCTTGGCCTCATTTTTTTTTTTTATGTGCAACCCTGTTTTTTGCCTAAACCGCCCTTTTTTGGAATTTTTAGCCTAGCTGGGCATTACTCTTTTTGCACTAAGATTTTTTTTTTTTTTTTTTTTTATATATATATGCAACCCTGTTTTTGCCTAGACTGTTCTTTTTTGGGATTTTCAGCCTAGCTGGGTATTACTCTTTTTTTGCACTACATTTTTCCTTTCTTTTTTTTTTTTTTTTTTTTGAAGCACATGAGGGCCAAGGCGAGCCTGCTTGAGCTTTCTTGATACCCTTGAGGTCTAAGCCAAGCTCCTAGGTTGTTGTCGACATGGGGTCAATCTTTCGAAGCTGAGTGGCCTTTTGTTGTCCTTTGACGATGTCGTCGTCGTTGACTTGGTCAAGGTGAAGGTGAGGACATGGTTTGGGAAGCGTATGGCTTGATGAAGGTTTTTTTGTGGGGTAAGGAAAGTGTATGGGGAAGGCATTAGTTGACTTTCTCACCACGATTATTCGGAATGTTAATTATTTCAAGAGATTATTTGTTGAGCAATGCAAGTGATCATATGAAATAAAACCATTTCATTAAATGTAATGTAGGCGTGCAAATAATGTCTTAAGTCTAGCAAGAAAAGAAGAAGACTCTTTTATAGAAGATTGAAGACTAATTACAATGTCCAAAGAGGACTTGATTGAAAGAGGAGAATACTAGAACCTACGAAGGTTGGTAGAGACTTTATCCCCTAGCCTAGCTACTCTTCGCCGGTTTGAATTTGCCAGGGGAACTTGAGCTTTCCATTTTACGTTAACTTCGGATTCCATTACGGCAGACCGAGGCATTGATCGATCACGTGCCCATGATACTGGTGGAAGTGGAGGGATTTGAGGCCATGGAGCAGCTGGAGCAAGTACAAGGTGTCCAAAGAAACGGGTCGGAAAAGTCACGGGGGTGAACTTTGTTGACTGAGCATATTGATGGAAGGAAGTGAACCTGAGAGGACTGGTTCGTTTACTGCTTTCAGAGCCGAGAGGGAATCCAAACTTAGAATCTTTAACATCCTGTCCCGCATTCTGACCTCGATCCGGCCTTACACCTTGACTGGCATTCTGATTCTGAGCTGGAATAACACTCGCGTTCGGACCCAAACTCGCTGAGACCTGCGAATCCGCCATTTCTGAGACTGCTGAAAATGAATCCCTGACTGGAGAGAGACTGATTAACCGACCACCCGGAACTCTGACCCAATACTTGCTCGCTGAAAGGGGGAGAGAACGGTTTTAGGTGGGGGAGAGGATAGGCTGAGGACGGACTCATGCATATGCTCTTTTTTTTTTTTATATATATCTTTTTTTTTGTTTTTGTTTAAAAATGATTTTTATTAGTCCTAGGAATGGTTGGAAAAGGGGGAAACCTTCTTTTTCGCATTCTACTCTATTCCTGGATCAGTGGGTTCCATCACTACGTCTATAGACCCCCTGTATTCCACCTGTATTGCACCTCCGGGACGGACAATCCCGGCAGATGTCCTATAGGGCACGTGGAACCCACCGACCAAAAGGGAGAACGAACCTATGGGCATACGAGCCAAAACAAGTCAAACTCGGGGTTTTCAAAACCAAGTCCAAGTCAACGCCTAAACTCGGGAGGAGAGAGGGTCGAGCGTACGTTTGAACGTATGAGACCACAATGACCTCTCCTCTTTTCGAGTTGGAAATCTGGCATGGCCTCTCGTCACTTGGTGACGAAATTTCGGCATAACTCTTGTTAGTATGCGTTAAGAAATCGACATGGTCCCGTGTTGACACATGTCGAGAACGCGTCATGACTTCTCACGAAGCCAAGCCGAGAAATCGATATGTACCTACGTCGAGATATGTAGAGATCTTAACGTGTACTTACGTTGGAATTATGTCGTGATTCCGACACGAAGGGGGAGAGTATGCCAAGGTTTTCAAAGACGAAGCATGACTCGGACTTTGTGAGAAAAATTTTGAAAAACCGAGTTTAAAATGTTTTGAAAAGTATTGGCCAAAAACCAACCGGTCACGGTAGAAAGTGTGTCACGGATAAGTGTTGGCTGACTCACAGGCTAGGAGGACTTTAGGCGCTCAAACGTCAGCGAAACATGTCACTTTCCGCGATGCCGTCCGTACACTCTCGGGTTCTAACTCTATGTGCGGGTAGAGTGCGAGTAGTGTGAAGGTATTTTCTAGAAAATATTTTTTGCTTTTTTTGCAAAAGGTTTTTTTTTTTTTTTTATGCAGTATGCAAAGAAGTAAAAGAATGAGTCAAAGCATGACAAAAGGGGGCGCCCCAAATGTCGAATTTACCAGCATTTGTAGTCCCGTATCTTTACGCCTGTTCTATTTTGACGGAACAAGCAAGTTGCAAAAAGGAAAAGAGCCCCGGCTCTCGATAGTATCACATACCAAAGCATGATAGAGCATATAAGCATGGAATCAAGGCAAAGCACACAACATGACACAGATGCACACACAAGAAGAATGAAAAATTTGTCCAAGTTGATTTGGAGAAAGTTAGACTCTCTTTAAGAAAAACCTTTCTTCTTTTAGAAAATAGAAGAATGATACTGGTACGTGGGATTGTTAGACCACCATTTATCCCAAGCCCCGGGTTAGGGAGCGATACAGGAAGGTTAGTGGTTTCCACCTATATACCAAGTATCGTCTTCACTTTTTAGAACAAAAGGTTTTTCAACGGTCCCCAGCAGAGTCGCCACTGAATGAACGCTCGCCCGAAAAAATGATATTTTCTTTTTTTTGAGTCGCCACGCCGTTTTTAGAGGAAAACATTGAAAAACCTAATTTTAAGAGATTTTGAGTCCGGGAGTCTGGTTACGTGTTGGGAAGGACTAGAGAGTTCACCCAACACGCCCCTTTCGGGACTTTCAATCAACATTTGGACAAATATGGACATTCAAAATGTGTGTGCGATGTGTGTAAACAAGTAAAGTGTGCAAGCCTTAGATTTCATTAATGGTATGGAACTGAATACAACTTGCGAGCCATGATAGGGGGCCGCACCCTTTTTACACGTGATATCTTTTATCACAAGGCAGAGGTTTTGAGACAGATTGTCCCTTACAGAGGTAAAGCTACTCGAGAAATAAAAAGACATTATTTTGCTCATTTAGGACACTATTTAGTGGTCTAGAACCCAGTTTGGGGTTGATGGGAGTGGACAAAGTCACGATAGGCTTTGTCGACACGGATGTCACATGACATAGAGTCTTTTGAAGTCTTTTATGTCATATGGTGATCCTCTTCCGTCAAGTAGGTTGCGTCCAAACTGAGTTTAGGCACCCAAATAGTGGCTTATGAGCCAGAAGATGCTTAGGTAGGCTTTGAGTCACAAAGGGATAGGCCTAGCGGATTACGAAGTCCAAGAATGGCTTTGCGGCCTTACGGGAGTCCCATGTCGTATGACACGGGGTCTCCATGGAGACTTATGTCGCACGACATGGGGAGCCTGTTTCGGTGCCCTTGATCTGTTTGGTTCCTCCTTTGTTCCCAAGCAAACCAAGCATATTTATTGACTGTAGACAGTAATATAATACTATAATATGGGTATTATGGGAAGATCACATGGCTTTAGTGACCAAATGTGATAAATCACACGTTTTATGGCCACTTTGAAGTAGCCATCACTTCCTAACCCAATGTAGCTAGGCAAAGATTGAAACTTTATTGGTGTGTGTACCACCAAATGTCCAGATCTGAGGTGGGGAGAAGTGAATATTGAAGATTCACTTCTCCACCACCTTTGTCATGCAAAATCCCAATTTCTACATGGTAAGAGAGCAAGTATGCATGCAAGGTATATTTAAAGACTTTATTTAAAGGGAGAGAGAGGTCTAGTGTCTACCTATTGTAGTCCACGAAGTAGAATCACCAATAGTATGGTGTCTACCCCTTCAACACCATCAAAGGAAGCTTCTTGGAGTCTTGACCTTGAAGTGTGTGTGTGTGAGGAGGGAGGTGAGTGTGTGTGTGTGAGAGAGAGAGGGAGAGACTCTATTTGGCAAGAGTTTCCCCTATTTTACTGATATTACTCTCAGAACTTGACCCTCACTTTGGCTCTCTTCCTTGCCTCCCCCAAAATGATCAGCCATGCCTTCTATTTATAGGCATCCTGATGGGGCTTCTTATGTCACACGACATAGGCAGTTAAACCGCCTTAGTGGCCCTTGTCGGACGACAGCGTACACATTTTGGCCATAATAGGCCGAAGTAGGCGCGAGCCCAATGGATTGGTGAAGTCTTTGGGGCTTCTTATGTCGCACGACATAGGCAGTTAAACCGCCTTAGTGTCCCTTGTCGGACGACAGTGTACATCTTTTGGCCATAATGGGCCAAGTGGGCGCGAGCCCAATGGATTGGTAATTTCTTTGGGATTTTTGGACTCTAATTGCTTCTTAGCAATTTGTGTAAGCCCAAATTTAATTAAATTGAATCCAAAACTTGAGTTCGGATCGGGGTACTCACAGGTTCTGCGTCAAAGTCAAAGCCAAAAGCTAAGAATCCGAGTCGAGAAATGACCTTTGATCTCAACTTTTAAGTTTTGACTTGTGAGGAAGACCGGTGTAAGAATATACACTTAGGTTTTATGACACGAACTAAGCCAAAAAACCAACCAAGGTCTCGGACGAAGTGTGACACAAAGAGTGCATGGTTACACGGGCGAGGATAGGCTGTTTGGGATGACCCCATGCGCACGAGAGAGGCATAATGAAGGCCTTCAAGTTGCAGCTGAACGGTCACCCCGGGTTAAGGGTTGTAGTGTGCAAGTGTACATGGTAATAGTGCGCGTGGTGTGCGGTCACTAAATTCTTTTTTCGAGTAAAACAGAGATTTTCAAAATGTGTTTTAAAGAATTTATGAGCATTTCAAATTATGCATGAAAACCAGCTTATGAACAGATATGCACAAAGCATTTTATGATTTTTAAATGAATGCAAAAGCAACACATTTTTTTTCTGAAAACAATCCAATGTTTTGAAAATCGGAGCTGTTTAAAATTTCTTTTTTAGAAAGAAAAGCAAGTAATTTACAAAATATGAAGAAAACAAATAAACACAAAAAGCGTGAAAGGGTAAACGAAAGTTTGACCCACAAGATATTTTAAAACAAAAGCAGTTTTAAGAAAACATATGTTAAAGTCCCCAGCGGAGTCGCCAACTGAAATTACCCCTGATCAGAAATGGCCCCGGACGCATCGAATTTGTTTGAAATCACGAAAAACAGGAACGGGTGAGTTTCTAAGAATAAAGAGATTCTGGGTTTGATCCCCAACATAGTCGCCAACTGAAATTGCCCCCGATCCGAAATGTCCCCAGACGCATCAATTTTGTTTGAAATCACAAAAAACAGGAATAGATGAATTTATAAGAAAAAAGAGAGTCCCCATGCCATTTTTATTATAAGCTAAAACTTTGAAAAAGACTGAAAAGAGATTGTTAGGTCCGGAGGTCACGTTACACCTCGGTAAGAAAATAATTGCGCTCACCCGAAATGCCTCGTATTGACGAGTCTTTCTATCTTTCTCGAAAAACTGTGCATGTGTGTGTGTGTGTGTCTGTGAAAATTAGTTAAAAATAAGTTTGAATGGAGGGTTTAAAATGATAGATATTTTGATGGGTGAAATAATGACATAGTATATATATATATATATATATATATATATATATATATATATATATATATATATATATATATAAATACATTATATCAAGATCTTCCGTTATTCGACCCGAGATTACTTATCTCCAAAGAGTAAAGTGTAGGTGAATTTTAGGAATCATTTCTTGACATGAATCGGGAAATATAACATCACCCTTTTAATTAAATGAAAATAATAAATGCTTTTAAAATAAAGGCATTTATAGTATTTGACAGTAATGAAATGACGATCGACGAGTCAATTTCTTGACTCGAATATTTAAAGTAAATGCGATAGTTAAATGGCGATCAACAAATCAAACGATTTGGAAGGTAAAAGACGTTATTTAAATGACGATCGACAAATCAAACGATTCGGAAGGTAAATAACATTATTTAAATGACGATTAACAAATCAAACAATTCGAAAGGTTAATGACATTTTAAGTAAGATGAAAATGACAATCAACAAAACGGGATCTCCCCACTTTTAACTCTAAATTACTTATAAGAAAAGTAATAGAGAAGGGATCATTTCCGGAATTGGACGGATATCTATAATGTTTACATTTTAAGGAAATTACCTAAATAAAATGACAAGTAAAAGATAGAAATTTAGGATTAGAAGGAGAGTTTACCAATGTTTGATTTTGGCTCTATCTTCTTAGGGTTTGTGGGTCGGATATGAGAGTGTTTAGATTAGGGTTTTATTTGGGAAAAATTGGATTTTCACGCAAACCAAGGCAATTTCTCTCTCTCCGAAATTTCTGGATTGAAGGCTGTAAATTTTTGGGGCTGAAACTGAAAATGTGGTGAAAATGATGGGCTGAAACTGAAAACGGGATCAATTTCTTGGGCTGAAAGCTGGAAAATGAGATGAAAACCCTTGGGGTGAAAAACTTGTTGGTGAAAATGTGTTACATGTAAATGTGTTATGGAGATTGGGGTTAAAAATGTTGGTTGAGGCTGAGGCTGAGGCTGCTATTTATAGGCTGGCTGATCATGCAAAATAAGTCGGCCGACTTGTACTTCAGTTTGAGGACATTTTGATCATTTTACATTCTGACTTGATTTTGATTTTGATTTGACCCTTGGATGACTTTTGAAGTACTTTATCCAAAATTTTGGTATTGTTTCGTCTTTTATCCTAATTTTGACAGTTTTGTTAATTAATTGTCCGAATAAATGTCGAAACAGTCCCGAAAATTGCATATTTTTGAAAAGTTATATTTTTAACATGTTCTAACGTATTTTTAATACACTTTAATATTTTTGAATGATCCGAACAATCTCGAAAAATCTCGTTAATCTGAAAAGTGTGAATTAATGTATTTTTAATATACTTTTACGTAGCCTTCTGCTCGAGTTTTACTGTCTTATTCTCAAAGTCATCTTTGTATACTGTGACAACATGAGCGCCATCTATCTTTCGTGCAACATCAGCACACGAAACACTTAGAGCTTGACATACATTACGTGCGTGAAAATGTGGCCAAAGAATTAGTCCGGCGAAGCTGGGAACCTGGATATCAAAAAAAAAAAAAATTGTGGCCAAAGGATAAGTCAAAATAGTTTATGTCACTTCAAGATATCAAATTGCTGACATATTAACTAAGGGACTTACTCGTATTTTTTTAATGACTTTCAGGAAAGTCTTAGTATCCGTCCACCGCTTCGACTGCGGTGAGTATTAGCCAATGTCAATCACACATTATGTATATCCTCTCCATATTCCTCCAAGATAGTGTATATCATATCATATCATATCATCTACTTCCTCAGTCCCATCAATCTTAAAAAAAAAATTCATTTTGGGCGTCCCGTCGATCTTAAGAATTCCAAAAAAGGAAAGTTTTTATTATTTTTATACTCTTCCTACCCCACTCATTCTCTCTCCTACTTTACTTTTACACTCACAACATTCTCTATCCTAACTATTCATCCCACTCATTCTCTCTCCTATTTAATTTTTCACACTCACAACACTTCTTCCACTCATTCTCTCTCCTAATACTATAATAATATTCCTTAATTTCTGTGTCATTTCACTTTTTCTTAAGCTGGGTGGGACGGAGGGAGTATATTTTAGTAATTATCATGTTACCAATTATAAGCTTGTAAATATTATATACGTATAAAACATTGTAAAATAAGAAAAGCACGTTGAATGAATTTTATTTAATACTTTTAACCTATTATAAAGAAACAAATTTCTTAATAAACACTTATTTTGATTATTTTGAGATGAAAATAGTAGTTAATAACGTTATCTAATATCTATCCAACCACATAAGTTTTATGCTTTATTTAGTTGCAAAACTCATTATCAAAATATTATAACTATTTCACCACTTTGTGTAACCCATTTTCTTTTTCTTCTTCCCCTTAATCGCAACAAGAGAAGAAACATCAGTTATTAGGTTTAATTAAAAAAAAAAAGAATGTAGGTTTAAAAAAAGTGATTTATAATTTCTTAAATTTAAATTAAAACTAAATAATACAATTAAAATTAATTCATATAATAAATATATATGATGCATTTTATGTTTTGCATATAAATAATTAAATCGTTTTAGCACGATTGGAGAAAAAATAGAAGAAAATTAAACCTTACACAAATAAATAAATAATAATAATAGTAATTATAGTTGTATTGGATAAGCAAATATTGTAGTGTTAATAATATTTCTATGTGAAATTGTGTCAAGTAAATGATTAAGTTATCAAAATTTTAAGAATATAGTGGATAATTATTTATTGTAATGACATTAGCCCTTTCCTAATATATTATATAGATGAAACTTAAACATCTTCAAAATGTCTATTGAATGAAAAATAGACATCCAATTTTAGGTGAATGGAGTTTATTTTTTAGTTTATATGCATGAATTTATGAAAACTTAAATTAAAATTTTGAAAATATGTTTATACACATAAATTTCTAGAAATATTAATTGATACACAATAAAAATGCTATCAATAACAAATTATAAAATGTAATGACATTAGTTCTTAGAATATTAATTAAAATCCATCATATTATCATAATCAAAGTGAATATAATTAATGTTTTATTGTTGAGATGATTGTAAATCATTTTTATGTATTGATATCGACTTTAATAATTTTGAATATATTAAATTTTATTTATGATAGTTTAATTAGATACAAAGATAATACAATTCGAACTCATTAATAAATTTTATCTGGATTAACATGAGTTGATAAAATGATCCTTACATTATTAATTATTCAAATAAAAAAAGGATAATACAAATTAAGATCTTATGACTAAAATATCCCCAAACATGATTAATTAATTGAGATAAAATGATTTGTGTGGAGGTAAGTTTGAATTTTAAATTTCAAAATTGAAATAAGCCAATAAAATGACCTCATGTGGAATTTTATGTTATAAATCCACTTGGCGCGCTCTTCTTCTTATGACATATGACTCCACTTTATTATATTATATAGATAGATGTCCATTGAATTAAAAATAGACATCCAATTTTAGGCAAATGAAGATATCTTTTGTTTATATTCATGAATTTTTGAAAACTAAAATTAAAATTTTGAAATATATATTATATACATAAACATATATAAATAATAAATGATACACAATAAATTTTATTTGGATTAACAAGAGTTGATAAAATGATTCTTACATTATTAATTATTCAAATAAAAAAAGGATAATAGAAAATAAGATCTTATGATTCAAATATAGCCAAACTTGATTAAATAATTGAGATAAAAATATTGTTAATGTGGAGGTAAGTTTAAGTTTTGAATTTCAAAATTAAATAAACCTATGAAATGACGTCACGTAGAATTTCACGTTATAAATTCACGTAGTCAACTCTGTGTATGACATATGACTTCGGTTTATTATATTATATAGATAGATTGATACTGCACTAAGGTAATATTTAAGTAAACTCCATTATTTTTTTTAGCGATTCAGTCGGAATATGTTTTAAGAAAATCCTCAAAATTATTTTGAAAAATATGGAATTAACTGAAGAAAATTAAATTTGCTAATTTGAATATCGAATTTAGGTGAGGAAAAATAAATTTCACAAACTTGATAATTTTGGCAAATACTTTTCCAAGTTCATCATTTGGTAAATAATTTTTTAAAAGAAACTAAATGAGAAAAAAATCGAGTTAGATACATTATGATAAACTCATTGATGTTAAGGTAAAGGTTCAGAACATCACGATTATATATATATATATATATATATATATATATATATATATATATATAGATTAAAAAAGTAAAAAAATTCACTTCAATGTATAAAGTTTGATGTTAATTTTTTTTTGGGTAAAAAGAGTGTATTTAAAAAATAACTTTAAATAAAATAATAATGGGACAAGAAAATTATTTAATAAAATAAAATAAATCGAGTCAAGAGTTTGACTTTGAATTTCAAAATTAAAATAAATCTATCAAATGATGTCACGTGAAATTTCACGTTATAAATTCACACAGCGCGCTCATTGTATGAATTTTTTCTCAAATAATCCCGTTTTACTTTTTTATTTACCAAAATGACTCATTGTTCAAACTATTGCCCAAAATGTCCACTTTTTTGAAACTCGCTACACCGTGTAGCGAGTTTGACTAGGGTTGGTCAAAACTCGCTACACCGTGTAGCGAGTTTAGGGTAATTAATTTAGGCCGTTGGGAAATTAATTACGGCATTTAATTAAACTAAACTCGCTACACGGTGTAGCGAGTTTGGTATTAAACTCGCTACACCGTGTAGCGAGTTATTTAAAACCCTTTTCACCAGTTTACGTCTTCATTCAAACAATCTCAAAAAAAAAAACACTTTCAGTCGCCGCCGAGAGAGAAGAAGAAGGGAAGAAGAAGAAGAACAACCGATCAATCAATCAATCAAGAAATTTGTCAAGTAATTCAACCTTTTTTTAATTGTAAGTTTAAATTTCTGTATTGTATTAAATTTTTACTTTGATTTTATTATTTATTTACTTATAATTTATAATTTTTTTTTATTTTTTATATGATGTTCTAATTGCATTTTGATGACATTGTTTATACACAAATTAGTCTCAATTTAGGATTTTTTTGTTATTATATTTAGTTTTGTTAATCCGAATATTAACTTTTTTTAAATTGTAAGTTTAGTTTTAATTTTATTGTTTATTTACTTACAATTTAGGATGTTTTTTTGATTTTTTTTTATGACATTGTTAATCCGAAAATATGAATGTTTATTTAATTACTCTCTATTTTTTTTTTTGTTATTAAATTTAGTTTTGTTAATCCGAAAATATGAGATAGTAATGTTTATTAATTTACTTGCAATTTAGGATTTTTTTGTAAATGTATGATATCTTTGGTTTTCAATCTTGTAATCTATCAAAATAATTTATTTTTGTTTAGTGAATTCTTGTGCCATGTTTGGCTTATCAAATGAATTATTTATGTGACTAATTTGGTAGCATTTGTCCAATTCAGATTGTTGAAATATTAACTTGTTTACTTGTAAAATTTGTACATTTAAAATATTGGATTGTAAGAACAAAGAATTTTGTTTTCTCGTATCATCGAACAAAATCCTGAACAGTTGAGACAAGACTCCTATGTAGCCCTCAGTCCCATTTTGAAATTGAAAAAAAAAAAGATAAATAAAAATTAAGAAGTATACATTATTAAGATGTTGTAGGTATAAATAATAGGATATGAATTATTAGTGAGATAGCAAAATAGGATAGAAATTAATATACCTATAACAACATCCCAAATCTCATATACTTATATCCCAAACCCTAAACCCTAAATAAGATAGGTCTACCCCAAATTCTTAAAATATGATTTATCGTTCAAACTTTTTTTATAAAAAAAGCGCATCCTTTTTTCAAAACTGCATGAGGATTACTTTTGAAGTATTACTTAGTATATAGGCTGGAAACCAAGAACTTCCCCACAGGCACTTCTTGGAAGTGTGGGATAACTTTGGATTACAATGCCACGTACTAGTAATTACACTTTTTGTATTCTCTTATTTATTTTCTTGCCTTATAGAACAATAACCAACCTTGATATTGAAATAAATAGATGGAAGCGTTCATTGATCCCGGGCCTATCGATACATCTGTTCTGACCCGGCATGCGGACCATAGGGCTAGGTATATTTGGTCCGGGTGGCCGGTTTCTAGTCCCCTCGTTTTTCGTCATGGTGCCGCCTTGCCAGGCGTATTAGCTCCTGTCATATTATTGAGACTGGCAGAGTGCGAATTCAATGGAGTACACTATATAGGTCGGATACAGTATGATTTTGCATTGCTAGAGGCCTTGATCGAGAGATGGCGTCCGGAGACCCATACGTTCCATCTCCCGGTTGGTGAGATGACGATCACCCTACAGGATATCGGCATGATTTGCGGGTTGCCGATTGATGGGGATGCTGTTACCGATGATGGGTTTCCAGTACATATAGACTGGCGGGCTGCCTGTCTGGAGTATTTAGGGGATATCCCTGGTGACGCAGATCTAGATGGGAGCAGTCTGAAGCTCCGATGGATTACCGTACGTTTCCCACACTTTAGTGACCTCGATGATGATACTGCTCCAGAGATTGTGGATCGGTACGTACGGGCTTATATCTTGCTTGCCTTGGGTTCTACGATCATGCCTGATCGTACGAACAACAAGGTTAAGCTATGTTATCTCCCGCTGCTTAGGGATGTTTCTAGGGTCAGGGAGTACAGTTGGGGGAGTGCTGCGCTTGCTTTCCTGTATCGAGAGTTATGTAGTGCGACAGACCCTCACACGAGACAGTGCGGAGGATTTCTCAACGTTCTACAGGTATTTTATTTCATTTTAATGTTCATTATGTTTTTAAGTTTTATTTCAAATTTGCGGCATTATTTATAGTATTTGATATACATTTATTTGATATAGATTTGGGCTTGGGAGAGGTTGAAATGTGTGAGGCCGCAGATCCGTTTTCGACTCAGAGACCCGGACTACGTCATCATGCCCCTCGGATGCAGGTATACATATATCATACTTTATTTTCTCGTCGTTAATGTTTTTATTTTTTTTGAACAAAATCTTATAATTATTTTGTTTATGAAATTTCAGGTGGACGCAGGCTTCGCTGGATCTGAGAGAGGTTACTGCACATAGCCTGCGAGGCTATCGGGATCAGCTGGCCCGGCTGAACGAGGCTCACGTGGAGTGGCAGCCTTATGAGGGGAGACACGCTCCGGTCTACTGCACTGAGGGTGAGGAGATATGGTTGGCGAAGGTCCCTCTCATATGCTTTGAGAGGGTTGAGTGGCATCTGCCTGATCGCGTGATGAGGCAGTTTGGCCTGAGACAGTTTATCCCAGCACCGTTCGACACTAGCCTGGAGTTGCACCGTTCGGATCGGCGGGGAAAGCATACGGTGAGATGGGGTGACCACCATCGCCCACTTATTGCACTATGGGGACAGCGCCACGAAAATTTGGTTTCCGGGGTGTTCGTCTTCGACGATATGACTTACACCGACCCATATATGGTATGGTATAGGGACATAACGTGTAGGTTTATGCAGCAGCTCACTCACATAGAGGTGGATGGATACCGCCTGCCCGCCCTCGCCATAGAGTTTATGGTAAGTTTTTACATTTTTCAAGTTTTTATTTCTAATTTTTTTTTAACAAAACATCAATTATTAACTTATGTCTCTCGTACTTATATATATTTTTGATATAAAAACAGGTGCAGACCCTTCAGCGCATGCATGTCGCCAATGAGAGGGATGAGCATCCCCACCAAGCTGAAATGCGGGAGATTGTGACACACGGGTTCAGGGGAGTTAGGGAGCTCCACCGCCTTCAGTCTGCTGCACCTCCCCCACCAGTAGATCGCGTACAGGGACAACCTCGACAACGTCGGCGACGTCGTGGACAGGCAGAACCACCACCCCAAATGGATTTGCACGATGAGCCCGAGCCCGAGCCCGAGCCTCAAGCGCAGACCCAGACCGATACATCTTATGAATGGGTCCGATCGCGGCCACACACGGTATGATTTTGAGCGTTGGAGCGGGGGTTTCGGGGGGACTGGGACTGGGGGTGCCGGAGGGAGTGGGTGGGGGGTGGGACTGGGGGTGCCGGAGGGAGTGGGAGTGGGAGTGGGTGGGGGGTGGCTGGGGGGGTGGCAGTGGGGGTGGCTGGAGGGGTGGCAGTGGGAGTGCCCAGGCAGACCCTTCCCCTGGACCATCCACTATGGGCTTCGGCGCTTATACGAGTGGAAGTGGGTTGAGGACTCCTTTATCACATGCAGGGTTCCATGGTTTCGTCGATCCGGCTCAGATGACCTCGAACAACAAAGAATCGCAGAACAGATGCTTAGAAGAGGGTCTCGGCTCCGGAATCCGCCTGATCCCTACACCCCGTCTTACTATGATAATAGGTAGAGAGTTCACTTTTGTTTTTTTATTATTACGTAATGAAACTTTGTTGTATTGGTTTAGTTTTTATTTGAATGTTTTTTATTTGTATTGAAACTTTGTACTATTAGTTTACTTTTTATTTGAATATTTTTTATTTGTATTGAAACTTTGTAACTTTGTACTATTAGTTTAGCTTTATATTCGATTTGAATGTAATTTTCCAATTTCTAAAAATGATTTTAGTTATTTTAATGAATATTTGAAAATTATAATTTATGATAGTTATTTTAATGAATATTTAAAAATTATAATTGATGATATTTATTAGATTAGGGAGTAATAAAATAAAAGTTTATTTTCCATTTAAGTTTTAAGGTTCAATTTATGTTTGGCATAATTCCAAAAAAAAATGTTCAAATGTGCTACTGTGTAATTATTGCGGGACGAATCAAAAAATTGTATTCATTGGGCCCAAAATTGGAGCTGGTGGCAAGGCAGCTTGGGGGCCGCCCTTGTTGTTCGGCCAAGGCAAGGCAGCTTGGGTGGGCGCCCAAGTTCATTTAAAATCGCTACACCGTGAAGCGATTTTTACCAAACTCGCTACACCATGTAGCGAGTTTAGTAAAAATCGCTTCACGGTGTAGCGATTTTAAATGAACAGGCGCCCACCCAAGCCGCCTTGCCTCGATGAACAACAAGGGCGGCCACCCAACTGCCTTGCTTGGCACTCAATTTTGGGCCAAATTAATATAATTTTTTGATTCGATCCCGCAATAATTACACAGTAGCATATTTGAACCTTTTTTTTTTGGAATTATGCCAAACATAAATTGAAACTTAAAACTTAAATGGAAAATGAACTTTTTTTTTATTACTCCCTAATCTAATAAATTTCATCAATTATAATTTTTAAATATTCATTAAAATAACTAAAGTCATTTTTAGAAATTGGAAAATTACATTCAACTCAAATATAAATTACATTGGACTTTTCAAGTTTAATGAAAACGACATAAAATAAAACTGTAACTGAAACTGAATCCAATTCAAGCCAAACATAAATTACATGAAAAACATTCTGCTACTCCCTAAGGTTCGGGCATCTACGACGATTGTGCCCTTCCTGATGGCATGATGAACACATACTCTTCCGTTTATCTGCTTGAAAGTCCATAGAATTACGAAAGCGTCTTGATCTAGGTCGTCCGGACTTCGCAGAACGTCGAAGTAGGGGATTAGGGAAGAAACTAGGCACCAAACCATCCACGCCCCAATAGTCCTCATGCTCGATTGATTCGAATGTCCCCTTCCATGTCTTGTAGTATTCCCCAACGGTTTAATATTCAGAAACGAAATCTCGACCATCAATATTTTGTGCAGAACAACAAGCAAGGAGATGGGAACAAGGCATGCGATAGGCAACCCATTTACCACATGTGCAGGTGCGCTCATTAAGTCAGACACCGTATATTTCCTCCGTGATCACCCCGACGTGCGATTGTCACTTGATACACCCCCATTTCGTGATTGTTGAACCTCCCGACGTGATGTGTTGCCGCTTTTACGGTGTTCTCCAAGTAGTGATAACTGACTTTCTGGCTGAATTGGTGTCGGGGATTGATCTTAGGGTTATCAGGATTACCTCCTAAGGCATTGATTGAAAATCCATGCCTTACTTGAAAGTACTCCACACAACGATAGAAGGCAGTTTCAACAATTGCTTTGTGATTGGCATCCCACGAGCTCCCTTCATCACACCATTGAAAACCTCGTACATGTTGGTAGTCATGATGCCATACTGTAACCACCATCGTGTGCCAATGTCCATTTTCTAGCATCCAAATGCCGAAACCATGCAATTGCCTCGGGCTTAATTCCACGGATACTCTCTAAGATAGATTTCAATTTTCTATCTTGAGTTGCTCTACCCGCTCTTCGCAACGTATACTTCAACCCTTCCCCTCTATACTTTTCCAAGAAATTTGCTCGCATATGTCTCAAGCAATATCGATGATGCACGTTTGGCCACCACGTATCTTCGGCTACGCCTTCAAAATGCCCCAATGACGGTCGATATCAAGCATACTTCACGACTCTTGATAATATGCTTGCAAACCAGGTATAAGAACCAACGCCGATTCGGCCACCCTCCTTTTCAACAACGGCAAAGGCAAGCGGAAGTATGTTGTCTTGGGCGTCAACACCCATGGCACCGCATTACCCCTTTATATCTACCATGCATAAATGTTCCATCCACGTAAATGACTCGGCCGACAATGAGAGAAAGCTTCAATGCAAGGCCCAAATGCCCAGAATACCTGTCGAAACATGGAGGGTTCACCGACAGGAGGAGGAGGTGTAGAGTACTCAACAATTGTCCTCAGATTGTATTTTTGAATGGCTGCTAGGACGCGGGATAACCTCTTATAAGATTCCTCCCAATCTTCAAAAACCTCTGCAATGCCCTTCTGCTTTCCACACCATGCCTTCTTGTAAGTAATTACCTTGTCGAACCTACTAGAGATGTGTGCAATAATGACTCCAACCTTGACATCTGAATCGGCCTTAATAACACCAACGACTTCCCGACCGATAAACTTGGCATCCAGATTGGGGTGATCTTGACTTGCTCCAGAATATAAGCGACGGTGAGGAGCCTTATACTTGGTCACTTCCCAATAGCCAAACTTCTTCCTACTCACACGAACATAAAAATGACATGGATAATTTTTCAACGGACACTCAATTACCCATGTGTTCGGTGTGCTCTTTCTTACCCCTGAACTGCGATTGTTTTTAATATGGAACCTTTTTATATCAAATTGTGCCTCGTTCTTGCCAGAAAGCGTATCCACTTTAGCAATCAGGCTGTTGTTCCGGATCCCAACCGGAAAACTATGTGCATGATCGTAATCAATCAAGCCTTGTTCTTGTCGAGCAGATGTACCAATATCACTGTAAAAGGGATAACTCGCTCTCTCATATCTTCGATTTTGCGGCACTTCATAGTGAACAAGAGGTGCTTCCACATCATCATCAATCGGCCCATCATCAACTGCTCCCAAATCGACATCAGAATCACTACTACCCTCCTCATATTCATCATCATCATCCTCTAGCATTGCATCTACATCAGTGTGCACTTCCTCTTCTTCATAGTCAACATCATAATCATCATTAACATGATCATTATGCCCAAATGCCCGATCATCATCATTAACATGATAATTATGGACAAATGCCCCATCATCATAATTTGGTGTTTGAGTTGATACAAGAGTTTGGGAACTTGGACCAACCCCATCATCACGGTTACCAGTTGGAGAAAACCTGAAAGTACTCTCTGTGTGTTGTGTTTCAAACTCTGGATTGGATCAATTTTCAATTAATTTTACAACAACATACAGCTGGAAATTTCCAATCCCCCAAATTTAGCAAACTGATTGTATTTCCATTGGCAATTACCCCTGATTGCACATTTTGGCCCCTTTTTGAAATGAGGACCATCAAACGGTTGTTCATCATCACCTCCCCAATAACACATAAAAATGATTGGACCCCCGTTCATATTTAACCCTACATTACGAAATTAAAGTGTTAAAACCTACATAACAAAACTCTTACATTTATTATATCTACAATATAATAAAACACAGTTAAATCATTAAATTTTATATCTAAACACAAGTCAAAACAATAATTAAGATGATGTTAATTTACCTTGATTCTTGTTGTTCTTCAACAATTCTGATGAAATAAAATAACGTGTGAAGAAGTTTTATTTTGAATTAAGGTGATTTAGAAAATGGTGATTGAGAGAGTTGATTGAGAGAAAGAGAGAAAGGTGAGAGAAGAAACAAAGTTGAGAGGAAAAGAGAAAGCTGAGAGAAAGTCACGGGTGTTTGTTCAAAACTGTCACTTTGTAGCTGGAAAGTATTTTGGCTTACTTAAACTCGCTACACCGTGTAGCGAGTTTCAATAAAGCTGAATTAAACTCGCTACACCGTGTAGCGATTTCAGCTTTATTGAAACTCGCTACATCGTGTAGCGAGTTAAAGTCAGAGATTGTCCCCCATGGATTCGTTTCAAAATTTCAAAATTTGTTACTTCTTTTTGTTTTTTCATTCGCGAAGGCATTTTGAACAATAAATATAGGTTAATTTATGTATCATAACGAATATCTAAAAATTGTTACTTGAAGTACATATAATGTTGTAACAATAACAACTTTTAAATTTTAATTTGGACAATTAAATCAGCTTCAAATTGTTGCTCAAAATAGCTTCGTAGTAACATCAAAAAAAAAATTTCGTTCGCGAAGCTATTTTGAGCAATAATTATAGGTTAATTTAGATATCATAATGAATATCTAAAAATTGTTACTTGAAGTACATATAATGGTGTAACAATAACAACTTTTAAATTTTAATTTCGACAATTAAATCAGCTTCAAATTGTTGTTCAAAATAGCTTCGTACTAACAAAAAAAAAATTACATGTGTTAAAAAAATAATGGCATGTGGCTGAATTTTTTTTTATATAAATATTTATTTTTCATATTTTAAAACAAATGATAACATAGGAAATCTTACATAAAATCACAAAAAATAAATATTGTCAAGTTAGTGGCCACATCCCGGCCACATAGGAAATCTTACATAAAATCACAAAAAATAAATATTTTCGAGTTAGTGGCCACATCCCGACCACATAGAAAATCTTACCTAAAATCACAAAAAATAAATATTGTCAAGTTAGTGGCCACATCCCGGCCACATAGGAAATCTTACATAAAATCACAAAAAATAAATATTTTCGAGTTAGTGGCCACATCCCGGCCACATAGGAAATCTTACATAAAATCACAAAAAATAAATATTGTCAAGTTAGTGGCCACATCCCGGCCACATAGGAAATCTTACATAAAATCACAAAAAATAAATATTTTCGAGTTAGTGGCCACATCCCGGCCACATAGAAAATCTTACCTAAAATCACAAAAAATAAATATTGTCAAGTTAGTGGCCACATCCCGGCCACATAGGAAATCTTACATAAAATCACAAAAAATAAATATTGTCAAGTTACATGTCCAATAACAGAAATTAACAGTCCTTGGGAAACACCTTAAAAACATTGGAAGTAACAATGTCAAGTTTTTTTTTTTAGCGCGAGGGGGCCCAAACAACAGCCTAATAGATCAACAAAACAAAACATTTAGAACAAAATGTTAAGAAATATAACCTTAGGGAGTGTAATGTTAAGGAAAATATTTCATACCTTAGTCAGTATAAGAACAGCACCAACACCTATGTGACTTCCGCCTTCACTATCTCTCATCACTTTGTCAGCAATGTAAGCATCAATGGTATCAGTAGGATCCTTCAAAACCAAATGCACAGAGCCATGATCACTTCGTGTAAACTCCTTCACAACCACAACAACCTAATAGAACAAAAATATAATGATCAATTATTTATAAATTTCAACCTTAACTATAATTAAAATAAAATAATATACCTGTTCCACCCTCTCATATTTTTGACAATTCTCCTTGATCATTCTCAAGGGATAAAAAGTACCCTCTGCAGTGAGATAGTCCATCGCAGAAAGCCAAGCTTTGCCCTGAAAATCATCATCTTTCACCGGCTCTTCAAGTTTTTTACGTATGGCCTCTTGGGTCGGCGAGCGGGGTCCCGAGAGACATGAGCTTTTTCGGTGCGATGCCGACGCATGGCGGCCTGTGCTTCACCAGCGGGACCAGGTATGATATGACGCGGTGGAGATTCTCTCTCTCATTCGATTTGAGGCGGTGGAGGCGGTGGAGATTGAAACTCTCGTTCAATTTGAGAGAGATTAGATAGACGATTGGAGGTTTGACCGGGATGTCCTGGAAGAGGTTGTCGTCCAAGATACCAGCGGGGTTTTGATGAATCCATTTTGAGAGAGATAGATGAAAGATGGACTAAGAAAGAAAGAAAGAAAGAAAGAAAGAAAAGGGAGAACTGGACTGAGAAAGGAAGAGAAGGGTATGTTTTGTTGGGACTGGCGGAGAGGGTTATGTAGGGGTTTGAAATATATTAAACTCGCTACACGGTGTAGCGAGTTTGACTTAAATCTGGTCAAAACTCGCTACACCGTGTAGCGAGTTTAGTTTAATTAAATGCCGTAATTAATTTCTCAACGGCCTAAATTAATTACCCTAAACTCGCTACACGGTGTAGCGAGTTTTGACCAACCCTAGTCAAACTCGCTACACGGTGTAGCGAGTTTCAAAAAAGAGGACATTTCGGGCAATAGTTTGAACAGTAAGTCATTTTGATAAATAAAAAAGTAAAACGGGATTATTTGAGAAAAAATTCCCCATATTGTATGGAATATGATTGTGCTTTAATATATTAATATAGATGTAGATAGATTAACATCGAATATAATAATTTAAATATATTAAATTTTATTCATGATAGTTTATCCAGTTCAGCATATAAACATAATACAATTCCATCCATTAATCAAATATTATTAGGATTAATGAATTAATAAAATGATCCTTACATTACATTGTTAAGTATTCAAATAAAAAAGGATAATACAAAATGAGATCTTATGACTCAAATATCTCCAAACATGGCTAAATAATTGAGATAAAAATGTTTAGTGTGTTTGAATTTTGAATTTCAAAATTGAAATAAGCCTATCAAATGACGCAAAGTGGATTTTCATTTTATAAATTCATGTGTCACGTTTTGTGAATTACATATGACTCTGTCTTAATATATTATATAAATTGATAGTATAGTAATTAATTATTTAAGTGAACTTGCTACTTAAATTAGCGAATTCAGTTGGAATATATTTTTTAAGAAAATTCTCAAAATTATTTTGAAAAGTGCGAAAATAACCGAAGGAAAATTAATTTCGTTAATGTGAATATCGAATTTAGGCGAGGAAATATAAGTTTCACAAACTTGATCATTTTTACAAATGCTTTTTCAAGTTCATTATTTTAAAAAGTAATTTAAAAAAAAAAAAAAACTAAATGAGAAAAAAAAAAATTCTAGAATAGATAAGTTATGCTAAATCTATCTATGTTCGGGAAAAGTTTGAGAATGTCACGATTATATTTATAAACTAGTGTAACTCCTCCCGTGCGATGCACGGATAGCTATTAACACATATTGAAGAAAATTCATACAAATATAACAGGAAATAGAAATGTTTGTGTACATTGTAAAACACTTTTTTGAAAACTACATTATTAGTACAAATATCAGATTGAAGATTACTAAAATAAATACTCCCTCCGTCCCACATTTTTATAGACTTTGGGTTTTGCACGGGAATTAAGAAGGAAATATTATATTGAAAGTATTGTGAGTGTGAAAATAAAATAGGAGAGAGAATGAGTGGAGATAATAGTAAATTATAATGGTGATGTGAGTATTAAAATAATGTAGGAGAGAGAATGAGTGGAGGGAATAGTAAAGATTCCTTTCCATTTTTGGAAAGTATATATTATTGTGGGACGCCCAAAAAGGAAAGTTTATATATTATCATGAGACGGAGGGAGTATATATTTAAGGCATAGTTAGTTTGTACGAAGCGCGTTTTATACGTAAATTTCCGTTCTATTCAATAATAATCACATTTGACATCCATTTTTCAATGCTATGGACTTGAACGCATATTTTTTATGTAAAACACGTTTATGTTTATTGTGTATTGAACGTGATATGTGCGTAATTTGCCCACAGTATCACTTATTTTCGCCAACGATTGGGAAAACGTAATCAATCTAGTTATAAGTCTCCACATCATTCTCTTCAACTGCAATTCGAAACTCTTGACTCTAGTGATTCTCCAAACAAACAAATTACATGAAATGAAATTTTCAAGTATCATCAATTTTGATTTTTGCGAAGTTATTTTGTTCTTGAACCGTATTCAACTTCTACATCCCCGTTTGATTTTTACATATTTCTTTAATGTTATTGTTATATATTCATGTTTTTTTTATATCGCAAGTAATTAAATTTAACAGTAGGAAAAATTATTTCACTATCAAATAAATAAATGCTCCCTTCTTCCCATTTTAAACTTCCTTTTTTTTAATAAAATGTGTCCCATTTTAAGTTAAAAAAAAAAGTACAATGAAATGTTTTTAATATTTTTATATTCAATGGTCTTATAAGTCATACTAACAACAACTATTCACTAATTACTTTGTACCCAACTTTTTATACTTCATAATAAAACCATTCATTTTTTTAATATCCTAATCAATTTTTTAACGTTTAATATAGGACAAAAGTTGAAGAAAAAATTATTAATATTTCTATTATAAAATGATATTTTTTCCCTTTATTTCCTTATAAATATAGAGATTAATAAGATGACATAGAAAAATAAGAAAATACAATAAACTATAAACAAATAAGTATATAATAATATACAAATATTATCAATATTTAAAATTTATTCTAAAAAATGATGAATACTATGCGGGTTCGGGTTAAATGGCACGGTTCGAGCTACTCTAAAATCCATCCCAATCCCACCCGATTTAAAAGAAAACATTTCCAAACTCTTTTCATTGGACGCGGATCATTGCGGGTTAAGGAGGGCTTCAAAAAATTTATCAAAAAATGTTATATCAAATGGCTTTCACATTTTTGTTATCATTAATCTAAATTTCTTTATTAATAACCCATCATTTTGTAAAAGAGATCCATAGGAATTGTTTCTTAAAAAAAAATAAAAAAACACTGAGCGAGAAGAACTAAAGAGAAAATGTTTTGTAAAAAAAGAAACTCAATGAAAATTCATAATCATATGTTTTTCATTATTTCTACAGTACTTTTAAGGGAAAAAAATTGTCCTTCTATTCAAAAATGAATATTTCTTTCATCTCATAATTAATACTACTTTCTATATCAAAAAAAAAAAAATTGATTCCTTTGCCTCAAGTAATTTACGTGTCCAAAAAATTAATATTTATTTTCTGAGACGAAGAAACTAACACTATAAAAATTAATTTTTACAAAATAATACTACTTCAGCTATAGAAAAAAAAAACTATTTTCGTCGCAATGAATATTTTATAAAATATTACTTAATTTCTGTAAAAAATTAATGTCATATTTTGAAATAAAGGCACTAACATTACAACATTTCAAAAATGAATATTACTTTCGATTCAAAATGAATAAATCAAAGATAATACGACATTTTTTATCCAAAAAAATGATCATTATTCCCTTCATCCCAATTAATATTTTAAAAACTAATACTACTTCATTCACCTCTGCAATTAATGTTTGTAATGTTAGTGCATTCGTCTCAAAATATGACATTATTTTTTAAGGTGAATAACGTAATATTATTTTTTAAAATGTTCATTGAGCCAAAGGAAGCAATGTTAATTTTTCTTGGACATATAAAAAAATTCTATTTTGTAAGGAAAAAAAATTACTTCAATTCGAAAATGAATATTATGTTCATCCCATAATTAATAATACTTTCTATATCAAAAGAAAATTGCTTCCTTTGGCCCGGGACGGAGGGAGTATTTAAGAAAGAGTGATTTTTTTTTGTGTCCAAATTAAATGAAATTAGTCTCTAATTAAAGAGGAAAAAAAATATGAATTTTGGTGTAAATTTTTTTTTTTAAAAATTTTTTTTTATATAAAATAATTGAGGTCGAAAAAAGGGGAGGAAAAATAAAAATCTGAAAATAAACCATCCAATCAGATTGTGCCAAGTGTCGCTTTATTAAAAAAAAAAGAAAAACCTTGACGTGTTAACGCGCCATTGTCTGCGCGTTTGAAGCACGCGCCCACTCCAAACCTTCCACGTGTTATCTCAGCCCTGTTAATTGCCTAAATGCCACCGTGTGAAATTACGAAAATACCCCTGGTTTGAGCGGGAACTTGGCAATCCTGTTATTATATATAGATAGATAGTAATAAGGTAAAAACAATTGAGTTGGTTTTACAAAAAAATGCGTTTTTGCTGACACTTAAGAAAAACGTCTTTTGTTTTTTTCGTTTGTGCCAGTGCCAGCTAAACAAAGTGCCAGTGTGATAAAGTGCCAGTGCATGTGTAACAAAGTGCCAGTGTAAAAAAGTGTCAGTTTAACAAAGTGCCAGTGTAAACAAAGTGCCAGTGCATGTGTAACAAAGTGCCAGTGTAAAAAGTGTCGGTGCTAGTTTAACAAAGTGCCAGTACACTAGCACTGGCACTGACGCTTTTTACACTGGCACTTTAATATACATGCACTAGCACTCTTCACACTGGCACTCTTTTACACTAACACTGACACTTTGTTACACATGCACTGGCACTTTGTTACACATGCACTGGCATTGAGTTTCTGGACAAATGGAGCGATCGCGCCCATCCTTGGATGCTTGTCACTCTTCACACTGGCACTCTTTTACACTAACACTGGCACTTTGTTGCACATGCACTGGCACTTTGTTACAAATGCACTGGCATTGAGTTTCTGAACAAAGAGAGCTTTTAACTGGCATTTTTTTAGATGTGCACTGGTACATTTTTAGCATAACCCTGGCAATTATTTAGACACCTGCTGGCACTCTTAAATGCTATCCTTCACTCGCCCCTACCTCCTTTCTTGTTCACTCCGCCGGCCACCGCTGCCATTGATTTCTTATCTGCACTATCATTCATCGAACATTGAATTTGTTTGGGGATTTTTCAATTTCCCCCCACCCATATGATTATGACTCTGGGCGGCGCCCTTCGTCCTGCTCCAACATCGTTATTCCATTTTGCTCGTTCCACCCGACAGATCTCTCACTTGGTTCCTCCAATTTCAGTTTCTAGACATGGGTCGGTACCATACAATCGGATTCTCAAAGCTTCTCTGCATTCAAGTGAGTCCACTCAACATTTCTTACCCTAATTTAATTTGTTTCCATTCGGATGATTGTTATCGTTAATTTGTTAGGAATACAAACTATGAGATTGAAGCAATTCTCAGATCGTTTTCGTGCCAGTTGGGCGCCGCAAACGAGGGAAAGAGTCAACGTCTTCTAAAAACACGTTTTTTTTCTAAGCTTAAGAAAAAATGCATTTTTTGTGAGATTTTGGCAAAACAATTATGTTGTTGTTTTCAATTATATTGAATTTGTCACACACACACACACACACACACACAAACACACACACACATATATATATATATGTATATATATATATATATATATATATATATATATATGTATATACATATATATACATATATATATATATATATATATATATATATATATATATATATATATATATATATATATATATATATATATATATGTATATCTATTAATCTATATATATATATATATATATATATATATATATGTATATATAATAAAAACAACAAAAATCTTTCTCCCAATTTAAAAACCGTTGCTTTCTCTCCTCATTGAGATCCTATGTTTGTTTGTTTGTTGTTTTCATCTTGCAATTGCGACAGATCTCGCATATATATATATATATATGTATATATATATATATATATGTGTGTATATATATATATATATATATGTATATATAATAAAAACAACAAAAATCTTTCTCCCAATTTAAAAACCGTTGCTTTCTCTCCTCATTGAGATCCTATGTTTGTTTGTTTGTTGTTTTCATCTTGCAATTGAGACAGATCTCGCATTCTATCACAATTAAAAGGTTGTCATTATTCTTACTATAGAATGATGTTTCGCGGATTTTGGGATGGTTGGTGTGATAAGAATATGTAAATATTATGTTTTTATTTTTAATATCTTTTTGTATTTATTATTAAGAGATTAGGTAGTTAGAATCTTTTTGATATATTAAGCGTAAAGTCATCTTTTGTATAATAATTTATAAATAGGTTGTAACAAGTGATCGAATATTATCAATTCTTTCACATCTTCATATGGTATCAGAGCACCTGAATCCAAACCCTAGCTTCTACTGCCTCCACCCAACTCCCACTCAGTTCTCACCAATTTCGGCAAACCCTAGACTGACAACCAATCATACCCTACAATCGTTCTTCACATGACCACTCACACCAACACCACCGCCCATCCCACCACCACTTACAACTCTCTTTTTTCCACTCATAAACCTACTTCAGACTATGAAAAATCTCAATATTGTCGTCGCATGGGACATGTTACATCCCTATGTCACCGATTAGAGAGAGATTACCCAACCGTTATTTTTCCCTCTACCCTAACCTCACATCTACCGTCTCACACCTCTATCAAACCCAATCCTGAAGTTTCTCTGCCACCAACAACCCCCTACCATCGCCCTAGGCAAAACCCCAGCCTTGGCACCACCCTAACCATGACAAACCCCAACAACTACATCTCCCCCAACCCACAGTTGCAACCCATGGTGTGATCACACAAGCAATCACACCAACTACCCACCATCACCACTCTCAAGTATACACAGCCACTGCCTCTATCACCACCTTATCCACCTCCTGAATTGTTGACAGTGGCGCCACACATCACCTCACAAACGATCTATCCACCCTTTCCCTCCATAGCCCTTATGATGGGAGCGATAGTGTGGTCATAGGAGATGGCTCATCCCTCCCAATATCCAATATAGGTACCTTCTCTCTTATTAGACCTCACACCACCCTTCAATTCTCTAATATCCTTCATGTCCTTCTTGTTTCAAAAAATATTCTCTCCATTCCCAATTTTGCAAAGATAACAACACCATTATTGAATTCTCACCATCCTCCTTCATTATCAAAACCCTCCCAACAAACCACACTCTAATTCATGGAATAATTGAACATGATATCTACCTATAGCACCCTTCCGCAACCTAATCTAACCCTAGAGTACCCACCTCTCTCCACTCATGGTACCACAAGCTTGGTCACCCCGCTCCTCTAATACTTTCTCTTCTCAAAAACCAATTATCTCTACCCATTTCTTCTACTCACCACTCTCACTACAATGCTTGTAACACTAACAAAAGTCACAAATTGCCATTCTCTTCATCTTCTCTAAACACCAATGCTCCCCTTGAACTCATTTTTTCAGACGTGTGGACATCCCCCATACTCTCCCAAGATAATTTAAATATTATGTCATCTTTTTCGATCACTACACCAAATACATATGGCTATACCATCTTAAACAAAAATCCGACACATATGTCACCTTTACATGCTTCAAATCCCTAGTTGAAAAATTCTTCAATCGTCCCATAATCCAAGTTTTCTTCAACAACGGAGGTTAATATCTAAAACTCACCCTATCTCTCCTCCAAGATGACATCTTCCACTTTACATCTTCCGCTCATACCCCTGAACACAACGGCTATGCCGAACGTCATCACCGCCACATTGTTGAAACTGGCTTAACCCTCCTCTCTCATGCCAACCTTTCTCTCACATTCTGGTTGTATGCCCTCATTGATGCCACTTACCTTATCGATCGAATTCCTACCCCACCCTAAATAATGACTCCCATTACATTCGTCTATTTTCAACCCCATCTAATTATACCAAACTTTGCAGCTTCGGTTGTCTGTGTTATGACTGGCTTCGACCCTACACTTCTCACAAACTAGACCCCAAATCCATTCCTTGTATATTTGTAGGCTAATCCCCCTACTCAAAGTTCCTACTACTGCCTTGAACCTACCTCCAACCGTGTCTACATGTTCAGGCACGTCAAATTCATTGAAACCAAATTCCCATACCCATCCCTCTCTAAAACCCCAAAAGATACCACCAATATTAATCCCTCTCAGTGATGTCCCATAACCTTACCCATTCTCACTACCTCATCACCATCATCGGCCACCCGACCCAACCAATCTACAGTTGCAACCCCTGGCGTAATCACACTAGAAGCTACACCAACCAACCCAACCAACCAACCTGTTGCTGCAACCCGAGATGTGATCACACCAGACACCACACGAGCCATTCCTCCCAACCACCTAGCTGATACAACCTCTGGTGTCATCCCATCTATTCTTACACCATCCAATCCATCCAACCCCCAAACTGATGAAACCTCTAATGTCATTACATCATCTTCTACACCAGCCAACCCGATCAACCCTCCCCTACCCGATCCATAATCACCTGCCTCTCCAACAAAATTGTTAAGCCTAACTGAAATGTGCCGATTTAGCCTCCCTATCTTCCCCATCTAGCTTACCCACAACAATCAAACAAGCCCTGTCTTCTCCCCTTTGGCGCAATGCCATGCTAGAAGAATACCAAACCCTCACCAAAACAAAACATGGACTTTAGTACCCTCTCATCAAGCCCAAAACCTTATTGGTTGCAAATGGGTCTTCCGTATTAAGTACAATCCCGATAACTCCATCAAAAAATACAAAACTCGCCTTGTTGCTAAAGGCTTCCACCAACGTCCCGGTGTAGACTACGTAGACACCTTTAGCCCAATAGTCAAATCTGTCACAGTCTGTCTCCTTCTATCCTTTTCCCTATGACAAGGATGGTCTATCCATCAATTAGACATCAACAACGCATTCCTTCAAGGCAAACTTCATGAAACTAATTTTATGTCTCAACCCCTCGGCTTTGTTGATGAAGCCAACCCAACTCATGTGTGTCGACTCACCAAAGCCATATACGTCTTTAAACAAGCACATCGAGCTTGGTATACCGAGCTCAAAACCCACCTTATCTCCTCGGGCTTTAAACCCTCACTAGCCGATCCCTCCTTGTTCATCTACAACCAACACAATCATATACTCTACCTCCTTGTCTATGTCTAGACATTATCATCACCAGTCCGTTCCAACCATTCCTCCAAAACTTCATCACCAACCTCTCCAATTGCTTCTCTCTCAATGACCTTTCTCTCATATTTCTTAGGTATTGAAGTCACTTCTAATGCTTAAGGCCTTGTCCTCTCTCAAATCAAATACATTTATGATTTACTCACTCGCCACAAAATGATTGACTCTAAGCCTCTACCCACCCCAATGGTTACCTACCCACCTCTCACCATCTCCTCGAGCACCCTAATCTCTAACCCATCTGACTATAGGGTCATTGTCAGTGGCCTCCAATACCTCTCCATCACTCGTCCAGACATTGCCTTCCCGGTTAACAAACTTGCTCAATTTATTCAAAATCCACGAGACACTCATTGGACTTCCTTGAAACGCCTTCTCCGCTACTTTCATGGTACTCTTCACTTGGATCTACAACTCTAACGTGACAACCCCCCTCTCTTCATGTCTTTTGTGATGCTGATTGGGCAGGTGACAAAGATGATGATGTCTCTACATTCGGCTACTTAGTTTATCTTGGACGCAACCCAATTGATTGGGCATCCAAGAAACAACAAGCACTTACTCGCTCCTCCACCGAAGCTGAGTTTCGAGTTATAACCGATGCCATAGTCGAGATCCTATGAGTTCACAATCTCCTCACTGAACATGTTGTTGCACCAACTGGTGTGATCACACCAGCAACCACACCAGTCATATATTGTGACAACCTCACTCACTATTTAGCAAACCCATTCTTTCACTCTCGAATAAAACATCTCGCGCTTGCTTTCCACTTCGTTCGGGAACAAGTACAACTTGGTTCTCTACGTATACAACACATCTCCGGCAACGATCAACTTGCCGATGCTCTTACCAAATCATTGCCTTGTTCTCGTTCTCTTTCCTTAGTCTTTAAGATTGGATTTATCCAACGATCGTATATCTTGCAGGGACTTGATAAGAATATGTAAATATTATGTTTTTATTTTGAATATCTTTTTGTATTTATTTTTAAAAAATTAGATAGTTAGAATCTTATAGATATTTTAGGACTAAAAAGTCATGTGATTTATCTTTTGTATTTCAATTTATAAATAGCTAGTAACTAGTGATTGAATTTTATCGATGAAAATATTTCTTTCATATCTTCATACGGTGGACATACTTTTTTTCATCAACCTGGATTCTCCAGTAGATTGAGTGTCTAGTGGAAAATACTATCCAAGATGGGATATTTTTTTAAATGTCGAATTAACGCAGTGTAAATTAAGAAATAGATATTTCATTGATATTTGAGGTGATTTTTCGACATCTGTGTAGTGTCATCTCTTTTCTTATTTTTATTGTGAATGCAATTGATTTTTTCGTTTACTCAAAAAAATAATAAACAATTCCTTCAATGATTAAATTAAAGTGTGATGCTATAAAAAATAATAAACAATTCCTTCAATGATTAAATTAATGTTTGATGTTATAGATTGGAGTTAGGCCATAAACAACATTACTTTTTCTTTTTTCATGATACAGGCTATCTGATTTTTTTTTCAAAATATTTCATTTTAAATAAATATTTACTTAAATGACACTAGGAAAAATTTATGTACCAAAATGACCATTTTTTGAGAAGTCGGCATTGGCATTGCCGTTTTTACCTTGAAGTCGGCATTACCAATGCCGACTTTAGTCAGTCTAAAGTCAACTGTCAAGGCGTTAATTGTCAAGGGCGTTAATTGTATTAATCAGGATTTTGGATTAAGAGAAGTCGGCATTGGCAATACCGACTTCAACTAGGATTTTAGTGAAGTCGGCATTGGCAATGCCGATTTCAGGCCATCATAAATTCCCCTCACAGCCTCTTCTTTCTCATTCTTTCATAATAACCATTTCTCCTTTCATAACCATTTCTCCGTCCATTTCAATTTCAGAGCTCACATTCTTCAATATTTTGTGAATTAAGCATTATTTAAGGTACATTTTATTCTTTTTATATATTTTTATTTGTATAATGTGATTTTAAACTAGAACTATTTGTTGTTTTTTTATATGTTTTGACTGTCGAATGAATTGATATATTTTGATTTGTATAATGTGATTTGTTGCTTTTTTATATATTTTGATTGTTGAATTATTTTGTTTAGGGAAAAATATGAGTGGACTTCCACTTATTTTCATGTGCTACTGGGGAGGTGATGATGAACACCCGTTTGGAGATAGTAATCTTGAACAGGGGCCGAAATTTCCACTTAGGGCAAAAACTCGTTGGAGTTACAAAAAATTGATTAGGAAGTTATATAAGAAAATTGATATAGATCCAAGGGATATTAAGTTGAAAGTTATTTGTAGATATCCTCATATTATGGGCAATGGGTTTGCAAATTACATTCCGCTTGAAGTCGAAGATGATATGTGTGTGAAAGTCATGTTTGATGTTTCTGCTCAATTAGGTGGGATTGGTAGCTTGCAGTTGTATATTATCATGGATTTTAGACTTGATAATAATGTGCGTTCTGATGAGGTTGAAACACGTGAGGAGCCGATACAAAATGATAACTACCTTGAGAGAGATGATTTTGGTTTTGAAACACATTGGGAAGAGGAACAATATTTAGTGTCACATACAAAACATATTTTCTTCAATAGAATAATATAAGCAAATATAATTGACATACCTGCACAATTGTTAAGAATGCAGCACAACATTTCGCATCGGGCTTTGTCGCTACACACAAGTCCCGATATAAAAAGGCTAACGTAGCACTACCCCAACTGTAGTTCCCAATCGCGTCAACGTTCCTAAGCAGTGGGAGGTATATCAGTTTCACCAAGATATTACTCGTGTCCGGCATCAATAATGACCCTAAGGATATCAAAATATAGGCCCGAGTATACTGATTAATCAATTCGGCATGCGCATTTGCAGGAAGCTCCTCCCACTGAGTCAGTTGGTCTATAATCCACTTAATAGACAATCTACCACCCTTCAAGTCTGATTCAAGTGGTTGAATCCCTAATAACTCGTGGCATAAGTGACACCATTCCAACTTATGCATATTGGCTCGAGAACTAATCACAGCATCCCCGTCTATAGGAATGCCACATAATATGCCAACATCCTCGAAGCGGTGACGGTCATCTCCCCAACCGAGCAAATGGAATGTGTGCGTCTCTGGACGCCATCTCTCAACTAAAGCCTCTATCAAATGCCAGTCATATTTGAAATGACCTAGTTTATAAACACCGTAGAATCCTACGTCTAAAAGTTTGCTCTGTATCCTAACATCCAAGTTTCTAGGAAGTTCCGGACCGCGCCTAAATCTAATAGTCTCAACTTCCTGTCTAGCCCAAATATAATTTGAACGGTGTTTATCTTGTAATCTTAATACGGAGGGGTCTAACGGCCCTGGATCAACAAATGCTTGGGTTTGGTCCATCTGAAACAAACAACAAAACTATTAAACTAAAATTCAGTGAAAAAAAGGCTGCCCCGTTAAATATTTAACTGAAAAAGGACAATTTTCTGACGATTTAGTTACGTTTTTGACAGAAGATGGCATTTTTTTGACAAAAAGACACAACTGTTAATTATTAAACTATAATTCAGTAAAAAGCCCATTCTCGTTAAATATTTAACTGAACAACGAAAAACTCGTTAAATTTCTGACAATACAGTTAAGTTTCATGTAAACTTAACATTTTCGTTAAATTTCTAACAAAATTCGAATAAATTAAAAATCAAGTTTCATTAAATCTTAATAAATAACCTAACATGTATTAAGGAAACTCAACAAAAATTAACACAAATTATAGAAATAAATATAATTAAAAAATCAACAAATACTAACCTTATATTTTAAAAACGTGAGTATGAATAACGTTTTTAAAATTTTGATTAAATCTTGGTTGGCTTGATGAGATCTTGGTTGGTTGGTTGGCAATGGCAGATTGAGAGATTGAGAGATAGAGAGAAGATGAGAGAAGATAGGAATGAAGGGGATGTAGGGAAGGGGCGTCGGTCAAGTACGCCTGGGGCAATAAAGAAGAAAACGGCAATATCAATGCCGCTTTTACCTACTTTTTCAGAAAACGGCATTGGTAATGCCGACTTCACTGTAACCCTAATTGAAGTCGGTATTATCAATGCCGACTTTACTTATAATTAATTAAAAATTTCTAAATAATGCAATTAATCCTCCCCATTAATCCTCCCAATTAATCCTCCAATAGCTGACTTTTGACTGACCAAAAACGGCATTGGTAGTGCCGACTTCAAGCCAAAAACGGTACTACCAATGCCGATTTCTCTCAAAGTAGTCATTTTGGTACATAAATTTTCCCTTGAGTCATTTAGGTAAATATTAATTTAAAAAGGAATATTTTTTAAAAAAAATCCAGGCTATCTCATTACAAAACCGAAAATAAATTAATTACCTCCTTCCAATTAAAAAGAAAACACGACAATGATTGTACAATTATGACCCTGTATGTAACCGACCGTAACTTCTTAAATAAACATTTATTTAAGAATTTAAGGAAAATGACAAACCTACCCCGGATTTCTGGCAAATTAGATGCCGGTTTGTCCGGGAGACAATGGACTTACAGTACTTCTTACCAAAGTCAGGACAATTACCTCATTATATTATTCTCTAACAATTAATCAACAAGATACTTTCATGAATAAATTATCTAACTACCAGTAGTAGATTAATTTCCGAGCCTATTTTGAAGACTAGATTAAGGGCTAGTTTATAAATGGAGATTTTTTAAAACAGAGCTTTTTTCTGGACGCTATAATTTTGAGCGGCCAAAATGTCCCCAACTTTTTAAAATTCAGCCGTCTAAAACTCTTGACTAATACGCTTAATAAAAAAAAAAGCTGAGTTTTTTAATCTCCGCTTTAACAAAAACGCTCGACAAGACAGAGCCTAATACTCACTTCATCCATCCGGTTACATATTTTGTTCAAACGTAATGGAATTATCACTTGCAGAACATATATATACTCATGTATCTGCAAAGAAATGATATTTCTTAATGTTGATTATGATTAATCTGAGCGCTGAAACCGTACTTGCTAACCCCAGCAACGAAAATAAGATGATGTTCCACCAATGCCACACCTTATTATGTAACGGCGACCTTTTTCCCTTTACCTGATTAATGAAGAAATCAAAAATTAGCAGACTAGTTTTTTTTTTTTTTTGAAATATGTAGCTAGCTCATTGTGGATTTACGTACCTTAATGAAGATCATGCTCGGGAATATAAACGTTAATGGGACTAGTGATACAGATCCAAACAGGTTCACAAAATCTCCCACGAAAGGTAAAGCTGTCGCCACAAGAGTATTGAAAGAATAGAGAAATGCTCGTACGTAAATTAGGTGTTTGATATTTTCTCGCGAGTGCATACCCTTATTCACGTTAAGGAATCTCGTATCAAGAGCCTCGTGTACTGGAGCAACAAACAACTGCATTCGCGCAATAAATAAGATAATCTTAATTACATGTTGATATTTTCTCGCGAGTGCATACCCTTTATTTATTTTGGTTTTTTTTTAATTGATAGCTTAATTTATTAAAATACTGACACTTGGAAAGTGAAATCTACCATTGGAGGAAATTTTGTAAGAAATATATACCTGATGCCGTTTAAGATAAAACTATATATTTGGCTCGATAGTTTTATTCAAAGAGAGCAGAAAACACGAGAGGAGATTGGCTTACATGTTGGGAGATTACGGATTGAGCGAAAACTGCAGCGTTTATTAGAATCTTCACCCATTTTGGTCCGCTTAACTCTTTAGGTAGATAATCAGATACTGAAGAACCATATGCCCAGTACCCTACTACGGTCACACCATAATATATTGATAGCCCGACGCTGAATTGTGAATACAATGCTTTTTTCATGTTATCAACTGCAGGTTTTCGTAGAGTTGACTGCAATGTACAAAATCATTGTTTTCGTAACACTTTTAATTCAGTTTTCGTAAAATACTACTAATAAGTAAATAAAGATTTTGCTTGTACATGAATTGATTGTAACGCGCACCTGCATTTCTGGTATCATGCCTGAATTACTGCAAGCTGTAATGGCTGCCATTGCACCAAAGGCATTAAGTACCTTCGACACATTGTCTCCTTTAATATCATAATCTATGCTTTTGGTAGATTTTCCTTCAATAAACACGAAACCTTTAAGATATACAATAGTTCAGATGTCATTGAAATAAATAGTGATTATTTAAGGAATAATTGCAGAATCATGAAACATACTATACACTCAACTAAATAAACTGACAACATAATGTAACATACTTTTAATACTATACACTCAACTAAATAAAAGGTATTGTAATACAAACTGACAACATAATGTAACATACTTTTAAAAGTCTCATTCAAAAAAGGTTAACAATAAGTCTCATTTCGAAAAAAGTCAACAAGTTTGAATTACGTTAACTTTTATTAGAGGAGTGAACCAACTCATCAAATAAAATAACAATCGTCAAATAAAATAACAATCGTGTCAAAGTAACGCCATTTTTTTCTTCATCTTCATTTCATCTAAACCCCACCAATTCTCTTCCTCCCGCCGTCCCTCCGCTCCTTCCTCCTCCTCCTTACCTCTGCTCACAATCTCTCTCTCCTCCCAACTTTCTCTCTCTAAACCCCGCCAAATCTCTCCCTCCCGCCGTCCCTCCGCGACCACCAAACCCTTCTCCCTGGCCTTCTCTCCGCCGACCGGTCTTCCTCAAGAAGAAACCCATATGTTCCAACACCTGATCCTGACTAACCTCCTTAGCCCCATTAAACACATAAACTTTAGGAATCAAACCAAACCCCAATTCATGTAGAGAAACAAACCTCCCAAAAGTAATCAAACCCACAAGCGAATTCCCTGGAATTTCTTGAATTGCCCTAAACAGGGCAGATTTCAAAAACCCAATTTCCTCCTCGATCAAGCAAGTATCAACGACGAAGAAGAAGACTTGGGGGACGTAACTGGGTTTTTTCGTTTTGAGATGATTCGTACTCGATTGTGGTGTATTGAGGGAAGAGCTCGGCGGGTGATTGTCATTGGAGATGGAGTGGTAGTGAGGTGGGAAGGGGTTGCGGTTGAGACAGAAGGAGCAGATCCATATTTTGGTGGAGAAGTAGACGATTGAGAAAGGGTTGAGGATGGATCGGCAGTTGCGGCAAGAGGGGAGTAAGGGAATGTAGGGGTGGTGGTGGGGAGGGGTTTGATTGGGGTGTAGATGGCGGATATTGGGATTATGCATTGAGCGACGTCTTGTTTTGTCCTGGGATGTAGATCTAGATCTGAAACGAGAGAGAGATATAGAGAGCAGAAACGGAGTGGGGAATGATGTAGACGTCGGATGGTTGAAGGTAAACATGTAGCCGTTGGGTGGCCCGCTTGGCTTAGCGTCGTTGCTGGGGAAGCCATTGATGGATGGCTGCCCCCTCAGATCAAACTCTTTTCAGAATATTCTCCTTTTTTTTTTTTTTTTAAAATAAATGATAATTTGGAATGCATTCCTTTTTTGCTAGCCTATTTTTGAAAACACAAGTATACGACATTTAATTTTGGTTTCTTCTTTGATCTTTGAATTTAAGTTTCTTGCTTGGTATTTGAATTGAGGATTTTGTTTATGATTTAAAATGGACGGTGATTTATAGCGGTGGGATGGAATGATGGGTGGTGAACTAAAGAATGTGGAGAATAAGGAAGAAGACTACTAAATCCATTAAGTAGACTCACAATTGTTAATTGTATTTAACGGCCGTTAGTGTTTTTATTATATCATTGAACAGTTTGTTATCTTTTTAACGTCGTTAGGGTACGTTCCGTTATATGAAATGAGATGTAAAAGTACGTTACATTAAGATGTCAAACCGTAATATGTTTCATTAATTGAAAAAAAATTGTATAGTACGCTATCCCAATTTTCCGTTTACCCGATTATTTATATAAAAAGAGTACTCATGAAGTAAAAATAAAAAATAAAAATCGAAGAACTAAAAAGGGTATCCGAAAAGAAAAGGGTACGTACCATCCTTAACTAATGTAACAAGAAGAACGACAACGTAACTGAAGGTAAGGGTTACTGTGATAGCCAACCATTTTCCCATTGAAGATATTGTTGGAACCAAGACTGAGAATATGAAGTATGCTACCCCTGTGATGATGAGGAAATACTGGAGTCTCCATGGAGAGCCACCAGACAAATCTGAATTGATTTCCTGCATATATATATATATATATATATATATTGATTAATCAACTAGGTTATATATTTAATGTGTTCTAAATTCTTCTGTTAATCCAAACACATTGAATTTCTGCCTATCGGAGAGAGTGAGAGAGAGAGAGAGAGAGAGAGAGAGAGAGAGACCTTAAGTGCCTTGCCTCCAAGAAGTATGAACCCCATATTAGCAAGAATCATGGTAAGAAACTGAAGAATCCATGTAACATAGAACATTTTTCTTCCTTGATAAGAAAAAAGATTAAAATTAACATCCATTACTACGATTATAACAACACAGACAAGTTCAAAACAAATGGAGTGCTTACCGAAAAGAAAGCCCATAAGATCTCTGAATCTGATAAATCGTTGGCCATCGATGAAATGGAATTCTGCCAGGAGACAACTAGAATACACGCCATAGAAGCCCAAAACAATCAAGCTAACAACACCCCATGTCCACCCCAAAGGAACCAATATAAGACTTGAAAAGGTTAATATGTATCCATTGTTGCAACTTGTTACAAGTAACAACCCTAATTGCTTCCATGAATCTGCATAGAATTCAAGAAAAAATAAATAAGATTATGGCAACTTTTTTTGTAGACGAAAAACAGATACAAATCATATGGGTAGGATTGAAATAGATGAATTTACCGCGGTCTATGGTGTGAGCAGAAGGTGGACCATGTTCATGAACTAGAGCTGCAGGAGGTGCAGTTCCATTTGGTTCAATACTTAGAGCTTCATTGATGCCAATACTCTTTTCTGCTGCCATAGAATTCAAGAAAAAAATAAATAAAAATAAAGATTACTGCCGCTTTTTTGTAGACGAAAAACAGATAAAATCATATGGGTACTGTAATAGACATAATACATGTATATATATATATATATATATACATGTATTAATGTATTATTGTGCCTTAATATTAAATTCATGGATATATAGTCCTTGCCGTCCATCTCAAAATAAAAATATTCAAGTTTTATATAACACCTCGATGTGGGCTGTAGTGGCCAGACATGCATTGACTTCTATTGTATTGAAGTTCATTGACCTCGATCAATGCAAGTTTGGAAAATTTAATTCTAAGCGATAAAATTTGAAGAGTAATTTGAATTTCACATAAATTAACTTATTTTAGTTTTGATGACACAATGATTTTTGGGTCTCACTAAGATAACTTGGCTTTGGTGTGATCCGAACCTGTTAAGACAACATAAAGAAGAACACCGTTATAGACCAAGCCGAATTTGATTTCGTTTCAGGCCCTCGGATGTGAAAATAAGATCTCTGAGGAGTTATTAACTGAGAGCAAGCCTTTGAATGCCTTAGTGTGTGTGTGTGTGTGTGTGTGTGTTTAGGTTTAGACATGTGACATACCTTGCTCAAGGGGGCAATGAAGAGTATTTATATTGTAGAGAGAGATCCCAAAGGAGAGTTCTCTACCGTTGGTTGTATTTGTCTTACTCTTGACATATGGCGGGCTCTGTTAGGAGCGTACGGACGAAAGGATACTGCTACTGTAGAAGATGTTGTTTAAAGGAAGAAAGTCAGAGGATCAGGTGACAGTTGGCCAGGCGCCACAATGCGCGTGATAGGCGTCTGGAGTTACATTAAATGCGATAGTGACATGCATGTCAGAGATGTTAGTATAGTACAATTTGTCAGTTGTAACTACGTAAAGAGCATCGCCCGAGTAAACCAGACCACTTCTCGGTAGTCCGGACCTAGAGAGTCTGCAATGAGGTGGATATGAGAGGGTGCCTTGGTAAGGTAGCCTAGCCTGCTCCCCGGGAGAACTAAGAATTTAAACCGGTTTACTAATATAACTGAATCAGTTCGGTTGTAGCGATATTCAGCCCTGTCCAAAGGGTCTGGACTCATCAGTGGCCCCTTGGTCCAAGCATTAATTGGATTATTTATGGTAAGGGCGAGGAGCTATTACTAGAGTGGAATAAGGGATGAGACTTTCGAGAGAGGATTTAACCTGAGAGAAAACGGCCCCGAGCTACCAACATCGATGAGAGATCCTAGTAACGCATGCCCTCTTTGTGTCAAGTTTTGGTGGGAGTTGGTAGACTCACCTTGAAGGGCATTTCCGGATTCGCTCCGCCTTACAACCTTGCTTTCCATTGTAATTGCCATTGTAGCACTGTGTGGCCCAACCCATAAGGGCCATGCGGACTTGACGTCATCCCCACCTTCCTCCAGTATATCACTAGCAGTCCTTCGTGAGTGCGGCTGGTCATCGCAGTTCTTAACCGAGACTCAAGTTAAGCTCCATCTCGAAACCTTGTGGGGTTAGGAGTAAAGCATCCTGAGGTGGGTGCATCTCATTGAGCGTGGAGAAGCATTGTTAGGGACAATGCTTCCTTTTTTTACGATGTCGAATCAATGTGGGAGCCTCATCCATCTCGATATAGAACTTATCCCCTCAATGAGCGATTCATTCTTCTTTGGGTGACCCTTCAGCCCTGTCCAAGCTAAGGAACTTAGGCCGACGAAAGGGGGAAAACGAAAGGCCTTTTCTGGTCCAGGTTCTTACTCCACTCTATGAAGGAGAAGTAATTTACGACCAGTCAGTCAACATCCGACCGAATCAAAGGATCGCTACAACGACTGACCCATCTTCCTCGAAGACGAGAACCTTTCTCTTTACTGTGGCTAAGGCGCCTTAGTAGGCTGGTGTGGTTCAGTGAGTAGGGAAATAACGGCTTTCAAATAGCAATGAAGGCCTATGCTGACGAGAGTGAGGGCTAGATTCGCTTTCATCAGAAGCTTCTGGGGTAAGATTCAGTAGGGCCCCCAATACTGCTGAACCGTCAGGTACAGAAGAGACGTGGGGCAAATATAACCGCCATAAATTCAAAATTTAAAACGGAATCGTTCCACTCTTCGAAGTAATATCGGTCGGGCGACTAATAAATCCGGGTCAACCCGTTGAAATTTGGGGCCTATAAATAGGGAAAACCCTTTATTCTTCAAAATTGTATCACTCTTGTTATCTTGATGTGAGTTGTTGAGAGAGAAAGTTCTGATTTTTCCTCAAAATCTTCCCAAGTCTTCCATTTTCTTTCCATTTCACGAACATGTAGTTAATTTTAACAACAACTTAACTCTTCCCCTCCTTCTTTGATTTTATGTCTGTATTTCAGTATGACTACCCGTTTCTGTCGGACACATGCGACTGTTGTAAACATTCTGATGGAATTTATAAGAAAATGGTTGGATTCTAGATGAAAGTTTCGTTGCAAACTCTTAATGTAATTGCCACGACGTATGCCAGATGTGACTCAAACTTTGCCCACCACCAAACCAACGCCGGGGGCCAAGGGATTATGGGTGATCAAGTTCGGAGCCACTCAAAGGGCCTCTGATGCATAGGGGATCATGATTGGGGTGCCTCTAGTGGCCCCTACTGAAATAATAACTTCTGAAACTTTGAAGGCCACCACTAGTTTACAACTCCGGGGAAAGAGGACATGGTTGAACCTCTAGATGTGGAAACTCAGCTCGGATCCCCGCCTAGGTCTACTCCTCATTCTCCTCATCCTTCCAGCTCTAAAGTAGCTGGCACCTCCATGGCTTTCCTTACAAAAGATATTCATACCAAGGAGGCTGTCAAAGCTGCTACTCGAGAGGTCACAGATTTGATGGCCCCTCTCTGTGGCCTCAATCTTTTGGACCCTATGGGAACAATTCCTATCTAAGCAATGTTCCTTATCCATCCTTTACGCCTCAGATCTATCTAACAACTGCTTGTCCAACCTCAATTTAACTGCCATGTGTGGTTTTTCTGTGTTGGGCCTTATTGAGGTTATTTTCTTTCCTAGTTTTCTTCTCCCATTTTGATTTCTTGATATCTAACATTCTCTGTTTTTTCCTTTGTATCAACAAGCCAACAATTTGATGATGATCCGAGCTAAGGGTGAGGCATTGGAAAAGGAGGTGGTTGATAAGGAGGAGTTGCAAGCTCGAAAAGAGGCCATAGACAAAGTGCTCAAGCATAATGAGGATCTAGAGAATTCCATCAATGTCGAGGAGCAACTGTATGGGTGAGGAGACCCGTGAGGCCAACGTTTTGGTGGAGCAAAACACAAGGCTCAAAGAGGAGATGGATCAAGCCGAGAAGGATAGGGATGGCTATAGGAAAGAAAGGGGTCAATCTAGGAGGGAGAAAGCCTCTGTGGACTCTCATTTTGCAGAGAAGGACTGAGCTCTCAACTCTCTCTGGGGAGATTATGAGGGTTTCAAGATCAAGGTGGATGAGCTAGATGCCCAAAATCTAGAGGTTGTGGAACAACAAATTGAGAGGGGCAAAGTGGAGCAGGCTATTATAGATAGATATATAATTTCTAAAGAATATACCTCCAAATACAGCTCTGCTTTGCTGGGAAAATATGAGACAAATAATCCATTATTACAATGGCGGCAACAAGGAAATTTACTGTTACTCAAATGGTTCAACTTCTTTCAGCTTTTCCTTCTGATGGATGTGTTTCACCCATCCAAAGGATATATCTTTAGACCTATTTTATGCTCAAACTTGGGTGTTTTTGAAGACCTTTTGAGTGTTTATAAGTACAGTGAATGGAAGTAGAAAGTCCCAAATACGATGAAAAAGGATACGAAAAGGAACGATCGAGAACAAAGAGGCAAAGGAGGAAAGATTAGAAATTCTAGATGGAAAAAGTTGGATATGACCATAGAAAATTACCATTGTATAGTACTTGTTGAGAGCTTTCCAACCATATATGACACGTCTCAATCGGAGTCCGTATGAGAAAGTTATAACCTTTGTATGTTTGCCGATAAATGTGCAAGTCGACGAATAAAAAGGAGCGTCCGCCCACAAAAGGAGGGAGCGTCCGCCCCAAATTTCCACAAGCCACGGATTGTAGTCCATTTCTGGGTTCGGCCGCCCCCCTCAAAGGGTGCGACCGCCCTCCCCTAATTCCGTGGCTGATTCCGTGGCAGATTTCAGCAGTTTTCCAGACTCCTTTTCAATTTTGAATTTTGACCTAGTTTTCTAATTTTGACCCTCTCTCTCACCCTATTATATAAATAAAACCTCTAGCCATATTTTTGTATCTATTCTTATCTTTTAACATATATTATAATTTAGATTAGGGTTTTTATTATTTGAAGATTCAAGATTCAATGTTTTATTATTTTGTTTTAATAGCCATTCGAGGCTAAATTCTTGATTCGTGGATCGGATAAGTAACAATTGGATCTTTATACTATTGATTTAATTCTTCTTATCTCTCTCATTCTTGTTCTTCTTAACATTTTTCAAGATTATTTTTAGGTTTCAATTGTATATTAAGACACTTTTGACCTTTGAATCTATTTGGGTATAAATCATTGCATTCACATGGATTGTTTATACATTGACCATTGTTGAGAAGATTAGATTCGATTGATAACTTCACAGAAATCAATGAATCTAGGTTCTAATGTTCTTATGATTAAATTGAATCTTTTGAATGTTTGTATCAAGTTCACATAATATATACACAAGATAGAGATATTAGAGTTTTAATGTTATAATTGACTTCACGAAAGATATTAACATCTTAACTCTATATTTTTGTGAACGAACCCTTGAATGAGATTGAATTCCTTTTACATGATTTAAATAGCATAAGGTGATAATTGTTATGATTTCTAATTCATGAATCCTTGTTTCTTTGATTTCTTTCCTTGTTTTTAATTCTTGCTTTCTTAGATTAATAATTGCTCAAACAATCAAAACCATTTTTTGTTACTTTTACACTAATAAAATATACTTGTTACACAATAGTTCATGTGGATTCGACCCTTGCATTGTGGATACTACTACATTGATAAACTAGTGCACTTGCTAGGTTATTATTACAAGACGGAGATTTTCTCCATCATGTTTTTGACACCGTTGTCGGGGACTTGTATTGCGAACAAGTTAATTTTGTTAGTGTATTGTAAATAGTTTTCTTTTCTTATTTTCTTTTTTAGTGTAAATAGTTTTTTTTAGTTGTTTAAATTAAAACTAAGGTGTGAGATGTTATTTGAGGGATGTATGGAATAAGAATTGATTATGAATTGGCCTATCTAGAAGTGAGCATACAACTAGCCGATCTATCTAAAAAATTAGACATTCTTGCCGCACAAAGAAATTTTGTTAATTATAATGTTTAAAAGGCATGTGCTAATTGTGTTGTTTATTATCATACAACTACTAATTGTCCGTATATGGCATATTTCCCTGAGTATTTTCCACAGGTTCAGGAAAGGGTTTCCTTCCAGCCATGGCAACCGCAATATGATTATTCCCCTAATCCATATAATCAAGTGTAGGAAAATCATTCAAACTATGCTTGGAACATAGAGGAGCCAATGTATGAGCCACCCTATGAGCCATCAATTGATTTGATATGCGAGCGAAGACGAATCTTCCAATATGCATAATTCGAACCATCTAAAACAGGAAGACGTTTTTGGTTTGGATTTGCAGGATCATAAGCCATGACACCTAGACCAAGCACTTAGTATCGTCAAGTGACCTGCTCTGATACCAATTGAAATTGTCACGGCCAGAATCAAAAGTGATATCCAAGGTGATAACAATACCAACGATAGCACTTGGGATAGCACACACACACACACTTCGAAAATAAAACAATTTTGTAAAAGAGATTGCAGCGGAATAATAACACCAAAATTGTTTTTCTCAAGTTATATAAATATAACTTGAGGAAGCCTCTTAGGCAAGACTTTATAATCACTATAAACAATGAATTTACAAAGCCGAAATGTTCCCTACGGCTATAACAATATGAGCTCTATGGAACAAAAGATAAAGAACGAAATCCTATCTTAGCCTTCACACAACTTGATACCAATGTAATCAAGTGAAAAATTACAAGGGAGGAGGATGAAAAGAACTAAACAAAGAATTCTATCTCTAATGCTTCGAAGGTGTGTATGAAATTGGCTTGTATTGGCATGTCTTCAAATGGAACCTTCAAAGCATATTTATAGTCTTCAATTTACTTGAAGGCTACTCAAATAAACAGTCTTGGGGCTGCCTTGGTCGTTGAAGGAGAGTGGGGAGAGTGGTTGAGTTTGTTCCTCTCTTCTAGCACCCACTTCCTCAATTGTAGCAACCGTGTTGTTTAATCACCAAGTCCAAGCTTCAACGCCTTGTACTCTCAAGCTTTATCAGCCTTGTACTCTTTATTAAATCAGCAACAACTCATTGACCAAGTCTCCACACGTTTTTCATTGTTGTTGCCAAAGTAATTCTTGTAAAGATTTTACGCATAAAATGTCATTTATGCATAAACCTTTTTCTTCCAAATTCTCACGTTACTAGCTCTTTCTTTGATCATATTGCAACCTAAAATATTGACATACACCATAGACTATACAGATTATATTAGCACATTAGTCCATTAAGTAATAAATAAGAAATGTACAACTATGTAAATTCCAGCACAGGAAATCATCTTCGATATCATCTGAAATGGAATTTGGGAAATCATCTACAATATCATTTGCAGATTACACTAACAGACTGTAAACCACTCCCCACCCCTATGGTCACATCACCCCCTCTTATGAGGTCCACTACCACTCCCGATGTTGAACCCACTTCCTATCGTGCTATTGTTGGTGGTCTTCAGTACTTGTCATTCACTCGTCCTGACATTGCCTTCTCAGTAAACAAGCTCGCTCAGTTCATGCAAAATCACCAACCACCTCACTGGGTTGCTCTCAAGCGGCTCCTCCGCTACCTTCGTGGCACTATGCACTTGGGTCTCCAGATTTACTCTAACTGTCCTCCCTCTCTTCATGCCTTCTGTGATGCGGATTGGGCTGGTGACAAAGATGATTTTGTAACCACTTCTGGTTTCTTTGTTTATCTCGGACACAACCCGGTTACTTGGTCCTCTCGAAAACAACGTGCCCTTTCCCGCTCTACTACTGAGGCTGAATTTCGTGTCATTGTTGACATCGCTGCTGAGATTACTTGGGTTCGGAACCTGCTTGTTGAGCTCGGAATTTCTCTATCTTCTCCGCCAGTTATATATTGTGACAACTTTGGTGCAACAACTTATTCAGCAAACCCGATTTTTCACTCTCGGATGAAACATGTGGCTCTCTCGTTTCACTTTGTTCGTGAACAGGTTCAGTCTGGCTCTCTCCGTGTGCAACACATTTCTGGCAATGACCAGCTTGCTGATGTTCTGACAAAATCGCTCTCTCGTCTATTCTTCGATCAACTAATTTTCAAGATTGGTCTTCTCCACGGATCGTCCATCTTGCGGGAGCGTATTAAGGATACTTCTCCTAAAGTTTCCTAAAGTAACTTAGTCTCCATATCAGATTAGGATTCTAGTCAATATTCTATTATATCTAGAATAGGAAAGTCAATATATGTAACAAAATAGAACTGTCATTCTTTTACAATATATTTGCAATTTGTGAATAAAGAAATTTAGTTTTTCCCAGTCTTACACCACCGAGCTCATCAAGTTTTATTATCACAAGTCTAAAGACATGGGACGTAATGCATTGACTTTTATAATTGTTACTCCTTACACCGAGCTCATCAAGTTTTATTATCACAAGTCTAAAGACATGGGACGTAATGCATTGACTTTTATAATTGTTACTCCGTCTTATATTAAATACTCTTTCCATCTCAAAACAATAAGGTTTTTACTTTCATTTTTATTTGTTTCATAGTAATATTATTAGTTGATTTATTTATTAAAATGAATAATGAAATCTAATTGCTACACTTAAAATAACAATACACTTATTATTCTCTAACAACTTTCTTTTTCTTTATTTTCTATGCTCACAATATTTATTTTTTCTTAATTCTCGTACAGAGTTAAAGTCAGAACCTTATTATTGAACAAGGGGGAGTACTATTATATTTGATTTGACAATATTTTAAAGAAATGTGATTTATTTATTTATACTTTGCCTATACAATATTGAAATTGTATTAAAAGACAATTTTATTATTTAAAAACGTAATATTTATTTTGGGATACACTATAAAAATAAAAGTGTACTCCCTCCGTCCCACGTTAGTTGAGACTAACTTTTTGGGCACACCAATTAAGGAAAAGTAAGTGAGATAAAAAGTGAAAGAAAATGTTGTGAGTATGAAGAATTAAATAGGAGAGAGAATGAGTGGGAGGAATAGTTAGGAGAGAGAATGTTGTGAGTGTAAAAGTGAAATAGGAGAGAGAATGAGTGGGGTAAATAGTGAAGATTCCTTTGCCATTTTGGGCAGTCTCAACTAACGTGGGACGACCCAAAAGGGAAAGAAGTCTCAACTAACGTGGGACGGAGGGAGTAATATTTAATATTTGTTATTATGGATGGGAGGAAATAGTTTGATATTTGGTCAAGTTTACATAAGAAAATGTGATTGTGGAAATCTTATGCGTGCAGTTTCCTTTTTCTTTTATGGAAACTCATATCATAGTTATTAAATATGGTAGAGAACATGGTAGAGAACGTGCGTGTCAAACTAGTTGATTATGTGTCTTGAATGACAGTAAGATAATCTGTATTAATATATATTATTCGTTGGTCTGATTTAAGGTTTTTAATTTAATTTTATTTTTGTCTATCTATCTGTTTTGGTCAAATTTCAACAAATATCTCGAGCAACAAGAAAAATGACTAAAGTGATATGAATCAAGGTACAATGATTATCAAGTTGAATAGAAATGGACACAAGTTGTTTGTTGACTAGGGAAAGCCCTTGAACAACTTGTTCGCCGACATAAAATCCCGGAAGGTTTTGGTACCTGCCTGGACCGGAAGTTTACTAAGTGCTTTTGTGATTACAAAGCTAAGAGCGTATTCAAAGGGAGCTTAGGCTAGAGTGAACGTGTGTGCAAAAAATACAGTGTTTTCCCTTTTATACCTCACTACAACGGCTAATTACAAAGAGAATAATGGGCCTAAAATCTCGGGATAGAGGTTGATCAGTTGAGATATCTTCGCTATTCTTGTTGATGGAGGGGATAACGACCTGTTGCTGAGGAGACGTCTTTGAATCGGTCTTCACTTCCTTTGACACGTTCCCTGAAAAATAGGGTTAACGTAACTATGTTCCAACCTGCAGAAGATCAAGTTGTAATAGAACAACTCAAGTTTGTTAGTACCAAGTTGTTTGATGCAAGTTGTAAACAAGTTGATTTAAAAACGTAGGGCCCAACAATTGCCCCCAAACTTTTTGAATCGTAAAAACGCAGAATATAAAGAGACAAAAAGATTTAAAAAGTTTGCCAAAAATGGAGATGAAGTACGGCGGTTTTTAAATGAAAAGGTTTTGATGGGACGGTTTGAGTAACTTCCAAAGCAGAAAGTCATGATTGTCTTTGACTCCCAACCGCTGTCAACTTCTATAATAAATAAGACTCTTCACAACTCTCCCTTTCACAAAATCAAAAAGGTAACTTTCAAGGAGATTTTCGAGAGGAAGAATCTGAGGAAGGAGACCGGAGAGAGGATCAAGTGGGAATTTCCGGTGAGTCTTTTTCTTCTTTTTCAATTTCCTCTTTGATTTCCTGCTTAAGTCGTAGAATGGGGAGGAAAAAGATGGTGAATTTAATCGAGAGCGATGAGGGTTTGCCTGAGGGTTTTCTAACCCAAAACATGTTGAAAAATCCGGACAAGGAGAAATGTAAGATTCCTGCGGCCAACTTAGAAATTATCAAGAAAAACCACGCTATGGCGTACGAAACCGAACTTTTCACACACCCTGACCTAACTTCGGAATGCTTCTCTCCTGAATGGGTATGCTTTCCTGAATACCCCTTTGTTATCGGCTTGAAATTTCCTTTTCCAACTTTAATCACCAAGTTATTTGTTTCTTCAAAACTTAACTACGCCAAAATCATGCCACAAGGTTGGAGATGCCTTCAAACCCTAGTTAGGTTAAGTGCGAAAACAGAGTTGGAAGTGGGTTTAGAGAAATTTGCCTACACAACAGAGTTTAGGAGATTTGGTCTTGGGAGGTTTGGTTTTAGGATTAAGACTGGTAGGGAGCCTTTCTTGAATGATAACAGTGATCTCGCTGATAGAGGGTGAAAGAATAAGTTATTTTTGCGAGGAGGAGTACCCTGGTGTCAAAGGAGGGTGCCAATTTCAAGTGGAGGTCTCAAGGTAGCATAGATAATTTTTCTTATTCTAATAATGCTTCTTAATAATCCGCTAACTAACTCCCTGAATTTCTTTGACTTAGTGGCTAAGCTGAGTGTGCTCTTTGCTCATAAGGATAAAACAGAGGAGAACGTGAGAAAGATTTACGAGTTGGCTCCACTAGTGAGGTCTTTCAAGGCATAGCCAGTCTTGTTTGTTGCAGATCTAGAAGGAGAGATCAATCCTGAAGAAGCTCAAGAAACTAACCCTGAAGAAGCTCAAGAAACTAACCATGAAGAAGCTTTATCTGAACCTATCAAGATGTCCACAGGTTAATCTAGCATCTTAGAGTTTTGCCTATCTTCAATTTGTTCCAACTCCTTTAAATTGTTCTAATTTTACACCCCCTTTTTTGCAGCTACTCGATTCAAAGACACTGTGAGTGCTGCAGACCTACTAGCTGAGGCTAGGGCAAAAAGTTTTGCAAGGAAAGATAGCAAGCCTCCCACTCCCAGGTCTGTGGCATCTAGCTCCAATGTGAATGTTTCCAAGAAGAAAGAGGAAGCAAAGAAGAGGAAATTGGTGGAGGCTGAGGCCACAGACGCAAGTGAGGATATGGAGATGGTAAAAATAGGAGAGAGGTTTAAAGCTGCGATAACAAGTTTTGTTGATAAGGTAAAAATGAAGAGACCTTGAACCTTACCAAAAAGTTGATAGAATATTAACACTTCTTTTATGCAGGAAATTATGAGTCCTATTATGGCCCATGTTGATGCTCTGAAGATCAAGGCGGCAAGATGCAGTTATGAAGCTGCAGAATCAAGGAAGGAAGCCACCAAAAGTGCTGATGAAGTAGAGAGGTTGAAGAAGGAAGCGAACAAGTATGTTGGTGAAGTGGAGAAATTGAAGAAGGACTTTGAGAATTTGGGGAAGGAAGTGGAAGTTGTCCGTGCTGAGAACGAAGCTCATATGAAGGAGCTTGAAGCCGCAAAGGGGGACTTCAAGTTCAATGCTACCAAGACATTGCTAGAGGCCAGAATTCAACTGATGGAGGAATACAAGAACGGACAAGCCCCAACTTGGAACTTGGAGGAGGAGAGAAGAATTTTAGAAGACCACATGGGAGAACCAGCAGATGTAGAGGAGGTGAACTCAATGGCGCTCAAAACTCTAATTGATGACACTGATAAGGCTTTGAGTACCATAGTGGTAGCTCAAGTTGAAGAAAATGATCATGGGAAGGAGTCAGCAGTACCACCGGCGGCAGCAGGCCACAAAGTTTAAAAACAATTTGAAACTTTTTTGAGCTTTTTGGATGGGAGAACAAAAACAAATTCTTTTTTTGCTTTTATTTGTCATACCTCTGTTGGTATGTACGAAAATGGGGGTCCGTCCCAAGACAAGTTTATTTTGGCATGTAATGGCTCATAAGAGCTCAAACAATCTATTTGGGGGTACTAGGTTGGTCTAGTACTCCAAGCTTTATTAGATTTTAAGGGGTTAGTTGGCTTATCCAACTTGTCCCTCGATTGAAAAATCTTTTGAAAACATTTTGAAGTTTCAAAGAAGTATTTTGGGTTTTTCAAAAACACTTGCTTGTTCATTAGATAACATGTTGATGTTATAAATGTAAGGTAACATGAAAATGTTACAACCAAGAGTTCACAACTTGAATAAGTGTGAAATCGTGCGCCCAGGCGAAGGTGTCAAAACCTTAATTCGTTAGAAAAGATGAAAAATCTTTTAACCATATGTAAATTGTACCTTTGATCAGAGGTAACCGTTTGAAGAGATAGAACGAGCATCGCCCGTCCCGGCGTGTCAACAAGTTCTATCCTCTCCAGCTAGAGTTTCAACACGTACGCCCGCATCGGCGTGTCAACATGTTGAAATTCTTCTTCCTAGAGTCTAAACATGTTGGAGCCGCACCGGCGTGTTAACATGCTTAGACCTACTCCAGCCTTTAGGTCCCAACAAGTATCGCCCGCATACCGGCGTGTCAACATGTTGAGCCTACTCCGTTTGTTCAAGTTGTATACCTTCCAAAACAAATTCATGTTAGGGTTGGGCGCACAGCGTAGCTAACGCCCCTCCGATGCTCAAGTTAGTAAGGATTCTCAATAAAACTTGACAACTTGAAACACGTGAATGAATTTGACAACAAAAATAAATCATACCTGAGAAGTCTAGTTGTTAATAACTAGACTTACATAAAAATAAAGCTTCAAATGGATGGCATTCCAACTCCTAGGGATTCTCGTCTCCACTTGGGGTTGACAACCAATATGCACCCTTGCGCCTTCAAAGATCGATGAGATATGGTCCTTCCCACTTGGGAGCTAATTTACCCGCATTTAATTCTCTTGTATTTTGAAATACTTTTCTCAAAACTAAATCACCAACCCGGAACCTTCTTATTCTCGACATTCTTGTTATACGATCTAGCAATCCGTTGTTGATAAGCCGCCATCCTTATCTTGGCTAAATCCCCGATCTCATCAATTGTATCTAAATCTTGGGTTAGCAACAGTTATTTTCATCTTGAGTTAACAAGCCATACCTTGCTGTTGGGATTGTCACCTCGACTGGAATTACAGCTTCTGCCCCAAATACCAAAGAATATGGAGTCCTACCTGTGGCCCCTTTTGTAGTGGTCCTATCTGTCCAAAGTACAAGTGGTAACTCTTCGGCCCACTTTCCCTTCTTCTGATCTAGGCGCTTCTTCAAGTTGTTGATGATCAACTTGTTGCTTGATTCAGCTTGACCATTGGCTCGAGGATGGACAGGGGTAGACATGATCAACTTGATGCCCCAAATGAGTACAAAAATCCCTGGTCTTCTTACTTATGAATTGTGACCCGTTGTCACATATAATCTCTGATGGCACACCAAACCTGCTGATTATGTTTTTCTTTAGAAATGAGATTACCTCCTTATCTCTTACCTGTACATAAGCTTCTGCCTCGATCCATTTTGAGAAATAATCGGTTAATGCCAACATGAACACTTTGCCTCCGGGAGCCTTAGGCAACTTGCCCACAATGTACATGCCCCACTGCATGAAAGGCCAAGATGAGACTATAGAATGTAGAGGCTCAGCAGGTTGATGCAAGATATTATTGTGTCTTTGGCAGGCATCACACTTCTGTACATAGCTCATGGCATCTTGACGCATGATTGGCCATTAGTATCCTGTCTTGAGGGCCTTCGACGCCAATGCCTTGCCACCAGAATGGTTCCCACATATTCCTTCATGAATTTCTTTCAACACCGATTCAACTTGTTCATTATCAATACATCTTAAATAGTGCCCTGCAAAAGATCTCTTAAATAGCACATTATCCATTAAAACGAAAGTTGAAGTACGAATCTTAAAAGATCTAGGATTCTTAATATCTGGCGGAATAGTTCCAAGTTGAAGGAACTCAATTATTGGATGGGTCCAAGATGAACCTGTGTCTTGTGCCCCATTAGATTGAGTAACTTCTTGAATTTCCTCAACTTGGTCTATTGCCGAGAACTTAACATAAATAATGGGAATGTTAGTATGCAACATTGATTTGCAAGTTGAAACCAAGTTGGCAAATGCGTCCGCTTCTGTGTTTTCTTCTCTAGGGACCTGTTCCAAAGAGAATAATAGGAACTTTGAGGCTAAGGCCTTAACATGTTAGAGATACAGAGTCATCTTGGAATGCTTCGCCATATAACTGCCATTAAAATGGTTAGCTAGCACCGAGAGTCAACAAATACATTTATATGCGTAATATTTAAACTTAAAGTTGTGGTTAAACCCATGATTAAGGCTTCATACTCGGCTTCATTATTTGTTGCCTTGAATTCACAAGATACAGGCTTTGAGGTATGTTATCACCTTGAGGGGATTTCAAGACTATTCCCAAGCCAATTCCTTTAGAATTTGAAGCTCCATCTCGTAAACAAAGGTCCAAAATCTTGGAATTGTCTTACCTTCAAGTTGTTGTACTTCCGGTTCCACCTCGGCTGCAAACTTGGACCGAAGTCGCCTACGAAGTCGGCTAGGGCTTGAGATTTGATGGCCGTTCTTGGCTCATATGAGATGTCATACGTGCTCAACTTGACCGACCACTTGGCCAACTCCGCCCGACATCTCTCGAAGTTCTCAACACATTTCTCACAGGATAATTAGTTCTAACAGCTTATAGAATGTGTTTCAAAATAATGACGCAGCTTTAGTAGCAGCAGTAGTTAAGGCTAAAATTAACTTCTCAAGATGAGAGTACCTTGTTTAGAATCTAATAAAGACTTACTTACATAGTAAATGGATGTTGTTCACCTTGGATTTCTTTCACCAATACCGCACTAACAAAGCATTTTCGTATACAACTAAATATAAATAAAGGTGCTCACCATGTTCTGGTTTGGCAAGTAGAGGTGACGTCACCAAATATTCTTTAAGTTGCTTAAAATCTGCCTAATGTTGGTCAGTCCATTGGAAGAGTTTATTCTTTCTTAATACTTCGTAGAATAACCTCGCACTTATCGGATGATTTAGATATAAATCTATTCAAAGCAACTACTCTACTGTTAACCTTTGGACGTCTTTGATATTCTTGGGGACTCCAAGTTGAGAATGGTTTTAATCGCTCGGATCGGCTTCAATTCCTCTCTTGGTTACCATATAGCCCAAGAATTTACTCGCTTCTAACACCAAAGTTGCACTTTGCCGGATTGAGCTTCATGTTGAAAGCTTTCAAGATGTTGAACGCCTCAAAGAAGGTGTTCTACATGATCTTCAATATGCTTGGACTTTACTACCATGTCGTCTATATAGACTTCCATCGTCTTGCCAAGTTGATCTTTGAACATCTTGTCCACCACTCCGATAAGTTGCCCCCGCATTTTTAAGACCAAATGGCATAGAAATGTAACAATATATACCCTTCCTAAGGGAGTCATGAATGCCGTATCTTCTTAGTCCGAGGGCTCCATTTGAATTTGTTGGTACCCCGAAGACGCGTCCACGAACGTCAAGATATCGTGTCCACTGCCTCATCAACTAGAGAATCAATATGAGGAAGAGGGAATGGATCCTTCGGGCTGTGCCTTGTTCAAGTCTCGTGAAGTCCACGCATACTCGCCACTTGCCGTTCCTCTTCTCTACCACCACAACATTGGCTAACCACCTTGGATATTGAACTTCTCTGATCATATTGGACTTCAAAAGCCTCTCAACTTCGTCTTTTATGATCTGGTTCCTCTCCTGAGCAAACTTCCTTCTTTTCTGATGAACAGGACGGATGGTTGGATCTATGTTCAACTTGTGAGTAATGATGTCCTTGCTTATTCCTGTCATGTCCTCGTGCTTCCATGCAAAACAAAATTTCTGACTTCTTAAGAACTCAATCAACTCTTCCTCAATTTCAGATGGAAGGTCTATACCAACTTGTACTTGGGCCTCAGGATTCGACTCATCAACAGGAACATTTTTCGTCTCATGCTCCACTGCTTCAAGAACATCCTGGGCCTTTTTCTTTAATTGCTATGCTTGACGAGGAATCGAACTTGCTTTCATATTAACCTTGTAACATTCTTTAGAAACTTGTTGATTCCCCTTCAATTTGGCTACACCCCAAGGTGTTGGAAATTTGACACATTGGTGATAAGTCGACGGCACGGCCTTCATGTTGTGGATCCAAGGTCTTCCCAAAATGACATTGTACGAGGAAGAACATTCGATCACACAAAACCTTTCCATAGCATTCATACCCTCCAAATAGATAGGCAACTTGATTTCACCGACTGTTTGCTTTATCTCACCACTGAACCCTACCAGCACGGATGAATTCTTCACAACTTCAGATAAAGGAATGCCCATATCTTCAAGAGCATGAGTGAAGATTATGTTGACCGAGCTACCGCCATCAATCAGAATTCTCTTGACCACACAATTGGCAATCTGCACCTGAACAACTAGACCATCATGATGGGGGTCCAACGTGTTGTCTTTATCTTCATCTTCAAAGGAGATAACTTGACCATCTTTGAAGTCATGACGCCTTGAGGGCAATTCTGACTGATCCTCTTTAGAACTCTTGGCATGACGCTTGGCTGCAGAGTAAGTTGTGCCGCAAATATGGGATCCACCTGAAATGACATTTACTACCTTGGTAGCTGGAGGAGGTGCAACTTTCTTGGGTCTGGACTGCTCCCCTGAATCAGGCTCTTTAGACTCGCTTCTGACCCTCTTCTTGCCCAACAAATCTTTAAGAAGACCTTTGGACAGCAAATGAGCAATCTCCTTTCTTAAGGCAAAACAATTCTCAGTGGTATGCCCAAAATCCTCATGAAATGCGCACCACTTGGACTTGTCCTTCCAAGTTGTTGACTGGTCACTCTTCTTGGGCCACCTCGCTTTATCTCCAAGATTTCCCATGGCACATAAAAATTCCTGCAATGTCCACAGAAAAGCAGTATTCAGAAATTTTTGGATAATCATTATCATCTCCCTCTTGATCATCATCTACAAAATGAACTCTAGAAGATTCAGATTTAACAGGGGGTTTGCCCCTCTTAGACTTATAGTGATGGGAATCCGATTTTCTCGAGAGGTTCAAATAGAGGAGTAGGAGTCCTCCTGGGTTGACTTCCCCATCACAGCCGTCATCCTCCAATCCGATGAAAGGCAAGGCTCTGGTCCTGATTTCTTCAAGTTGTTTCGCAGGAGTCATCACCAACTCGTTATAGAATAGAGAGCTCTTCTTCGGGCCTATACGGAATGCTTCCGTAGCTGTGGATACATCCAAGTTGGGTATAGTCACCGCCTCCTTGTTAAACCAGTGCAAATACTCTTTAAGACTTTCGTTAGGCTGTTGCACAATTCTATAAAGGTCACTAGTCAACTTGTCAAATGCCCTATTGCATGAAAACTGATTGATAAACATATTGACAAGTTGAGCATAAGAAGAAATAGAGTTTAGAGGAAGTCCTGTTAGCCATTTTAAGGCTGGTCCAGACAAAGTTGAGCCAAAACCCCTGCAAAAACATGCTTCTCTAAAAATAGGGGGAATACTTATAATATCCATTGATTCCTGATACAGCAACACATGCTCTGCTGGGTCGGTGCTTCCATCATACTTCTTCATATGAGGGACTGAAAACTTCTTTGGGATCTCCACACTAGTTATTGCTGGAACAAAACGAGATTCATTATAGCAAGTTGGAGAAAATTGGTGGTATGGCACATTGACTCCAGGTATGCTCTGAAGCAAATCCTTTATAGTCTGCATTTCCTTAACAAGTTGACTCTCTGCGAAAAGAGGATTGTTATTAAACTGAGATGCAGAAGTATCAAAAGCATTAAAGAAACTCCCTGTTTGCCCCATTGAGGGTGTAGCATAGGTGTAGCAATATGACAACACAGGTTGACTAGCTGGAAGGCTGAATCTTGGTTGCTCAATTGGAATGGACGTCACGATAGTACTTTCTGCTGGCAAAGTATTGGACATAGGGATATCTCCGAAATGGCTTGGTCATGTACCTGCACCAAACAAAGATCTGGGAAGTAAAGGTGAAAATCGAGTAGATACTTGAGTCTCGACTTGCTTCCCTTTACGCATGCTATCAATGGCATTGAATATCATGGCGTTTGTATGCTCCTGACCATCCAACCGATCATTCACTTTCTTCAACATATCGGCCATGTTGGATAATATCTCCAAATTGACAGCTTTCGCATTCAAAGATGGATTGCCTGGGGTGCCGGAAACAGGAAGCGGCCGACTCCTCTCACCTTGACTGCCGGACAGCGGATTGGCCATTTCTACGCAAATAATCAAAGTTTCCCACGGACGACGCCAAATTGTTTTGGTCAAATTTCAACAAGTATCTCGAGCGACAAGAAAAATGACTAAAGTGATATGAATCAAGGTACAATGATTATCAAGTTGAATATAAATGGACACAAGTTGTTTGTTGACTAGGGAAAGCCCTTGAACAACTTGTTCGCCGGCATAAAACCCCGGGAGGTTTTGGTACCTGCCTGGACCGGAAGTTTACTAAGTACTTTTGTGATTACAAAGCTAAGAGCGTATTCAAAGGGAGCTTAGGCTAGAGTGAACGTGTGTGCAAAAAATACAGTGTTTTCCCTTTTATACCTCACTACAACGGCTAATTACAAAGAGAATAATGGGCCTAAAATCTCGGGATAGAGGTTGATCAGTTGAGATATCTTTACCATTCTTGTTGATGGAGGGGATAACGACCTGTTGCTGAGGAGACGTCTTTGAATTGGTCTTCACTTCCTTTGACACGTTCCCTGAAAAATAGGGTTAACGTAACTATGTTCCAACCTGCAGAAGATCAAGTTGTAATAGAACAACTCAAGTTTGTTAGTACCAAGTTGTTTGATGCAAGTTGTAGACAAGTTGATTTAAAAACGTAGAGCCCAACACTATCTAAGTTTAAGGTTTTAGTTTGATTTATTCTTAAAATAGATAATGTAATCCACTTGCTACATTAACAATAATAACCCATTTACTTTTTTCTATCGACTTTCTCTTTTCTACTTTACTTTTCATAATCACAACATTTATTTTTTCTTAATTTCGTGTAAAATTAAACTAAAAATATTAAATAGGAGGAGGGAGTACCAAATAATAAAAAACTCCAGACTTTTCTAAGTAATTGTCGACTTTTTATAGAGCCCTATTATTTTGGTCAAATTTCAACAAGTGTTTTTGATGATAAGAAAAATGACTAAAGTGATATGAATCAGGGTACAATGATTATCAAGTTGAATAGAAATGAACACAAGGTGTTTGTTGACTAGGGAAAGCCCTTGAACAACTTGTTCGTCGGCATAAAACCCCGGGAGGTTTTGGTACCTTCCTTGACCAAAAGTTTACTAAGGATTGAGATGATTACAGAGCTAGGAGCATATAGAAGGGAGCTTAAGCTAGTGAAAAACGTGTGTGCAAAGTACAGTGTTTTTCCCCTTTTATACCTCAAATAACGGCTAATTTACCAGGAGAAAAAATAGGCCTAGAATCTCGGATAAGAGGTTGATCTCGTTGAGACATTATCGCCATTTTGTTGATTGAGGGGATAATGATCCGTTGCTGGGTATTTGCATGGAGAGACGTCTTTGAATTGGTCTTCAATTACTTTGACACGTTCCCTGAAAATAGGGTTAACGTAACAATAGTTCAACCTGCAAATGATCAAGATGTAATAGAACAACTCAAGTTGTTAGTACCAAGATTCTAGGTGCAAGTTGTAAACAAGTTGATTTAAAAACGTAGGGCCCAACAATTGCCCCCAAACTTTTTGAATTTAGAATGAAGAATATAAAGAGACAAAAAATTTAAAATTTTTGCCAAAAATGGTAAAAGGTACACGGCGGTTTTAAATGAAAAAGTTTTTGATGGGACGGTTTTGAAGATTTCCAAAGCAAAAGTCATGATTGTTTAGACTTTCAACCGCTGCCAACCTCTCCCTTAAATAAATAAGACTCCTCCCCAACTCTCCCTTTCACAGAATAAAAAAGGTAGCTTTCAAGGAGGTTTTCGAGAGGAATCACCAAGGAAGGAGACCGGAGAGAAAATCAAGTAGGAATTTTCCGGTGAGTTTCTCTTTTCCTTTTCAATTTTCTCTTTGATTTCTTGCTCAAGTTGTAAAAATGGGAAGAAAAAAGGTGAGTATAATCGAAAGCGATGAGGGTTTGCCCGAGGGTTTCTTAACTCAAAACATGTTGAAAAAACCGGACAATGAAAAATGTTTGATTCCTCAAGCCAACTTAGAAATCATTAAGAAAAACCACGCTATGCCATATGAAACCGTCTTTTTCACCCACCCTGACTTAACCTCTGAATGCTATTCTTCTGATTGGGTGTGCTTTCCCGAATATCCCTTTGTCATTGGCCTAAAATTTCTCTTCCCAAAGTTAATTACTAGGTTTTTTGTTTCCTCAAAACTCAACTATGCCCAAATCATGCCTCAAGGCTGGAGGTGCTTGCAAACCCTAGTTAGGTTAAATGCGGAGACTGAGTTGGAAGTTGGTTTAGAAGAGTTCGCTTATACAACTGAAATTAGGGGATTTGGCCCTGGGAGATTTGGTTTTAGGGTTAAGACTGGTGGAGCCCCTTTTTTGAATGATAACTGTGATCCTGCTGATAGAGGTTGGAGGAACAAATTTTTCTTTGCAAGGAGAAATACCCTGGCTTCGGATGAGGGTGCAATTTCCAAGTGGAGGTCTCAAGGTAGCATAGATAATTTTTCTTACTCTATTAATGTTCCTTAACAACCTGCTAACTAACCACTTGAATTTCCTTTGGCGTAGTTGCTAAGCTGAGCGTGCTTTTTCCAGCAAAAGAGGGTACAGAGGAGAATGTGAAGAAAATCTATGAGTTGGATTCATTAATAAGGTCTTTCAAGGCATTCTCGGTCTTGTTTTCTCGCAGATTTAGAAGAAGAACTTAATCCTGAAGAAGCTCTACCTGATCCCACCAAGATGTCCACAGGTTTGACAAACCTCTTAAAGTTTTTTCCTATCTCCAATTTATTCTAGTTCTTTCAAGTTGTTTTAATACTATATCCCTTTGTCGCAGCTACTCGTTCTAAGACCTGCGTGAGCGTTGCGGACCTACCGGTGAAGCTAAGGCAAAGATGGTTGTGAAGAAAAATAACAAGCCCCCAACTCCCCATTCTCGCAAGATCTATCTGGCTCAAGCAAAAGTGTCCAAGGTGAAGGAGGAAACCAAGAAGAGGAAATTGACAGAGGCGAAGCCACAGATGTGGGTGGCGATTTGAATATGGAAAAGACAAAAGAGAAGTTCAAAGCTGCGATGACAGAGTTTATCGACAAGGTGAAATAAAGAGATTTTGAATTTTATACAAAAGAATTCATAGGGAATTAACACTTCTTTTTCACAGGTTTCAGAGATCATGATTCCTATTATGGATCAAGTTGACATTTTGAAGATCAAGGCGGCTAAATGTAGCCACGAAGCTGAAGAAAGAAAGAAAGAAACCAAGAAGTATGCTGATGAGGTGGTAAAACTAAAGAAAGCTAATGGGACTTTGGAGAAGGAGTTGGCAGTTGTTTATGCTGAGAAGGCGAAAGAAAATGAAGCACATGTGAAGGAGCTTGATGCATCAAAAGAAGATCTTAAGTTCAATGTCACCAAGACAGTGTTGGAGGCAAGGATCCAACTTATGGAGGAGTTTAGGAATGGACAAGCTACAACTTGGGATGTGGAGGAGGAGAAAAGAACCTTAGAATGTTTCATTGGTGAACCTGCAGATGGAGAAGAGGTAGATTCACCGGCCCTTGAAACTATTAATCAATTGGTTGAAGATGCTAACAATATATTGAGTACCGTAGTGGTTACTCAAGCTGAAGAAAAGGATCAAGAGAAGGAAACAAACACAACACCAGCGGCAGCAGGCCAAAATATTTGAAAAATTTGAAAGTTTTTAAGGAGTTTGGAAGGAACAAAACAATTTCTTTTTTGCTTTTATTCACCATACCTCTGTTGGTATGCACAAAAAGGGGGTGTGTCCCCAAAACAAGGTATTTTGGTATGTAATGGCTCATAAGAGCCCAAATAATTTATTTGGGGGTACTAGGTTGGTCTAGTACTCCAAGATTTTTTAGGTTTTAAGGGATTGGTTGGCTTATCCAACTTGTCCTTTAGTTGCAAAATCTTTTGGGAACACTTTAAGGTTTTATAGAAGTATTTTAAGCTTTTCAGAAATACTTGTTTGTTGATTAGATAACATGTTGGTGTTATAAGAAGAAGGTAACATGATAATGTTACAACCAGTAGTCACAACTTAAATAAGTGTGAAATCGTGCGCCCAGGCGAAGGTGTCAAAACCTTAATTCGTTAGAAAAGATGAAAATCTTTTAACCATATGTAAATTGTACCTTTGATCAGAGGTAACCGTTTGAAGAGATAGAACAAGTATCAGCCGTCCTGGCGTGTAAACAAGTTCTATCCCTCTCCAGCTAGAGTTTCAACATGTTTGAGCCGTACTGACGTGTCAACATGTTGAAATTCTTCTTCCTAGGTCCAAACATGTTGGAGTCGTACTGGCGTGTTAACATGCTTAGACCTGCTCCAATTTTAGGTCCCAACAAGTATCAGCCGTACTGGCGTGTCAACATGTTGAGCCTACTCCGTTTGTTCAAGTTGTATACCTTGCAAAACAAATTCATGTTAGGGTTGGGTCCGACGCTCAAGTCAGTAAGAATTTTAATAAAATTGAGAATTGAAATGTGTGATTGAACTTGACATAAATTTAAATCGTACCTGATAAGCCTATTTGTAAATAACTTGACTTACATGAAATAGAGTTTTAAATGGACGGCGTTCCAACTTCTAGGGACCCTATCTCCACTTGGGGTTGACAACCAATATGCCCCTTTGCCAGCTTCAGCATTAATAAGGTACGGTCCCTCCCACTTGGGAGCCAATTTACCTGCATTCAATTCTCTTGTATTTTGAAATACTTTTCTTAAAACTAAGTCACCAACCTGGAATTTTCTTATTCTGACATTCTTGTTGTAAGACCTAGCAATCCGCTGTTGATAAGCTGCCATCCTTATCTTGGCTAAATCCCTAATCTCATCAATTGTATCTAGATCTTGGGTTAGCAAGAGGTTATTTTCATCTTGAGTTAATAAGCCATACCTTGCTGTTGGGATTGTTACCTCGACTGGAATTACAGCTTCTGCCCCATATACCAAAAAATATGGAGTTCTACCTGTGGCCCCTTTTGTAGTAGTCCTATCTGCCCAAAGTACAAGTGGTAACTCTTCGGCCCATCTTCCTTTCTTTTGATCTAGGCGCTTCTTCAAGTTGTTGACAATCAACTTGTTGCTTGACTCGGCTTGACCATTTGCTTGAGGGTGAACAGGCGTAGACATGATCAACTTGATGCCCCAGCGAGTACAAAAATCTCTGGTCTTCTTACTTATGAATTGTGACCCGTTGTCACATATAATCTCTGATGGTACACCAAACCTGCTAATTATATTTTTCTTTAAAAATGAAATTACCTCCTTGTCTCTTACTTGTACATAAGCTTCTGCCTCGATCCACTTTGAGAAGTAATCAGTTATTGCCAACATGAACACTTTGCCTCTAGGGGCTTTAGGCAACTTGCCCACAATATCCATGCCCCACTGCATGAAAGGCCAAGATGAGACGATAGAATGCAAAGGCTCTGCAGGTTGATGCAAGATGTTGCTGTGTCTTTGGCAGGCATCACACTTCTGTACATTGCTCATGGCATCTTGACGCATGGTTGGCCAATAATAACCAGTCTTGGGGGCCTTTGACGCTAATGCTTTTCCATCAGAATGATTTCCACATATTCCTTCATGGATTTCTTTTAGCACCAGTTCATCTTGCTCATTATCAATACATCTTAAATAGTGCCCTGCAAAAGTTTTCTTGAATAGCACATCATCTATCAAAATGAAAGTTGAAGTACGAATCTTAAAAGATCTAGCATTCTTAATATCTGGCGGAATAGTCCCAAGTTGAAGGAACTCAATTATTGATTGGGTCCAAGAAGGTCTAGCATCTTGTGCCCCAGTAGGTTGAATAACCGCTTGAGTTTCCTCAACTTGGTCTATTGCCGGGAACTTAACATAAATAATGGGAATATTAGTATGCAACATTGATTTGCAAGTTGAACCCAAGTTGGCCAATGCGTCCGCTTCTGTGTTTTCTTCTCTAGGGACCTGTTCCAAAGAGAATGATAGGAATTTTGAAGCTAAAGCTTTGACATGTTGGAGATATAGAGTCATCTTGGAATGCTTCGCCATATAACTGTCATTGAAATGGTTAGCAAGTAATTGAGAATCAACATATACATTTATGTGAGTAATGTTTAGACCTAAAGCTGTAATTAAACCCATAATTAAAGCTTCATACTCAGCTTCATTATTTGTTGCATTGAACTCACAAGATACAGCTTGAGGTATGATATCACCTTGTGGGGATTTTAGAACTATTCCCAAGCCAGTTCCTTTGGAATTTGAAGCTCCATCTGTAAACAGTGTCCAAAATCTAGGAGCTAGCTTACCTTCAAGCTGTTGCACTTTCAGTTCTACCTCGGACTGCAAACTTGGACTAAAATCTGCTACAAAATCAGCTAGGACCTGAGATTTGATAGCTGTCCTTGGCTCATATGAAATGTCATACGTGCTCAACTTGACTGACCACTTGGCCAATCTGCCTGACATCTCTGGAGTTCTTAACACATTTCTTATAGGATAGTTAGTTCTAACAGTTATAGAATGTGTTTCAAAATAATGACGCAGTTTTGTAGCAGCAGTAGTTAAGGCTAAAATTAATTTTTCAAGATGAGAGTACCTCGTTTCAGCATCTAGTAAAGACTTACTTACATAGTAAACAGGATGCTGTTCACCTTGGACTTCTTTCACCAATACTGCACTAACTGCTTTCTCAGATACAGCTAAATATAAATAAAGGTGCTCACCATGCTCTGGTTTGGCAAGTAGGGGTGACGTCACCAAGTACTCTTTAAGTTGTTTAAAAGCTGCCTCATGTTGGTCAGTCCATTGGAAGAGTTTATTCTTTCTTAGCACTTCGTAGAATAACCTGCACTTATCAGATGATTTAGATATAAATCTATTTAGGGCAGCTACTCTACCTGTCAACCTTTGGACGTCTTTGATATTCTTGGGAGATTCCAAGTTGAGAATGGCTTTGATCTGTTCGGGACTGGCTTCAATTCCTCTCTTGGTCACCATATAGCCCAAGAATTTTCCTGCTCTAACACCAAAGTTGCACTTTGCCGGATTAAGCTTCATGTTGAAAGCTTTCAAGATGTTGAACGCCTCAGCAAGATGCTCTACGTGATCTTCAATATGCTTGGACTTTACCACCATATCATCTATGTAGACTTCCATCGTCTTGCCAAGTTGATCTTTAAACATCTTGTTCACGAGCCTCTGATAAGTTGCCCCTGCATTTTTAAGACCAAATGGCATAGCAATATAACAATATATACCTTCCGGAGTCATGAATGTTGTATCCTCTTGATCTGAGGGCTCCATTTGAATTTGCTGAAAACCTGAGGACGCATCCATGAATGTTAAGATGTCGTGGCCAGCTGTCTCGTCAACTAGAGAATCAATATGAGGAAGAGGGAATGGAACTTTCGGGCAGGCCTTGTTCAAGTCTGTGAAGTCCACACATACTCGCCACTTGCCGTTCCTCTTTTCCACCACCACAACATTGGCTAACCACCTTGGATACTGAACTTCCCTGATCATCTTGGACTTCAAAAGCCTCTCAACTTCATCCTTTATGATCTGGTTTCGCTCTTGGGCAAACTTTCTTCTTTTCTGGTGGACAGGACGGATGGTTGGATCAATGTTCAACTTGTGAGTAATGATGTCCTTGCTTATCCCTGTCATGTCCTCATGCTTCCATGCAAAACAACATTTCTGAATTTTCAAGAACTCGATCAGCTCCTCCTCAATTTCGGGTGGAAGGTCTATACCAATTTGTACTTGGGCCTCAGGATTCGACTCATCAACAGAAACATTTTTCGTCTCATGCTCCACTGCTTCAAGAACATCCTGGACCTTTTTCTTTAATTGCTATGCTTGACGAGGAACCGAACTTGCTTTCATGTTAACCTTGTAGCATTCTTTAGAAATTTGCTGATTTCCTTTCAACTTGGCTACACCCCAAGGTGTTGGAAACTTGACGCACTGGTGATAAGTTGACGGCACGGCCTTCATGTTGTGGATCCAAGGTCTTCCCAAAATGACATTGTAAGAGGAAGAGCATTCAATCACACAGAACCTTTCCATAGAATTCATACCCTCCATATAGATAGGCAACTTGATTTCTCCGACCGTTTGCTTTACCTCACCACTGAACCCTACCAGTACGGATGAATTCTTCACAACTTCGGACAAAGGAATGCCCATATCTTCAAGAGCATGAGTGAAGATTATGTTGACTGAGCTGCCGCCATCAATCAGAATTCTCTTGACCACACAATTAGCAATCTGCACCTGAACAACTAGACCATCATGATGAGGGTCCAACGTGTTGTCCTTATCTTCATCTTCAAATGAGATAACTTGACCATCTGTGAAGTCACGACGCCTTGAGGGCAATTCTCGACCGATTCTCCTTAGAACTCTTGGCATGACGCTTGGCTGCGTAATAAGTTGTGCCACAAATATGGGATCCACCTCGAAATAACGTTTACTACCTTGCGGCCGGAGGAGGTGCAACCTTCTCTGTCTGGACCGCTCTCCTGAATCAGGCTCTTTGTACTCACTTCTGACCCTCTTCTTACCCAACAAATCCTTAAGAAGACCCTTGGATAATAAGTGAGCAATCTCCTTCCTCAAGGCAAAACAATTCTCAGTGGTATGCCCAAAATCCTCATGAAATGCGCACCACTTGGACTTATCCTTCCAAGCCGCTGGCCGGTCACTCTTCTTGGGCCATCTAGCTTTATCTCCAAGATTTCCCATGGCGCAAAGGATTCCCGCAACGTCCACGTAAAAGCAAAGATTCGTAAATTTTTGGATAATCATTATCATTCCCATCTTGATCATCATCTACAAAATAAACTTTAGAAGATTCAGATTTAACAGGGGGTTTGCCCCTGTTGGACTTACAGTGATGAGAATCCGATTTTCTGTCAGAGGGCTCAAATAGAGGAGTAGGGGTCCTCCTAGTTGACTTCCCCAACGCCAGGCTGTCATCCTCCAATCTGATGAAAGGCAAGGCTCTGGATCTGATTTCTTCAAGTTGTTTCGCAGGAGTCATCACCAACTCATTATAAAATAGATAGCTCTTCTTCAAGCCTATACGGAATGCTTCCGTAGCTGTGGACACGTCCAAGTTGGGTATAGTCACTGCCTCCTTGTTAAACCTGTGCAAATATTCTTTAAGACTTTCGTTAGGTTGTTGTACAATTCTATGAAGGTCACTAGTCAACTTGTCAAATGCCCTATTGCATGAAAATTGATTAATAAACATATTGACAAGTTGAGCATAAGAAGAAATAGAGTTTAGAGGAAGTCCTGTTAGCCATTTTAAGGCCGGGTCCCGACAAAGTTGAGCCAAAACCCCGCAAAACATGCTTCTCTAAAAATAGGGGGGATACTTATAATATCCATTGATTCCTGATATAGCAACACATGCTCTGCCGGGTCGGTGCTCCCGTCATACTTCTTCATATGAGGGACCAAAAACTTCTTTGAGATTTCCACGCTAGCTATTGCTGGAACAAAACGAGATTCGTTATAGCAAGTTGGAGAAACTTGGTGGTATGGCACATTGACTCCAGGTATGCTTCGAAGCAAATCCTTTATAGTCGCATTTCCTTAACAAGTCGACTCTCTCGCGAAAAGAGGATTGTTATTAAACCGAGATGCGTAAGTATCAAAAACATTAAAGAAACTCCCCGTTTGCCCCATTGAGGGTGTAAGCATGTGTGTAGTAAGATGACAACACAGTTGGCTAGCTGGAAGGCTGAATCTTGGTTGCTCGATTGGAATGGACGTCACGATTGTGCTTTCTGCTGGCAAGGTATTGGACATAGGGATATTTCCGAAATGGCTTGGTCCTGTACCTGCACCAAACAAAGATCTGGGAAGTAAAGGTGAAAATGGAGTAGATACTTGAGTCTTAACTTGCTTCCCTTTACGCAGGCTATCAATGACATTGAATATCATGGCGTTCGTATGTTCCTGACCATCCAACCGATCATTCACTTTCTTCAACATATCGGCCATATTGGATAATATCTCCAAATTGACAGCTTCCGCATTCAAAGATGGATTGCCTTGGGTGCCGGAAACAGGAAGCGGCCGACTCCTCTCACCTTGACTGCCGGACGGCGGATTGGCCATTTCTACGCAAATAATCAAAGTTTCCCACAGACGACACCAAATTGTTTTGGTCAAATTTCAACAAGTGTTTTTGATGATAAGAAAAATGACTAAAGTGATATGAATCAGGGTATAATGATTATCAATTTGAATAGAAATGAACACAAGGTGTTTGTTGACTAGGGAAAGCCCTTGAACAACTTGTTCGCCGGCATAAAACCCCGAAAGGTTTTGGTACCTTCCTTGACCAAAAGTTTACTAAGGATTGAGATGATTACAGAGCTAGGAGCGTATAGAAGGGAGCATAAGCTAGTGAAAAACGTGTGTGCAAAGTACAGTGTTTTTCCCCTTTTATACCTCAAATAACGGCTAATTTACAAGGAGAAAAAATAGGCCTAGAATCTCGGATAAGAGGTTGATCTCGTTGAGACATTATCGCTATTTTTGTTGATTGAGGGGATAATGATCCGTTGCTGGGTATTTACATGGAGAGACGTCTTTGAATTGGTCTTCAATTAATTTGACACGTTCCCTGAAAATAGGGTTAACGTAACAATAGTTCAACCTGCAAATGATCAAGATGTAATAGAACAACTCAAGTTGTTAGTACCAAGATTCTAGGTGCAAGTTGTAAACAAGTTGATTTAAAAACGTAGGGCCCAACACCTATCATTTTCCAAGGATCCCTTAATTATTACATATTGCATTTATTTTATAACACATGTGTGACAAACGTTTAGCTGTATGTTTGGCAATTAATTATGTATATTACATGCATGTCACACTAGAGAGTTAATTATTTCTGCATATGGAAAAAAGAAAGAAAAATCAAATACTTGAAAGCTTTTAAAGTTAGAATCATTCTGAAGTTTGAAAGCCCAACTACTAAACCTACTCCCAAATTTTCTCTCCAAATTTTTTGACATAAGTTCAATAAGTGGGATTTCAGCGTAAATTATACTCCCTCCGTCCCTAAATGTTTGTCCCATTTCCCTTTTTCCTTTGTCCCAAAAAGTTAGTCTCATTTTCAAAATTAAAGCTTCAAAATCACTAAATTTTCAAAACTTGTAACATTTAGGGACGGAGTATTACATAACTATTATATTATCAATAATTTTCAAAGCGTTCGAAAAAATAACCAAAATTAAAGCTTCAAAATCACTAAATTAAAATGTTTGAAAAGTCAAATGGGACAAACATTTAGGGACGGAGGGAGTATTACCTTTATTTAAAAATGATTGTCCAATTTTACTCTTATCTGAGAGCGAAAAATAGAGAAATAAACAGTTATTTTTGAGGTGGAAGAGGACCAATTAATGTATCCAAGTACTTCTTTCCATACTAGGGGCAAGCCAACAATAAGAATGGCTTATTACCAAGCATTTTGGTTTTGGTCATGGAGATCAATGGCTGAGGCACTGGTGGCCTCTGAAAATACAAAGATTAAATTTGAAAGATATGAATGGATTATAATTAAGAAATTCAAAAAGAGGCTGATGGAAAGAGAGAGAGAGAGACTACTAAATAACATATTTTGTTTTGAGACGGGTGTTTAACGTTGTTTGAATTTAGGACGACGAGATAGCGGCCACAGCCGGTGTCATAAATATTTTAGAAACGATAATTACAGTCTCTAATATAGTTATTACATGTTAAAATAAGGATCATAAGAAAATGATATCCCGAAATAGAGACAATTAGTGAAATATTATTTCAAATTAGAGACTATTAGAGAAATGATGTTTCAAAAATCTATAACTAAATAAATGTTGAAATGCAAATCACATCATCACATCCACTTTTTCTTGCTTAAACAAGCATCAGGACTAAATAATAATTAGGTTCATTTTCTTCTAAGTTCAGCTACTTAATACACCCCCCTTAGATATGTATTAACCAGAAAATTTCTCTTACATTCATTGTAGAACATTAATTTTGTTATTAATGTTCACAATATTTTGGGGGAAACTAGTTTCTCCCTAACTTATAAAAAGTCCTGTTTTTTTAAACTGCTCTTATATTCGTCAAATATTTGCAAGTTGAAAAAAATTGGACTTTTTATAATTTATGGAGAAACTGATTTCTCCCAAAACTTACTCATTAATGTTTGGTTGACTCATTCTCCCACATGTACAACCAATTCTGAAACCATATACATGGGCTATAATTACTCCCTCTGAGTAGCCAAGGACAAATTTAATTAAATGCTCCCACAAATTTCTCTATACAACTCTCTCATTTTAAATGCCTACCTTCACCCACTTACACTCTTTTATTCTCCTCCCCGAGTTCGTCTAAAAAAAAAAAAATCATTTTTCAAAAAAAAAAAAAAAAAAAAAAAAGGGAGAGTGATCGAGAAGTTCTAAAAAAGTATCATAATGTCCGAAAAGTTTTTTCACCATGTTGTATTATAGATGCAGTATTATATTCACATATGAGTGAATATAATAATATTGCATGCAGTATTATATTACTGCATAAAAATTTTCAGGTCATTTCGATTTAATGAGAAACTTGAAGGCAAGTGATTTGTTCAAAAAAAAACTTCCGAGTCAAATTACCAAAAAAAAAAAAACAAATTTTCTTCCATGCTATGATTTTGATTGATTTCGTTGAGAACACAACACTAGGCTCTTGCATTTGACAAAATTGACTTTTTTTCTTAATCACTTGGCTTCTTTTTCCTTATGGCTCCAGCTGCCTTATAACACATACTCCCTCCGTCCCTAAATATTTGTCACATTTCCTCCTTTTTTGTCTCAAAAAGTTAGTCTCTTTTTCAAAATTAAAGCTTCAAAATCACTAAATTTTCAAAACTTGTAACATTTAGGGACGGAGTTGGTGTATATTATCAATAATTTTCAAAGCGTTCGTAAAAATAACCAAAATTAAAGCTTCAAAATCACTAAATTAAAATGTTTGAAAAGTCAAATGGAACAAACATTTAGGGACGGAGGGAGTATAATACATGCAATTCATCAATCTTGAGTTTCTTCTAATTCATTCAAACCAAACATTTATTCTATGAAGTATATATTTCAATTTGTTTCCAAAACAAAAACTGAGGAAGACGATGATGAGAGGTGAAATATCTCGTGCTTTGTCCTTCATACTAGTGGTAATGTGAATTGAGAATATAAAAATTCTAATCATGCTTTGAATCTAGAACTTCATTTTATGGGTTTTAAAGTCAAAATGAATTTGGTGGGTGAGAGATCTGACCTAGGCAATGAAGGAGACTCAGACGATGAGGATGAGAGAGGAAATATGAGTAGTCTACTTTTAAGTGTTTGTATATATTTATAATTATATATTCATTCGTCCCTTTCAAGTAATGAAACTTTGAGTTTGTTGATAAATTTGATGCATCTTTTGAGAAGATTAATAAGTGTTATTTTTAATATTATAATATAAATTACGTGTCAATAATAATTTTAAAAATGTCATTATGAGTATACCTTTTCAAAAAATAATCAATGTTCAATTTAGTTAACTATAATAATTTTAATAAGTCATAATATGCCTCAAAGGATATATTAACATTTTAAACAAATATTCAAATTATAAAATAGCGTTGTTTTAAGATGATATACCAAACGCATTTACAAGAACATACTCCGTTTTTGAAATGCTTAGTTTTGAAACTCTCCGTTTTCGAAATGGTGCACCATACCATACGGGAAAGTTGTATGAGTTGTCGAAAGAATACAACGGAGAGAGAGACCTCACGCCTCACTTGGTGGTATCTTGGTAGGCTTTCGAAGCGGAGGTCTAGGTTCGATTACTAAGCGTATCTCTGCGTTTAATTCCTACCCAGGCTTTCGGGGTCCCATAGGCTCAGGGGCACATCAGTGCGGCTAAGAAAACGATATTGCTTTGGACTTGTATCACCGGCGTGGGAGTTCAAATCTTGACAGTTTCTTGGTGTTGTGGAATCTACGTCATTGGTGTTGTGGAGCAAACATTTGGTGATGTGGAGCGGCCGATTCATTGGTGTTGTGGAGCGGCCATGTAGCGCCTTGTAGGAGGGCTCTCTTGGGGCTCACGGAGTATAAGGGGTCTGCACACTTGGCCGCATAGACTACATCCCGCGATTTACCTCCGCCAAAGATACTGGAGTATGTGATCACGGTGGTTCGGGGATTAGTCAGTGGCCCAGGAACCTGCGTATCAAAAAAAAAAAAAAAAAAAAAAACAACAACATCAATGGAGAGAGAGAGAGAGAGATGCAAAGCACAAAAGTTATTGGCATTAATGAGGATAGGGACATCTTAGTCCAATTCTTTCAAGAACTTCGGAGAGAGAAGAGAAAATTTTTACTTGCTTTGGTTTGGATAGTGAAAGGCTTTGGGAAGTGAAAATGAAAGGTCTACTGCCGAATTTTTTCTCAAATAATACATTTTTAAAATTTTATTTACCAAAGTGACTCACTGTTCAAACTTTTTCCCAAAATGTCCCATTTTTTGAAAACTCGCTACATCAGCGTAAGCTTTATAATTTTTCAATTAAAATCGCTACACGGTGTAGCGATTTTTAAATTGCTAAATTTTATTTAATATTTATCTTAAAAAAAAAAAAAAAAAAAATTGAAATCGCTACAGGATGTAGCGATTTCAAATTATCACATTAGACCACGTAACCAACAAACAAAGTCCACTACCACCACGTTAGTATACTAATAATAATAATAATAATTACTTCCTCCGACTCTAAATTACAAAATAATAATATAAAAATTATATATTAATAAAGAAAACTAAATAGAAATATTATTTTTTTATCTCAAATAAATATTTTAAAAAATGTACTTCTATAAAAAAATATTTTTCATTTCAAAAATAAATATTTCTTTCGATTCAAAATGAATAACCAAAAAATAATACTACATTTTTTGTCCAAATAAATGTGCATTACTTCCTTCGTCTCAATGAATATTTTATAAAATAATACTCTTCATTTGCCTAAAAAATTAATATCATATTTTGAGACGAAGACACTAACATTACAAACATTCATTTTAGAGGCGAATGAAGTAGTATTAATTTTTAAAATATTCATTGAGATGAAGGAAGTAATGCTCATTTTTTGGGATAAAAAATGTAGTATTATTTTTTGGTTATTCATTTTGAGTCGAAAGTAATATTTATTTTTGAAATGAAAAATTTTTAATATCATATTTTGAGACGAAGACACTAACATTACAAACATTAATTTTAGAGGCAAATGAAGTAGTATTATTTTATAAAATATTCATTGAGACGAAGAAAGTAATGCTCATTTATTTGGACAAAAGAATTTATTTTTTGGTTATTCATTTTGAGTTGAAAGAAATATTTATTTTTGAAATGAAAAATATTTTTTTATAGAAGTACATTTTTTAAAATATTTATTTGAGATGAAAAAAATAATATTTCTATTTAATTTTCTTTATTAATATATAATTTTTATATTATCATTTTGTAATTTAGAGTCGGAGGAAGTAATTATTATTATTATTATTAGTATACTAACGTGGTGGTAGTGGACTTTGTTTGTTGGTTACGTGGTGTAATGTGATAATTTGAAATCGCTACATCCTGTAGCGATTTCAAATTGTTTTGTTTTGTTTTGTTTTTTTTTTTATTTTTTTTTTTAAGCATAAATATTAAATAAAATTTAGCAAATTTATAATCGCTACACCGTGTAGCGATTTTAATTGAAAAATTATAAACTCGCTACACGGTGTAGCGAGTTTTCAAAAAATGGGACATTTTGGGAAAAAGTTTGAACAGTGAGTCACTTTGGTAAATAAAATTTTAAAAATGTATTATTTGAGAAAAAATTCGTCTACTGCCCCTGTTATTATTATTGGAATATGGATTTTCTATATTATCAAAGGCCAATGGCAAAACTTTAAAAAACTTTTCCTTACAATTTAAATAATTACTTCAACTTTAATGGTCATTTATTAATTCATTTTAATTATGTTTCATGCTCTTTATTTTATTTATATTATGATTGGGCAACATGTTATTATTTGCTTAAAAGTTTATGATATAATATAACTCATTGGCCTAAAAGAATATATTCCAAAAAAAAGTTATGCTAATATGGAATTTCTATTATTTTTTTTACCTTTTTATTAAATATTACATATCAATTTGCCATGATTTAAACTATTGTTTTAGAAAATGAATTCTAATTATAATTGTTACTGAGACAAATATTGGTATCGAACTTGCCTTGAAATATATTGTATTACGTTATTAAATACTCCTATGACTAATCCATATATAGAAAATAATCTTTACATAAAAGTAATCCTAATCTTAATTTTCTATTTAGAAGGGGTAAATAAGTCAAGTACAAAGGGGTATCAAGTAAGTCAAATACAAAGATATACTCCCTCCATGTCCTATGAGTGGAGACTTATTTTTTTTTAGTTTATCCCACGTGAGTGGAGAATACTCTAAATGATAAAATTTTTACACTTTTTCTCTCATTCATTCTCTCTTTTACTTTATTTTTATACTCACAACACCAATCAACTTAATATTTCTTTCACTCATTCTCTCTCCTATTTTATTTTTCATACTCACAAACAATCCCCCACCACTAATTTTCTCTCCTAATTTTTCTTAATTTGCATATCCATTTTTTTTGTCTGCACATGGGAAATGCAAAGGATTTGAGTAATCTTTGGCTAGTGCACTGACTTACTGTCACGTGATTAGTGGAGTAGTATTTTGGCGTTCATTGAGGAAGTAGATTTTTTTTTTTTATGGATTACTCCCTCGGTCCCATAAAACTTTACTTCTTTAATGTTGAGAACGGAAAATAAGAAATAATATTATTAAAGTAGGTGTTGTGAGTGGGAGGAGAGAGAATGAGTGGAAAGAATAGTAAATTTGAAAAGTGTTATGAGTATGACAAGTGGGTCCCATGAATAAAGAAATATTAAAAAATTTGCTTTTTAGGAAAGTGAAACTTTAAAGTGGGACGCCCAAAATAGTAAAATGGGTAATGTTTTATGGGACGGAGGGAGTATATAAAAAAGAAGAGAATTTGATTATTTCTACAAAGTGAAAATCTATCAACATGCTCACTTGGTCTTACTTTATGTTTATATTGTATACTGAATACTCCCTTCGCCTCTTCAAAGATTGTCTCATTTGTCATTTTGATTTGTCCCAAAAAGTATATCTCATTTTTAAACTTAAGCATGAATATTAGTGCAAATCTACTAAGGTATAAAAAGGTGAAGCTCTTACTTAATAATTGCAAAATGTACAATAGGATAATCTTTTAGGAAAGGAGGAAGTACAATATTAGTAAGGATCTTAAGATTTTTTTTCTAATTCAAGAAGAAAGACCAGAATTTTGATAAATATATTCAATAATAACTATTCAAATGACAGTTACAAACACGTGTTATCAAACACAAAATCTGGGGAGAAACGCGTTTCTCCGTCGCTTATGGAGAAACGGGGCTTGTTATGTCGTGCGACATACCTAGCCACAAAAACTGGATATCACTTCATCAGCTTCTGGATATCCAGAAGCTTTGGAAAGGATATCCAGAAGCTTTGAAAATGATAGCCAGAAGCTTTGAAAAGTATATCCAGAAATCAAATATTTTTTCTGGATATCCTTTACAAAGCTTCTGGATATCCATATTCAATGTTCTGGATATCCAGAAGCTTTGTAAAGGATATCCAGAAAAAATACTTGGTTTCTGGATATCCTTTACAAAGCTTCTGGATATCCATTTCAAAGCTTCTGAATATCCAGAAGCTTTGTAAAGGATATCCAGAAACTGGCTACTTACGTCGCGCGACATAATAAGCCCCGTTTCTTCATACGCGACGGAGAAACGCGTTTCTCCCCAGACGCACTCATTATCAAAACATGAATATCCCCATCAATTTTGGGATAAATTTTTACACAGAACATAATTGGCATCAAATGGCATCAGATTTGTCATCGTCCGATGCCAATTGCATTATGTGTATAAACCACAAATGTTGTGATAAGGAAAGTTTTCAAAATACTCCCTCCGTCCCAATCTAAATGTCTCAACTTTTCATTTTGGGCGTTTCATTTAAAATGTCTCATTTCCAAAAAAGAAAAGTTTTTTTCACTATTTCACCCACTCATTCTCTCTCCTACTTTACTTTTACGCTCACAACATTCTCTCTCCTAACTATTCCTCCCACTCATTCTTTCTCCTATTTAATTTTGAGCTAGTCTCCCATGAGAACACCATGACCCGTCTCATTCATGAGACGGGTCGGATCCAGCCCCATGACCCATGATCCATGCGCCTAGTCAAACCCAAAAGGAGCAGCACGTCATTTTGGGCCAACAAAATTACTATGACGCATAACTTGCCTTCATCTTTTGAGCCAACTTCAGTCTTAATGAAGACCCATAATTTTTTTTTAATTTTTTTTTAATTTTTTTTTTGCTTTTTTTTTTTAGTTTTTATATTATTTTTTCGGCTGTTCAGTGGTTTAGAAAAAGTAATAGTTAACATCTCTTAATGTAATGACTGTTGTGTTGGGTTAGAATATTTTTTTTTTTAATTTTTTTTTTTTTGCTTTTTTTTTTTTTTAGTTTTTATATTATTTTTTCGGCTTTTCAGTGGTTTAGAAAAAATAATAGTTACCATCTCTTAATGTAATGACTGTATACATATAAAGTAACATTGTTCATAAGTAAACGTAATACCTGTTTTGCAATATCAACTATTACTTAACCAAATGAGAAGTATTACTCAAAATGAAAACAGTTAAAACTATTATTAGTTAAAAAAAAAATAACAATATTACTTCACAAGTGTAGTACTATTACTTATAGCAATACCAACTATTACTTAAACAAATGAGAAGTATTACTCAAAATGAAAACAGTTCCTAAAACTATTATTAGTTAAAAAAAAAATAACAACTATTACTTAAACAAATGAGAAGTATTACTCAAATTGCGTGATTTGATGCCTCATAACACGCCACAAACTCTGCCTCCATCGTAGAAGTAGCAACAAGTGTCTTCTTAACACTCTTCCAAGAAACTGCTCCTCCACAAAGTAGATAAACGTAGCCCGAAGTAGACTTACGACTATCTGGCATCCCGCAAAGTCGGAATCCGAATACCCAATGATCTCAAGTCTATCCGACTTTCTGTAAGTGAGCATATAATCCTTTGTTCTCTGTAAATAACGTATGACCTTTTTGGCTTCTATCCAATGATCCTTTCCAGGATTGCTAAGGTATCTGCCTAAAACACCAACTATGAATGCTAGGTCTGGGCAGTGCAAACCTGAGCATACATCAAGCTCCCTATAGCTGAATCATAAGGGATGCTATTCATTTCCCTAGATTCAATCTCATTCTTGGGGTACTGAGTAAGATTGAATTTGTCACCTTTAGCCACTAGGGTGTCACCCATTTTACAATTCTGCATGCCAAATCTCTTAAGTACCTTATCGATGTAACTATTTTGTGACAATCCAAGAATACCTTGAGACCGATCTCTGTGTATTTGAATTCCTAATACAAAAGATGCATCTGCCAGATCTTTCATCTCAAATTTCTTTGAGAGAAATCTCTTAGTTTCATCCAGTAAGTTCGTATCATTTGTGGCTAGTAGGATGTCATCCACATATAAAACCAGAAAAATATATTTACTCCTACTGAACTTGTGGTAGACACAATCATCAACTGTATTTGTCGTGAAACCAAATGACAATACAACTTGATGAAATTTGTAATACCACTGACGGGATGCTTGTTTGAGTCCATAGATGAATTTCTTGAGTTTGCATACCATATCCTTTGAATCTTTTGAAACCAAGGTTTCTGCTTGCACCATATAAATTGTTTCTTCAATATCTCCATTAAGAAACGCAGTCTTAACATCCATCTGATGTAACTCTAGGTCATAATGTGTCACTAATGCCATAATGATTCTAAAAGAGTCTTTCGAAGAAACCGGAGAGAAAGTCTCTTTATAATCTATTCCTTCTTTCTGAGTAAATTCCTTAGCGACAAGACGTGCCTTATATCTTTCCGCATTGCCCTGTGAATCCCTTTTGGTTTTAAATATCCATTTGCAACTAATAGGTTTCACTCCTTCTGGCAATGGGACAAGATCCCATACATCATTGTCTTTCATTGATTTAATCTCATCATCCATAGCGTCTATCCACTTTTGAGAGTTAGAACTATCAATGGCCTCATGAAAGTTGATTGGATCATCTTCCAATTGACCAATGTCTACCTCTTGTTCATTAGAAATACCAAGTAATCATCCGAAATGGCACTTCGTCTCTCTCTAGTGGATCTTCTTAAAGGCACTTGTTCTTGAGGTTGTTGAGCTTGTTCCTCATGGACAACTAGAGGGATATTGACAATGTCTTCTTGATCCAAATTTTGTTCTTGAACCACATCAGGATTGAGATCCAAATCATGGTCAAGGACAATTGTAGGAAGAGGAATGGTAACCGGAACCTCTTCAAAGACAAAATCATCTCTAACTTGTCCCCCCACAAGCTCAACATCCTCAAAGAATTGAGCATTTCCCGTGTCAAAAAAGTTTCTGGATTTGGGATCGTAAAACTTAAAGCCCCTTGACCTTTCAGAGTAACCAACAAAGTAACTACTAACAGTCCTTGAGTCCAACTTCTTTTCATTAGGCCTGTAAGGCCTAGCCTCAGCCGGACATCCCCAGATGTGTAAATGCCTTAATACAGGTTTCTTGCCTGTCCATAGTTCATAAGGGGTTTTGTTAGCAGCCTTTGTGGGTACCCTGTTAAGGAGATAAACTGCAGTCTTTAATGCCTCTCCCAGAGTGAGTCTGGTAAAGTAGTATGACTAACCATACTTCTCACCATTTCCTGTAAAGTTCGATTTCGTCTTTCAGCTACACCATTCATGCTAGGTTTGCCTGGCATGGTGTACTGAGGGACGATACCGCACTCCTCTAGGTATTTAGCAAAAGGCCCAGGACGTTGTTCACCTGATCCGTCATTTCTGCCATAGTATTCACCACCACGGCCAGATTTGACTTTCTTTATTGTTTTGCCATGTTGATTTTCAACCTCGGCCTTAAACCTTTTGAACATATCCAATGCCTGTGACTTTTCATGGATCAAATATAGGTAACCATAACGAGAGTAATCGTCTATGAATGTAATGAAATATTCTTGACCATTCCACGAGGGTGTAGGAAATGGTCCACATATATCCGTATGAATTAATTCCAAAACATTCTTAGCTCTCTCAGCTTTAATTTGCTTTTGTCTGTTTGTTTTCCCTTAATACACTCAACACATATTTCATAATCTGATTTGTCAAGTGTTTCAATAATTCCGTCTGACACAAGCCTTTGCATTCTCTGTTTTGATATATGTCCTAATCGCTTGTGCCATAATGACATGGAATTATTGTTAGTAAATTTGCGTTTAGTACCACGTGTTTCCACATGCAGGTTTTCATGATATGAAGCAACAGTATCCAACATATAAAGATTATCATAAACCGACAAAGTACTAGATCCGATAAACTTAGAATTATACGAGAAACGACATTCACCATTTGCAAATGAACAAGTAAATCCTTCTTTGTCCAAAACTGAAATAGAAACCAAATTTCGTCTAAAAGACGGTACCACATGTGTCTCATACAAATCTAAATAAAATTCATACTTTAATAATAATCTAAAAGTTCCGATTGCTTCAACTTCAATAGAATTGCCGTTCCCCACATAGATGAATCTTTCAGCATCACTTGGCTTTCGGCAGTTCAGGAAACCCTGTGTAGACACACTAATGTGAAGAACCAGAATCTATCCACCAAGTATGTCTAGGCACTGAAACCAAATTAACCTCAGAACAAACAAAAGCAAGAGATATACCTTTCTTTACACGCCATGCATGGTATTTAGGGAAATCTCTCTTCATATGATCCATTTCCTTACAGAAAAAGCAACCTGGATCCTTATCTTGTCCCTTGGACGTTGACGTTGCTAAATCCTTAGCTTGTCCCTTCGATACTTTATGTTGCTTTTTCTTTGGCTCATTGACCGCAGTTTCTTTAGCCTTCCTTTTCTTGTTATAGCCCGAAGAGGAAGCCGCAAAGTGAGCACTCTCAGTCTTTTCAGACTTTAACCTTGATTCCTCTTGCACACACTATGAAATGAACTCATTAAGAGTCCACTTTTCCTTCTGTCAATTGAATGTTACTTCAAATTGCCCAAACTGTGGTGGAAGAGAGATCATAACCATATGAATAAGCATATCATCCGACAGCTCGAACTTGAGAGCCTTAAGTTTAGATGCCAAATTGGCCATCTCCATAATGTACTCACGCACGTTCCCTTTACCTTTATACCTCATGGCAACAAGATTACGCAAAAGCGTGCTTGTTTCTGCCCTTTCATTCTTAGCAAAACTCTTTTCAAGCTCTGTAAGGAACGTCATTGCAACTTTCTCATCGTCTATATCGCCTCTGAATGATTCTGGGATGCTTTTCTTCATGATCATAAGACGCATGCGATTTGAGAGTTCCCACTTTTCCATATCCTTCTTAGCTTGAGATGTACTCGTGCTAATCAGGTCAGCAGGTTTTGGCTCCCTGAGTGCAAGGTCTAGATCCATAACTCCCAGAACAATCAGCACATTTTCTTTCCAGCTCTTAAAATTCATCCCATTCAGCATGGGAATCGAGTTGATGTTAGCAGATACATTAGAAGCTGATGAAGTAACTGAATAGAGAACAAAAATAAAACAAATAAGCTCACATATAACTTTAAGCAGATAAATGTTTGAAATTAAAATTATCCCATTACAAGAAAATCGACGCAACATTAATTTTAATCTTTGGATAGAAAATTAACTTGCAAGTGATTTTCTTGATGTAGAAATCAAATATTAACAGTAAAATCCTGTCAAATACCAAGCCTTTCTTTGGACCGACTCAATATTCACATGGACACTTAATAACTGTTACATATTTATCTCCACAAACGAATTTGAATTTCTGCCAGATGATAGCCTTCCTTTGGGCCGACCATTACCCGCATGAAAAACAAACACGCTAAAAACTTCAAATAATCATGTATTTTAAATTAAAAAATTTCATAAGAGAGGTTACTTTGGTAACATGCTACGTAAATTTAATAACATAAAATACAAGATGTGTTCGAATAAACGAACCCAAAGTAATTTCAAACATGGGCATAATGATTCAACTGCATAGCACGGTACCATCAGTATAATTCCCATCAAAAACTTCTGTTCCTCCGGATTCTTTTAGGTGGAGAGGTGCTCGAAAAGGAGGTACATGGACAGGGTGACACTGACAAATACAAACCCCCCGGCAACAACACTTGTCCATGCCGGCGATGAGTATTGAACGGAGCTCACCAATTTTAGAAACCCCTCCACTACCTTCTGCATCCAGCTGGTTCTAGGGCTTGCTTCCACAATCATAAAACGAATTTCCCAATTTCCAAATAGCAGCAAAGTAGGACAACTTCGATGGTATTTGAGGCGAGTATTGATTTTCTTAGAGCCGGAAATACTTTTTCCGGCGAAGTGGAATGGTGGTGTAAATTTTAATCAGTTTAATTGGTTGTAGGGAATATAAAGGGTGTAACTTAATGTTTAGTCATTCAAGAACGGCAATACTCGAAAAACACGAAGTAGAAAGAAACAACATAATCAATTTTTGTTCAGCCAAATTAAATCATAAACAGCATAATCAATTCGATCCAAATAATCCCAACAACAAAGCAAGATTACGGCTCTGATACCACTTGATGGAATTAACTATACATAAATCCTAGAATGATGCAGAATATTTATTCTGGGACAATCATGCTTTAAGTTATCAAAGATTATGGAATGATAGATAAACCTGAATCCATAGCAGTATTTGGAGAATACTTGATGAAGACTTGATGAACGATTATTGCCTTTCAATTGATCCTTAGGGTTCTTAGAATTCAGATGACAATGGGAATCAAGAGAATAAAACCTAGGTAGGTCAATTGGGGACCATAACCCTATATTTATAATGACCTAGTATGTTAGCCAGCCCATCATAGATTAACAACTAGGCCCCTTAGGTATCTACACATATTAACTGTAGATCCCATACTTATAAAAGATGACTTGGGCCCCCTTTAACTTTAGTAGATCACTTTATTAGGCTCAAATACTTTAATATTTAATGTGACATATACAATTACTTATAGTGCACATACGTCTATGTGCCCAAAGACTTTATTTATTATACTAGTATATGTAAAGTCCATAAAATATTCCAATAAGTGTATGTATTATTAAGTGACAGTGTAAAAATAATTTTTCATTAAGTTTAAAAAAAAATGCATCTTTTATAAGAACAAATTATTAAACAAATACTCTTTAAAAGACACGTTTCAAAAATATTTAAATAAAGACTATTAATGATTTATATATAAGCCTGCATTTGCTTTCCTTTGCTTTCTCATTGTCCAACTGTTCCAATTTCGACTCACAAACTAGTTTCGATTATTTTTCAACAACAACTACAACAAATAACAACGGCGTAAAGACTCTCACCTACGGTGAGGTAAGGGGAATTCGGATTTACGCCGTATTGCCCATATATATTAAAGCATAGAGAGGCTGTTTTCAGATGACTCACAATGAAAACTTCGAAAAAAATTACAAACTAACTAATGCTTCCTAACAAAGAATCAAATACAATTTAGTTAGCCATTTTGTTTTATTACATCATATTTGAACGGTATAAATCGAGTACAAAAATGGGTTATAAACTGGGCAAGACCCAATGGATTGGGCCCAAAGTAATATTTACACAATTCCCAAATACGACATAGGGAATGAGCTTCCCTACCTATGCTCGTCGTGCCTACTCATCATTTCCCACTATTTCGACCTAGGCATAATAGAGTGATTTCATTACTAAGGCAACAATGATGAAATATGCCGACAAAGGCACACATAGATGCCGATCAAGGCATCCTCAAAGGCCGACCAGTGTCTACACTACGAAAAAAATCGTCATTGCCATGGACAAATTTTCTTGGAAATCGATACAAATTCCTTGGTAAACATACTTTGGTGAGGAAAAAATTTCCTTGACAAACTTAGGAAATTTCTTTGGCAAACGAGGCGTCGGTAATTTTGCTGAGGAATGGAATTCATGGCAATTTACCAAGGAAATTGTCAAGGAATATGTACTTTGTAATTTACCAAGGAAATTGTCAAGGAGTTTGTCCTAGATAATTACTGATTTATTATTAAAAAAAATAGATAATTTTTCTTGGGAAAATTTTTCCTACGAAATTACTGACGAATAATTTCCTTGGTATAAATAAAATATTATTACATATATTTTAATTTCCTTGCTAAATTTTCTTGGTGATATTTTATTTTACCAATGAATGTTGCGTTGGTAAAATTCCTTGGCATGTAAATACCAAGAAATTTAACCAAGGAAGCATTCATTAGTAAAATAAATTTTACCAATAAAATTTAGCAAGGAATAATTTCTAGGTAAAATATCACTATATTTATTAGAAATTACAAATACTATTAGTACCTGTATGAATCAAAATCCTAATATATATTGAAAACATACATTCATTTGAAACAATATCGAAGAACTACTTGTTCATTCAAACCAATATCTTAAACATCCACATTCGTTCATAATATTTCAACGACCACATAAATACTCAAAACATAGATCTTAACTCAAAACACAATTTTGAAAACTATTCTGACAAACATTCCAAATCAAAACCAATGTAATGGATGAAACTAGGATTAAGGAGCATTTGTACTGTCACCCGTCGAATGAGGAGTCTCGGGGGAAGCTTGGTTCCCATTTTGCATGGATGAAATCACTAATTTCAATGCTTCTTGCCAGGCAGGGATTTGTAATAATCGAACAACCTCCTCTGTTGTGGCGTTTTCTAGAGGGCGGGACATTGTGCAGTTGCAATTGTTTTAGGATGGGAACGAACCACTAACATTGGATGTGACTGGGACGGAGTTGCCAAACCCATACATACGACATTTCTCCCACTATTGCCCCCCACCTTCTTAACTGAATCTCTCCAAAGAGACCCAAAATACATTAAGGCCTTATCAGGTTGGCTTGTAGTGTGTTCCTCAGTCATTGGATCACTCACCACCTCAGTTAATACAACTTTAGAGGTATACTCATTCTGAAACAATAAAATAAATGAAACATTGGTTTTTATTCATGTCTAACCTTACATGTTACTAACTATAACTCGTGTAACTACATGTAACTAACGAAAAGACAATTGGGAATAAGAAAATTGGAAGAGGAAAATCAGACAATGATAGAAAATTTAGCTTGTCATGACAAAATCGAAGTTGTTGATGGCACTGCTGTAATCTCAACCAACAACAGAAAGTAAGAGGTAGTCTCTTTTGATATCTACATGTTTTTTGTTCTTTGTCATGACAAATGTATCTACAACTAATTTTTCCAAAGGCTTCTAGTGGTATTTTAAGCTACCAGTCGTATACTTTTTTTCACTTCTTATGATCTGGGTCCTTATAATCTATAGCAACGATTTTATTACTTTATGGTCAATTCAAGACATCAAAGCCATCTCCACAACTGGTTGAACAACATTGCAATCACTACATCACGAGACCAAGAAAGTAACAGTTGCCTATTGGGCCTGCCCTTTTGGAAGTAAGGCAGTTGTTGGTTACATCAATGGAGAAATTTTTATCTGGAGTATTCCACACACGACAAGCTTAAAAACTGAATCAACATCAATATCTTCCTTACTTTAACATGGGTAAAATTTTACATAAAGTGAAAAAAAAACACATGTAAAATGATATTCCACTTCTTGGTTACTATACTTTGAGCTTGACTTGCACCAAAAATTCCACATGAAGTAATGAGAGGCAATGCACACTTGTCTTGTTAACCAATGGGACCATTTATAAAGTATACATTTGATGATTTTTGGACACATAGTAAATGAGTCTATTATTCAATACAGTATTTCAATATTAAAACAGAGCTTCAATTATTATCTTATCTTTACTTTCTCCATTGAAGCAAAATTCTCTGGCAGCAGAATATGGCAGCACCCACCATTGAAGAAGGAACCTGCATCAGTCACTCTTTTCTTATTATCAATCACCATTTCTGCAGTTTTCCTCACTTCTTCTTTGATTAAATCTACTACAAGTCTTTTAAAATTTTCCTATTATCAATGTTTTTTTTTCATTTTGAGTTTTTGCAGTCTATTTCAGTTTATGTTGAGAAACAAACTATGGAAGCAACAAATATAGTCAAAGAGGCCAAGAGAACTCCAAAAAGGATAGAAATCCCACTTAAGTGCTTTGCTAAGAACGTCACACAAACATGCCCTTCAACTTATCCTATCATTGACCACCAAAATATTTTACCTACCAATTTGACATGCCCTGATTATTTTCGATGGATTTATGAGGATCTAAAGCCGTTTAAAACCACCGGGGTCACAAGAGAAATGGTGGAAAGAGAAAAAACAACTGCAAAATTTTTTACTAAATGGATTGTCATAAACTGAATCTGGCAGAGGTTTGTGTGGAGTCAGATTCAATGGTAGCTGTGGTTGTGATTAAAGGTAAATACAATGGGCCATGGGAGTTTGTATATGAATTTAGAGAGTGCAAAGAGATGTGTAAAGATTGGTCAATTAAATATACTTACAAATGTCTTTTTTGCCTTCTCGTCCACCCACCTAGTCTCTAAAGTTGGCTCAGTATCAGGGGGAGTGGCTTCTTGTGAGTATACTGGAATAGATCAACATCCTGGACAACCACTCCACGTAGGGCTGCATCGGTCTACAAATATGCAACATATTTCTATCATTTATGGTAATAAACATAGAAGAGATAAAGACATGTCTTCAATAGTCTTATAAAAGTAACAACCACAACCTAAACAATCATAGAGGAGATAAACATGGAAAGAGCATTATAATATAATAAATATCAACAAACTAGGCTCTTAGATATGTAGAGAGGAAAATAGATGAAACATTCTTACGAGTCTTTCTAAATGCTCATCAATTGGAATTGATCCCACAATTTGCATCACCAACTCGAATTGGCCCTTCAACCGATTTTCCTTATTTTTCTTGGATATCTCTTTTTGTTTAGGGGATTCCCACCTTTCAATATGCTTAGCAAAAATTTCTTCTGATAGTGTCAGAGTACCGTGAGCTTGCCAATCCTTCTTTGCATCGCTGATAGTGTCAGAGTACCGTGAGCTTGCCACTGAGTTCCACACTTTACGTACCACATCATCACTATATCCAGGCCATTCATTACCCTACATATTTCAAAAAATGTCAGAATCTTTAATTATTTGCCAAATGAGAAAAGGATTTAAAGTGCAATAGTATCTCTTCCTTTTTGGCTTATATCTCTTTAGACCACACACTTTACACCTAGTCAAATTTTCATCGCCATCGAATAACATACAATCATTTCTACATGCATCAATATATTTTATCTCAAGGCCGAGGGGTTCAAGAGTCTTCATTATCTCCCGATAGTCTTTATCCAATGCATTATCTTCAAGCAAAATCTCCTTAAATATGGACATCATTGTGTTTAAGACATTTTGGGTCATATTGCCATCCACCTTCCCGCTTAATAGCCTTGCTGCAGTGGCCAGCTTTGACACACTAGAACCCTCATATAATGATACATCCAAGGATCATAGAATGTCATAAAACTTTTGGGCATCTTCATTCGGTGTTTCAACATCATTCCCCATGCTTGGGAAAACATCCCGAAGCATATCCCCAAACCTATCTCTCTCATCAAGCTCCACATTACTGGGTTGAACAGGAGGAACGTAGGGACTAGGTTGATTATCATGATGAATAGGTTGCTGAGATGTACTAGTTCCCACATTGTAGTTGGGATATACTGACTCCTGCCTCAAACTACGACTAACATACACCTCTCCATGTAAATGCCAACATGTGTAGTATTTTATAAATCCATAATGGAGAATGTGTGATTGGACTACACTAGCCAACATAAATTTTGCATTCTTACACAACTTTCGACATGGTCACTTGATCTTGTCCCCATCCATAAAGCGAGGGTGGGCCTCTACAAATTCAATAAAAGATGCAACACCCTTAATAAAGTCAGGATTTATGAAATTATCTGCTAAGGCAGGTTTGTACATCCAACTACGTCATATGTAGACATGGTAACTTTATCTTTGTTTATCTACAAAATTGGTGTCATTATAAGTTAAAATTAAATAAATATAATAATGAATAGTTTATGGTAAACAACATAAACATTAAGTTGTGTCTCTTCCAAAACACACGAACATGAAGATCATCAAATAAAATAGTAATTAAAGAGAAGCCATAAAATTTATGTGTTGATTACAATCACTTCCAATTTACAATTAAAATGATTCCATAAAATTCCAAATCTGAGGTTTCCCAGTATTAAACATTCCCACTTCCATCTAAACGTTGATACATCCAACTCCTATTCTTATTTGACATTTCAAGAATCTGCACACAAGTTCCTAATAAAGATCAATTGACAAGCATTCAATTGGATACAACATAAGTTAGTATATTGATCCGCATAAAACAACCAATAAATCAATACAACAACTAGTACAATAAACTACACAAAAATATGATCTAGAAGTGTTCTTGATATTTAAATAGGAATGAAATCCAGAAAATAATTTAGAACACAACAATAGTTAAAATCAAACAAGAAACTATAATAAATGAAAAATATGGTTTAAAATTTAAACAATTAAGTTGTACATATGGAACAGAAATCAGTACCTTCAACAATCTAACAGCAAAAGGGTAAAGTCAGAATTATGTTTTTCTTGTAAATCAATCATGTACATAAAACAAGATAGAAGGCAAAATCACTCTTAGTCAACAAAAAACAAAGGAAAATCGAAGCGAAAGGAAGAAAGTTAAAGAAAAATTAGGGGTTTGAACTCAAGATTTGTATGTGAGAGAGAAGGACAAAGATGGACATTACCATGAACCAAAGAAACTCTTGTCGCAATGGAGGAACAAGTACTCGAAGAGCACTGATGGCTTAGCGGTAGAGAGAGAATGTAAAATCATATTTTTGATTTTGGGGAAAAGAGGGTTTTTATTGCGTTCTAATTAAGGGGGGGGGGGGAAGGGCGTTGTAATTTGGGGGAAAAGGGGAAGGGCACGAATGTTAAAATATCTGGGAGAGGAAAGGGCGGGAATTGGAAAAAAATGGGGGCGAGGAAATGGCAGCCTCATTCTGAGCTCAAATTGGCATTTCACGGACGAAGTTTCTGGTGGTGATGCGGCAGCCTCATCTTGCTCTAGGCGCCGCCTCACAAGGCAATTCATGGGGTATACATTCTGGTGGTGAGGCGCCAGCCTCAGATGTGGCCAGGCGGCCGCCTCACCTTGGCCAAACATGGGGGATTTCGACTGGAGGTGAGGCGCCAACTTCAATTTTTTCCAGGCGGCCGCCTTGTGGGCAGCAAGTGTGGCCGGATTTTGGTGGTTCATGGTTAGGCTGGAGTGGATTTGGGCTCATTTTTCTCCTTGGCTTTGAGTTGGGTTTATTTATTTTGGATCTAGGTTGGGATAATTTGCTTAGATATTATCCTACTTGGTTTGTAATTGGGTTAGTTATAGGTTTCTTGTTTGGCATAGATAGTATGGTTGGTTTAGGCTTTTGTTTTGATTTTAGAGTTGTTTACAACTCCTTATCTTTTGTACTCATTTTATTTATGAAATAAATTTCCCAGGTCCCATCCTAGTTTCTCAAAAAAAAAAAGGACATTGTCCGTCCCTCATATCTTTATTATACTATCATTTGTTTAGTTAATTTCAAACTTTTTTATATAACTTTTTGAAAAAAACTTCAATACTAAAAAAAGTCTAAATTATTTATCTCTATTAAAAAAAATTAAAAAAATATTACTTGTTAATAATTTTCAACCCCTAAACCCTAAATCTCATTCATACCCTAAACCTTTCACCAAGTAAAATATTTTTTAGAAATATACCCCAACCCCTAAACACCACTCTTAATCTATGTACCCTAAACCCTATAGTATATACCCCATACCCTAAATGACATTGTCCGTCCCTCATATCTTTATTATACTATCATTTGTTTAGTTAATTTCTAACTTTTTTATATAACTTTTTGAAAAAAACTTCAGTACTAAAAAAAGTATAAAATATTTATATCTATTAAAAAAATTAAAAAAATAATACTTATTAATAATTTTCAACCCCTAAACCCTAAATCTCATTCATTCCCTAAACCTTTCACCATGTAAAATAATTTTTAGTAATATACCCCAACCCCTAAACACTACTTTTAATCCATGTACCATAAACCCTATAGTATATACCTGTAAGTACGCCAATCCAATTCGCAACCTTTTTAGATGCATTTTAATGTAGTAAAATTGCATTAAGGGGCGTTTTGGTAAATTCTCGGTCTATTCCGAGACTTTCGGAAACATTTCATATGTTTCTCGCGAAGGAAGTACTTTTTTGTACTTTGCTTAGACCAAGGGACCTAAAGGGAATAAATCTGTTTTGGACTTTTTGGGTATTATCCCAGAATGTTGCAGAACCAGATTTGGCGCCAAAAACGGTTGGTGGCACCTCCTGTCACGCGACAACTCGAAGCCTTGGAAAGTGGTTACAGAGTGCCGTGCGACATAAGGTGACCATGATCAACATCTATAAATAAGACCCTACCCCTCTCAGTTTTAGATCCAAATTTCCACTCCCTAACGTCACTCTGCAAAAATCATCCCAGAACCTCTCTCTCTCCTCCTCCCACACCAAAAAACCAAACAATTCCCCTCCTATTCCTTCATCCCTCATACCCAATTACCTTGACACTTCCCCAAACACCTTGAAGACTCCAATCCATCTCTCAGTTCGTGTCTAGATCTCCACTTCAGAAGTTAAATTGAAGGCTTTTGCACCTAACTTAGTGTGGAAGTTGAGGACTACAAGGGTAACATCTCCTTCCTTCCCTCTCTCTCTCTCTCTCTCTCTCTCTCTCTAATCTATTTGTTTCAATTGTAATTACTCTTCCTCCACTTGATAATCAGGCTCCATCTGCCTCAGATTATCAAGTGGCAACTGTAATCTCTCTGTTTAAATCGTTGTTACTTGAATCCAATTGTATGTTCATGATGTGATCTATTTGTAATTGCAATTTGGATGTCAAGGAAGTGTGGATCTCCCATATCCACACTCCTTTGGTTGATTTGTATCTGATTCATGTTGTTCTGATTGGCTGTGGTATAATTGATTGATTTAATTTGGCATCTGTTGGATCTGTTTCTCAGTTGTAAGGTTCCTGCAGATGGTAAACATGTGTCACGCGACACACTTGGACATGAGGAGTCCTGTGTCACGCGACACATCGTGCCCATCTGCAGGGATCAACCTTCATTTGTAAGTTGTTAGCTAGTTAATTTGTCATTTAGTTGGTGTGATTATGTTGTTTTAATGTTCAGATCTAGTTTGTAATGGTGCTTTTGTGTTCATTGGTCTTGCTGTAATCTGGTGTTGTAAGGTCTCTGCAAGGTGACCATTGGTGTCACGCAACACAATTGGACATGAGGAGTCCTGTGTCACGCGACATAAGTGGTCCTTTGCAGAAGACTTGATTTGATTATGTCTGTTCTCCTTCTTTGTATTGGGATGTGGCCTCCCTGATCAATTGGCCTACAAGTTGTAATAATCTCATTTGTTCAATAAAATTCATGTTTATCGCACTTGCCTATTATCATTGTTTGCACATTTTTTGAATTATTTGGATGTCTAAATTAGAAAGACTCATCTACGGACGAGGCGTGTTGGGTGAACTCTCGGTTCTTCCCAACACGTAACCTGACCCCCGGACCCATTCTCTTTCAAAAGGTTTTTTAATGTGCACCTCTAAAAGCATGGCGTGGGGACTCCTTTATTTTTATTTTCAATTTCGGGCGAGCGCACATTCAGTGGCGACTCCGCAGGGGATGTATTTTTGAAAACCTGTTTTTCAAAACTAAGAGGGTCATGCTTTCGTTCACTTAGACATCCAATGTGTTCGTCTTATGTGCATCCTTGATGATCTTATGCGGTACATTCATTTTTTATGAGATTTTATGACTTGTATGCCTTTTGTTTGTTTCTTGTGGCTATGTTGTTATGCATTTTTGGTTTGCTTTGTTCCTTGCCGAGGAGAGGCAGGGGCTAATTCCAGTTTTGCAGGATTCTGTTTCAGTGACTGTCCTGGTCGTGCGACAGCTTTGTTCTTTGATGTCCTGTGTCACGCGACAGGAATGGTCACTGAACATGTTTCAGGTACTGGTTTGAGGGCAGTCCCTTGAATCAAAAGATTGCTCACTTGATTGTTGTTCCTTTTTTTCCCTGTGAGAGTGTGTGTGTTTTTTCTTTTTCTTTTTAAAAAAATAATAAAAAAAATAATAAAAAAAATTTCGTTTTTTTCGTAAATAAAAGAATATAGTCATCCGCACACTACACCACATAGATTTAGAACCCTCGGGTGCGATTGACGGCATCGCGGACGGTGATAATATTCGCCTCCGCTTGAGCGCCTAATGTCAAACCCATCCCCCTAGCGCGTTATAGGTGGCGCCACACTTAAACCTTACCCACGGTTGGTTTTTGATACAACGTTTTAATCACACCAAAATGAATTGTTTTTTGAAATTTACAATAGGTCCTCATACCTTCCCCAAAACCTTGCACCTTGTGGGCATGTTGCCAATGCAACATGGTTTCATGTAAGGATATGTCACTTCCGTGGCGTGTCCTAAACAAGAGATCATGCCGCATTGTCACTGTGCACCGACGAGAGGTCATGCCGGATTTTTCTTGGAAATTCTTCGAGAAACCCGTTATGCTGCCCAAATTTTCCCAGAAATTTGGACCACTCGTCCGTCTCACATCGTGTTAGGTCTTGGTTAGGCATCATTACCTATTATTAATTTCAAACACAAAGCATTTAGTGTAATTTGAACGTTGCGTCCCTAGGCTTCCCCAAAGTGTAGTTTGCGTAAATAAAGGCTTCTCCTTTCCCAACTGTACTTAGGATTAAAACACTGATTTATACTTGAAGATAAATAAATTGTTTGCGCGAGTCTGTCCCTCTTTTCCTTTCCCTCTCCTGTGTTTCCTTAAAAAGTCTTCTTCCTCCCCTACCTTATAAACCCGTATCTACCCCTGCAGCTACGGCGAGTTGGATCCGATCATCTATTTCGGGAGCTCGTTTGGTCCGGGTTGTCAAAGAAGTTCAAGCAGTTTCCGAAGTTTTAGTCAGTGCAGAATCAGATATGGCCGGGAATGGTGATATGTTCGTTGCCCAGTCTGCTGGAGGTTCGGTTTCAATGGGTCAACTGGGTTTGAACGATATGTCTGCAGATGAGTTGAGGATAACTTTGGAAGCCGCTTTAGCCAGGGAACGCGAGGCTCGCCTGTTGGCTCAGAATGCCAAGGCGCGAGAGGAAGAAGCTCATAACCGCTTTGTTGAGGCCATGAGGGCTCGGGGAATCGCATTACTTCATCGAGAGGATGGTTCTTACGAGGAAATTACTGAAGAGGGTAACAATGAGATTGGATCTATTTCTCCTGCTCAGCCTACTCAGCCCAGCTACAATGCTATGCCTCCTCCCGTGAGCTATGCCCCGCGCCCCGATCAAATGCCATCTCCGAGAATGATTGTGAATGCCCAAGGAAGGTTTTCTCCCCCATCCTCTCAAATGTATAACCAAGTTGCTCAGCAGGGTGTTAGCAAGAGTGGTAGCCAACCATCAAACTTCTTCGATCTTACTTCCTCTCCAACTCCCAATGCCCCAGCACCGCAGCTTCAGTACGGATCTCAGTTCCAAGCAAGTTACCCCCAACCCCATTTCAGTATGTACCCCGACAGTTATCAGTTTGGTGGTCTAATGCACAGAATGAGTCGGTATCATCTTTCGGGGAAGAGATTTGTCAAGACGGTATTCCACAGTATCACTTGATCTCGGCTCCAAGGCAATTTCCCTCAGCCCGCAGTGTGTTCTCCTCTTACCCAACATCTGTATGGTTCAACCCCGTATTCAGCTCCTTGCATCAGTACCGGATTTTCTACTCTTGGTCAGTTTGGAGGTCAGTCAGTTTAGTTCAGTCCCCAGAATCCCAATGTTCAGTTCAATGGTTATGACATGTATGGAAACAGAATTCCCAGCTCAGTTAGTTTGTTGGATAGCAATATCAATATCCCCAGTACTTTTGGTCTTCCCTCGGCTGTCCTGCCCATTAGATCTGCTCCCGAGTTCCCAGTACCGTCCTCAACAGTGGCTCCTGCTATCCCCCAGATTCCAGGTTTGACTCCGGAAGTGATAGCTTTATTGAAGCAGATGCAGCAGTAAATCGATAGATTGACTGTGGGTTCTAGTGGTCTCAAGGTGGTGGACCCGGCTCAAGTAACGCCTCTGCCCCATAAGTTCAAAATGCCAAAGATGGATTTTGATGGAACAGCCTGTCCAAAGACTCATGTGGATACTTACATCATGACAATGGGGGCGATGGGCTGCACGCCCGAGTTTATGGCTTCTCATTTCCATCTGACTTTGAAAGGACCTGCGCTCACTTGGTTTTTGGCCTTGAAACAAGAATGCCGCTCCACTTGGAGCCAGATCACAGAGACTTTCTTGGAGAAGTATAGAGGCAACCTAGAATGGCGCACTACCCGGGATGACTTAGTGGGGACCATTCAGAAGAATGACGAGTCGATCACAGAATTCTATAAGCGGTGGAATGCCAAGATTAATGAGCTATCAGAGCCCTTTCCCCTTCAGGATCAGAAAGATATTTTTCTGTCGTGCGTGAAGCCAGTGTTAAGGGAGGCTATTGGAAAAGGTTGGTATCCAGATTTACGAGAGATGGTTGGAATGGGCGCTCGCAGCGAGAATAGGCTCTTTAATCAAACTCCGGGTGTGAATGATGGTGGTAATAGCGGAAGTGGAGGAACTCAGGATAGCAGCTAATGTGGAGGCGCCGTTGTCCGTAAATGAGATAAGGCAGGCGGCGTGGCCATACAACACTCGTCCTATTCCGATTACGCTAGCCGAACTCAAAGAGACCAATAAGAATTTTGTGGTTGAGAATGATCAAGAGGTTAATTTGTTGACTCGATCTGGAAGAATGTTGGGAATGGATAGCACTAATCCAACTGGGAAAGGCAAAGGAGTTGCGGTTTCAAATCCCCATGCCTCTCAAGATCCCTACAAATCAGCAGGAAGTGAGGAAATTCTCAAAGACCCGATTTTGACGCAGTTAAAGAAGACCCAGTCTGATATTTCTTTATGGTCTATGCTCACATCCTCCTACCCCCACAAGCTAAAATTGGAAGAGGCTGTGTCCAAAACCAAGGTGTCTGTCAATGCCACTCCCGACGAGGCCTGTCAGCTGATCGGAACGGCCCAATATGGAAACATTATTACTTTTACTGACCTTGATCTGCCTGCTTACGGCTCAAAGCATAATGAGTCTCTACACATCACTTTGCCTTTGGAAGGACGTCGAATCCCCCATGTGTTGGTAGACAATGGGTCAGTCATGAACGTGCTTCCCGCCAAAATGATGAGTATGCTAGACATTGACGCGCAGAGCCTTTAACCATCTAACCAGACCATAAAGGCCTACGATTCGACATCCAGGGCAGTGTTGGGGATAGTCTCTTTGAATCTGTTATTTGGGAGCAAAGAGATGGCAGTAGAGTTCCAGGTTATCGACATTCCGGTCACGTTCTCAGCGCTATTGGGTAGGCCGTGGATTCATGAAATCGGAGCAGTAGCATCCACTCTCCATCAGTGCTTGAAGTTTGTGCAAGATGGAGTTTTGACGACCATTTATGGGGATAGCGTCACTATTGGGGAGACCAGTACCAATACCATGCCAGTGATGGAAATCAAACTTGATCAGGAGAACCTAATGCTCAGTGGTTTCACGATAGAAAAGCCTAAAGGGCAGGTCTGCACTATAGATTTGACAACTTCTTCGGACAAGATTCCCCCCGTACTGAAAATGATGAGAGGCATGAGCTACATCCCTGGTCTGGGGCTAGGAAAACGACAACAGGGACCATGTAAGCTTGAGATGCCAGAACCCAAGAGAAAGAGGCGAGGCCTGGGATATGTCCTGACGGGAGAAGAAAAAGCATATGAGAAAACCGAAGCGTTTAAAGAAAGGATGACCTCAGCTGCTGGTAAGAGATACAAAAGGCCTGAGTTGCGCCCGTACAACTGGTCCTTGAACAAGCATTTCGTCAGGGAGGATGGGGAAATGTTCATCTGCCCGGAATCGAAGCTGAGCCAAGTGGAAGAAAGGTTGAGAAAAATTCGAAGGTTTGCCAACAGCCAGGACCCAGTAAAGGAAATGCTCGTCAGTATGCCCAGAAGGCCAGGTGTCACCGCCACATTTGAGAACAACTACCATTTCTGGGGGCCTGATTATGTCAACCAATTTGAGAAGCTTGCTCTGGATGAGCCCGTCATGCACAAGATCCGTGGTGCAGACCCTATAGACATTGATGTGATTTGGCAGATCCGTTCAAGAATCAGGGGCTGTCAGAGCCTGAGAGCGGTATGTTTACAGAAGAGATACTTGCAGAAGGGTTTGTTGTTTCTGGAGAGCCCAGAGATTTGATTGACTTTTCCTCTGACAGCGAGGTTGTGGCCATGTTGGAATTCGAGAAGGAGTCTGTTGTGAATCTGAACAGTTTGGAGACCGTTGCAGAGAGGCCGTTGCAGAACTGGACTTCATTCTAAGGACCGGTCACTGACAGGGAGACTATGATCAAAAAGCTTGGGCTCAAGCCGCATCCTTGTCCCTCTGAGTCTAAGTTTGTCCCTCATATCCTGAGTCATTCCCCAGAGTCCTTTGTAATTGAGTTTGAGTCCTCCGATCGGTCTGACGTCCACACGACGGAAGACCGTCATCGCGTTGTAGACACTGTCTTTCCCTTCACTTTGAATAAAATGGTCGATCTTTCTGAGTATCCCGTGATTGCAAATCTAACAATTGAACTCTTAACCAAGAATAATCATCAAGATTTAAAAATAATTAAGCCAGATTCAATTGAAGATAATGCAGACTTAATAGATGAGCAAATTTTAGAAAATAATTCAAAGCAGGTTTGCGAGCAAAAGGAAAGCCGGGCCCAAGCTGCCGACGAGATATTGACAACGGTGAACCTGGGAACAGTTGAGGTACCCAAAGAAATGCAAATTGGTAGCTTCTTCTCGGAGATGAACGGGTTGCCCTGGTCGAGTTGCTTAAAGAATTTGTAGACGTCTTTGCCTGGTCCTACAAAGACATGCCCTGATTGGATGCATCTATCGTGGAACACCGGATACCTCTGTTCCCAGAGATTAAGCCGATCAAGCAGAAACTGAGGCGGATCAAGCTCGAGTGGTCCTTACAAGTCAAAGAAAAGATTGAGAAACTCCTACGGATGGGCTTTATCAAAGTGATTGAATACCCGACTTGGCTGGCAAACATCGTGACGGTCACAAAAGCAAATGGAAAGGTTCGGGTTTGTGTAGACTTCCGGGATCTCAACAAGGCTAGTCCCAAAGATGACTTCCCCTTGCCGAACATTGACATGTTGGTAGATGCAACTGCGAACTACGAGGTCAAGTCCTTCGTCGATGGCTTTGCGGGTTATAACCAGATTAAAATGGCCGAGGATGATCAAGACAAGATAGCATTCACCACTCCTTGGGGCACTTATTGTTACACTGTAATGCCGTTTGGATTGAAGAATGTCGGGGCTACCTACTAGAGGGCCGTCACCACCCTGTTTCACGACATGATCCACAAGGAGATTGAAGTGTATGTGGATGATATGCTTATTCACTCGAAAGGGTCAGATGGACATCGTTTTACTGATTTAAGGAAGTTCTTCAACAGACTTCGGGAGCACTCCATGAGACTGAATCCAGCCAAGTGCACCTTTGGGGTTATCCGTGGTAAGGTCTTGGGGTATATGGTTACAGAGCGCGGCATCGAAGTAGATCCCAGAAAAGTCAAGGCAATTGTTGAGATGAAGCCACCCAGAACTGTCTCCGAAGTAAAGGGTTTCATGGGCCGTCTACAGTACATCAGCCGATTCATCAATCAGTTGACCTCCATGTGTGAGCCAATCTTTAAGCTACTGAAGAAGAATCAGGAGGTGATTTGGAACGAGGAATGCCAGCTAGCTTTCGAGAGAATCAAAGCTTACCTTGTTAATCCTCCCATTCTTTGCCCACCTCATGGAAGCAAGCCTTTACTTCTATACCTGACGGTCACAGACACAACTATCAAGGCCATGCTAGCACAAGAGAAGAAGGACTCCAAGGTCGAGAATGCCATATATTTTGTCAATCGCAAATTCCAAGGTAGCGAGTTGAATTACTCTGCCCTCGAAAAGACATGCGCAGCTCTGGTTTGGGTAGTCAAAAAGCTAAAGCACTACATGCTATCCCACCTAGTACATCTGGTCTCCAAAATGGACCCAATCAGATACCTGTTTCAGGGTAACAGAGGCAACATTTCCACCAGATTGGCAAAATGACCCTTATTCCTAGCTGAATTTGATATCAAATATGTGATCCGGAAATCAATCAAGGGACAGGCTTTGGCAGATCAATTGGCTGATTCCCCCAGTACAGAAGCCCGAGGACCAGATCTCCAGTTTCCAGATGAGGGGATTTTTGTCGTAGAAAATGGCAACCGGTGGCAGCTATTCTTTGACGGCGCAGCGAACAAAAGAGGTAACGGCATCGGGATGGTACTAGTAGACCCGAATGACATGCATACCCCCATAGCTATCAAGCTAAACTTCTCGGTTACCAACAATGCAGCCGAATATGAAGCTTGCATAGCCGGTCTTGAGGCTGCCCTAGAGCGACATGTGGATGAGTTGGAAGTGTTTGGTGATTCCCAACTGATAATAAATCAAGCCGCCAACAGATGGAAAACTTCAGATCCGTGTCTCCAGAGGTATCATGCTTACATTGCAGAGCTCGTAGGCCAGTTCAAGGAAGTGTCGTTCCAGTTCCTGCCGCGAGATAAGAACAAATTTGCCAATGCCCTAGCTACTTTGGCCTCTTTGGTAGAAATCCCAGAAGGAAAGTCAATCAAACCGTTCAGGGTTGGTAGGCGAGAAAATCCTGCATATTGTTGATAAATAGAGGTCGAAACTGTCAATGAGCCGTGGTACAACTAGATCTTCCAATATCTAAAGCATTGTGAAGCATCCTTCCCCGTTGATAAAGAAGGAGACCTAAAAGGTATTCATGCCAAGAGTCTGCAAGCTTTGAAAAGGCTATCAGCACAGTACGTCATACTTGGCAATGAGTTATGGAAGAAAAGGGAAGGTTGCCCTCTCCTGCTCTATATCAGCAAAGAAAAAGCTCAGAGAGTAATGGAAGATGTTCACAATGGCGCCTGCGGACCTCATATGAACGCTCGATCCCTTATGCATAGCATTATCATACTGGGCTACTTCTGGATTACTATGGAGATTGATTGTATTCAATTTGTGCGGACTTGTGATAAATGCCATCGGTTCTCCAACCTAAACCACATCCCTCCTCATGATCTATACTATATGACAACTCCTTGGCCCTTTGCAACGTGGGGGATCGATGTCATCGGGAAGATAACTCCATCAGGGAGCAATGGACACTCATTCGTTTTGGTCACGGTAGATTACTTCACAAAGTGGGTGGAAGCCGCATCCTACAAAGTGCTCACAGCTAAGAAGGTAGCTCGCTTCATAAAAGAACAAATCTTTTACCGCTACGGAGTCCCGAATGAGATCATTTCTGACAATGGAACCCACTTCGAGGGAGAGACCGATCGTCTGCTTACTGAATACAGAGTCAAGCGCCACAAGTCTTCATCATACAGACCGCAGACAAATGGTGCTGTTGAGGCTGCCAATAAGAACCCGGAGAGAATCATAAAGAAGATGGCCGAGCGAGGAAGGGACTGGCCGAAGAAGCTACATTTAGCATTATGGGGCTACCGCACTTCAATTCGGACTGCTACCGGTGCAACCCCATACGCCTTGACCTACGAAATGGAGGCTGTCATGCCCATTGAGCTAGAAATTCCATCCCTCAGGGTATTGCTCGAGAATGAGGTAAATGAGATTGAATGGCTCCAAAGTCGGTACAATGAATTGGCACTGTTAGACGAATACAGATTAAAGGCCATGGAGCATAACCGGGCATATCAGAAAAGAATGGCCCATGCTTTTGACAAAAAAGTGAAGCCCAGGGACATGAAGGTTAGTGATCTGGTTCTCAAGATGAAGCCCGCAAATCAGAACAGTGCATTGGGCAAGTGGGCACCTGTTTGTGTCGAACCCTTTCTGGTGAAGAAGATATTCTCCGGAGGAGCGATGCAGCTGACAGACTTCGATGGCAACCCGTTCCTGCACCCCGTCAACGGCGACAAATTGTGGCGGTATTATGTGTGATCGAGTCTTTTCCTCTCTGTACATAAAGTAAAAATTAATATATATATATATATATATATATATATATATATATATATATATATATATATATATATATAAGAAATGAAAATAAAGATGCTGTAAAAATTGTCCCAGATGAGACTGAAAACCTCTCAAAAGGCAGTCCATGCAAAAATAAGGGACGCGCCCGGTGCTAAATGAATATACCCAGCTAGGCTGAAAACCTAAAAAATGGGTGGCCTAGGTAAAAAATAGGGTTGCACCATGTCCCCCTTCTGTCTTCCCCTTTCTTAAATTACAAAGTTGATTGAGTCGAACTAGGGAGACCTGAGCCCCTTAGTTCTCTTTGTAAAAGGGGAACGTAGACAGCCACTCGTGGTTCGGTCTAAAATGCTGCAAAATCTTAAATCTTGCCAAAATGTGTTTTGATTATAGTTCCAAAGCTTTTCAAAGGTTCATTCTAAGTTAATATTCTTTTTGATGAGTTCAAGCACGGCCTGCTTTTGACTCAAATAACTAGCTGCGAATGAAAGGCAGTAATTTTTCAACATCTATTTCGTCTGCATTAAAGTAATCAAGGGATACTCAAGTTCCATACAAATAAATATCTCCCTTAAAATACAAGCAAAAAGAGTCTCCTATCCCTTAGAAAAGTGTCTAGAAGCTCGTCCCCGCTCCCAAACTCGTACCTCTGTCTTTCCTTTTCCTCGTCCCTCGGGAGGTCCTTGGCCTAGGAATGTCAAATAAGTCGGTTTGAGCTCGTCCCAACTCAGGTATAGCGCGTGTCGGTGGCTCGATCAGACCAGTCTCCCTCAAAGCATCCCTGGCAGCCCTTTCCTGTCGCAAGGCCTCTCTGCGAGCCATCATATCCGGATCATCCCTCATAGCAGCTCTCTGGATCTCTTGCCTCCGATAGTCCTCAGCAACATCGCCGGTAACATTATCTGGATTCCCTTGGGCCTCTGTATCTCTGAAAGACCAGCTGGTTGGGTAGTCTGCTCCCAAGTATTCCCGACGGCGAGCCTCTATCGCCAGCTGCACGGGACCCTGTTGCTCTTCATTCCAAATCAAATACTCAGTGGTCAAGACGAAGGAGCGTCCGTGTGGGACAAAAACCTTCCAAGAAGGATCTGCTGAAGAACTGCACAGTCTGGGGCTCGGTCATGACCATCGAAACAGCATCAGTTGTCAGCCTCTCTCTCAAAGCCCGGATAATTTGCTGAGGGTACCGATACTGCCTGCTCACCAGTGATGGGATACAGAATGAAGACATATGCAACCCTGGTAGTCTGACTACCACCGACCCATCCTGAATGTCTCTCATGGTCAGTAGCCCCCACGCCGGAATCCAGAAGTTCAGATCAGTAGTCCCGTATCGCGTCAACCTCACCTGCCAACTGTCAGCGGCCGCGTCCCTCAGTAACCTGCGTTGTCTGGTCACCCAAGGCATCGCTGTCTGACCCTCTGGTAATGGCCCAATCAAGCGTAGTCTCTCAGAAAGCCACAAAGACAACAAAATGGAGCTGCCTGCACCCATGGAAGCGGATCCTCCGGCTAGTCTATCAAGGCCGTGGTATGTCTCTGCTAATAACAGTGGTACAATGTCCATCTCCCCTTGGCCAGGCCGGATTTGATGAAGGTCCATGCCTCGGTCACCCCTGAGCTGTCTGACAATCTCCAACAGTGTGCCCAGACAGACTCCGATATACCCGCAGAAGTAGTAAGCTGACAGGGTAAGCAATAAATATATGTCTAAAGAGGTAGAAAGATCAAACAGCTCCAGACTGGAAGATCGCAACCGAGCCATCTGGGTCAAGTCTACAAGTTCATCATTCAGAATCATAGGTGCCACCTGATCTGCTGGCAGGCACAAGAAAGTTGACAATTGCTCCGTGATTGACCGTCTGTCTTGGGGAAATGCCACAGTCTTCGCTTCACCCAGGCCTGTCAATGCTCTGAAATCCTCCATGGTTGGCATCAGATCATTGTATGATAAAGTAAACACGTGCCTCTCCGAGTCCCAGAAACATGAAGCTGCCCGGAGCAAGTCCCAATCAACCCTCCAGTTCTTCAAAGGCCAGAGACATGGCATGCCATATCACTTGTTAATGATTTTCCCATGATGCTTTTGGTGAAATTGTGAAACTTTGACAAAGTCCTGGTGAAATTGGTGTTCCCGAGAAGCTATTTCCCTGTTATAGTGCTCCATGGTGATTGAAAGTTCCAACCTTGGTCACAGAAATCGCTTGTCTGTCAAGTTGGGGTTGCTGGTTCCCTCATACTGAAAGGGCAATGTCTGCAAATGAGTCCTAAGCTGATTTTAAAAAGGCCCTGTTACGAGCTTCTCCCAGTCGTGCGACACATCTTGATAAGCAGACACGTAATGTCGGGCGACACTCCTGGTCAGCACCAGACAACAAACAAGGTCTTGTAAGTCTTTTTTCCCGTGGCACTCTCTGACGCGCCGTCGCTGCAATACGCCTCACACACCCACCTGTAAATGCACGAGAGAGGGTCCCCCCACCATATGTATCACTATACACAATTACCCGAGACAGTTCCATAATCTCATGTACAAACCCGGAAAGGCCGACCTGTCAATACAATAATCACATTTCTCTTCCCTCATTCCCAGAACGGACGAATTTGTGAAAACAAGCTAACATAGTTTAATCGTTGCTAACAGAATAGCATAGTTAGATATAGTGTTTGGAGTGTTGTTTCCCCCACAGGTACAACAATCAAACTGAGCAAATCTCAAAGATTGCCCCTCAAAGTGTAACCGAGACAAAGAATTCGTGTTTATTTGAGTCTCCCCAGCAGTGCGCACCAGGATCAATGGCCCCGCTGCCAAAGCACCAACAAGAGTCCGATCCCTAGCAAGCAAAGTCCCCGGCTTACCAAGCAAAGCTCAGGACACAAAAGTCAACCGTCAACAAAGATGGCCCCGCTAACAAGAGTTCGCTCCCTAGCAAGAAAAGTTCTCATCCTAACAGGCAAAGTCCCTGACCCCAAAGCCAACCGTCTACCGAGACCGTCCCGCACGTGACAGCTACACTTATCCCCAGCAGCAGTAGCGTGAGTCCCCTGACAGCTACCCGGCACCAACACCAGTGGTATGAGTCCCTCCGGCATCCACGAAGACTAGCAGCAGTAGCGTGAGTCCCCTGACAGCTATCCGACACCAACACCCAGTGGTATGAGCCCCTCTGGCATCCACAAAGATCAGCAATGGCATGAGACCCTCCGGTAGCCACAATCATCAGCAACAGTAGCATCAGTCCCTCCGGCAGCTGCAACCTTCCAACATCGTCAGTAACAGTAGCATCAGTCCCTCCGAGAGCTACAGGTAAGCACATCACAGGTATGAAAGCATATCTCAGTTGATTACTTTCCTAATAGTCTTGGGTGACTCCCCCTCCAGTCAAAGTCTTGGGTGACTCCCCCTCCAGTCAAAGTCTCGGGTGAATCCCCTCCAGTCAAAGTCTCGGGTGACTCCCCCTCCAGTCAAGTCTTGGGTGACTCCCCCTCTGTTAGTACCCGGTCCGAAAAAAGGGTATTCCAAATACCTGGCCCGGTTAATTAATTAAAACCCTAAGAAAACCCTAAACCTAAAAGATTCATTAAATTCTTCCGTACTGCGCCGTCGCTGTCAGCTTGGAAAGGACGCCAGTTGGAAGAGCCGATCGGCCCTTTGCCCGTGCATTGGCCGATCGACCCTTTATTTTAGAGCCGATCGACCCTTCCATCCTAGAGCCGATCGACCCTCTAGAAGCCCAGCCCAAATTCCGAGGTACTATAAATAGGGGTGCCTGGCTCCCCATATTGACACACAATTTTCTCCGGGAGAAGCAGCCATACTTGCTTTATTCCTCAGTTCTTTTTTTTCCTCTCGAATCGCCAAGATTCGACTCCAAGTCTTGCTACAATTGGTAAGACTCTCTTTTTAATATTGTTGTTCTTTATTATTATTGTCTTTATTATTACTGTTTGCATGCTTATTACTTTATTTCTTGCTTATGCCATATATGCTAGATTTAGGGTTGTTTTAATATATTTAATTGTTCATAGCCGAGGATGATCTAAGGTTTCGCCCTAAGAAACCCAATGGATCTAGGAACTATTTCTTTTCTTCCACCTTAGTTATAATTATCCCATGATCAACAATTCCCCAAGGATGAACGTTGATTAGTGCACCTTCCGAGGGCCTAACTCAAAGGTTCTAGGGTGTGATCATCAATTAATTCTTTCTCTCCCCTCCTCCTTATGCATGATCCCGTTTCTTCTATCTATTCCTGTAAACACCACACACAACCAACACCCCACATGCTAGAAAGACCGATCCGTCGGGCAATAGGAGTGATAGCGTTTCTTCTTACATTTGTAACTTGACCCCCGAACCCAATCACATGCTTAGCCTTTTTTCAAAGCTTTGGGCTATATCAAAGTGGCGTGGCGACTCTCAAAATTAAACTAATATTTTAATATGGTTTAAAAGCGAGTGTCACTAAATGAATATCCCATTTCGATCCGACTTTTTATAATTAATTATTTCAAACCTCCGAATGCGCGTTGCATCGGGACGGGGTATTCACAGTGGCGACTCTGCTGGGGATTGTTTTGAAACTTTTTCAAACTAAGTGGGTCAGACTTTCGTTTTCCTTTGTGGTGTTGTATTTTCTTTTTTATTTTCTTTACTCTTAACTGTTGCATTGCATGCATGCATTTCATGTAAATAAAAAAAATCTTTCTCTTTTTTCTCTAAAAAAAGGAATTAGATTTCTCTACCTCACACTACCACTAGAGTCCGTGTCACACTGCACAGACACCCTTTTACCCTTCGGAGAAGCCAAAGTGCGGGAAGTGTGGTGATCATGTCTCCTCCCTTCCGAGTCTCACTTGGCCATCCACTCATCAGTGCGCTTCGGCTGCACGGTGGGAGCCTAAAACCTAACCCTTGCGTCACCCACTTTTCTAGGAATACACTCCATATGACCGATTGGTTTGACTAGCTTTTTTATATATACAATTAATGGGGTCTTTATGCTAAGTCACCACGAACCAACGATAAGTCAAGATCTATCGAGAGATTAAAAGCACTAAAAATTGATTTCCTTTCAAAGGACGTGCTATGTGAGAACGAGTTATATATTGTTAAAAGATCTTGACCTATCATTGGTTTGCGGTACTTTTCATAAAAATCACATTGACTGTCTATACGAGGAGGTTAGTCGTTAGGATTCACCACTTTAGGATACTTAGTTAGTTGCGAAAAAGGGGTATCCCTTCCAACCTTTGTAGGACTAAAATGTACAAAAGCTTTTGTAAATAAAAAATTTTCAAGCTAGTACACTGCATTGAGTCAACCCCTCTCCTAAAACCGAGTCTTTTCTGATACTTCCGCAGAGCTAAGGTCGGGCCGCGTTCTTCATTCAACAATGACAACCTTGCCTCCCACTACTCCAAGCGCACCTGCTGCCTCTGCAACCAGCTCTACACCAGTCACTTCAATGGAAGGTCCTGTCAACCCCGACTTCAATGACATTCCGCCTGCTCTGCATGCCTACTTTGCCGGTTTAACCATGAGGGTTGAGAAACTTGAAGAGCAGAATCGCACTTTGAAGAACCATAATCAAGAGCTGAAGGATCATTTTGTTGAGGAACTCAGTAAAAGGGGACACAAGGTTATCTTGATGGGGAATGAAGTAGTCGATGTTGAAGATGAAACTGTCAATGCTCCTAATCCCGCCCATCCCAATGCACCTACCTTCCCTCTACCCAACTATGTTCCAAGCAACTACAATAATGTTCCACCACCTGTCATGTATGGGAGCTCAAGCAAGTCCAAAGGACCCTATCAACCTCCTGCCAACACACCCAAGAACCACTTTGCTAATCTACCCCCTCCCACTTTACCCTTCAATTATTCCGGCCACCATATCCCTACCTACTCCACCTCCCCTACCATTACTCAACCCCCTGCCATGCAGAACCCCAACATTGCTACAGACCCGACTGTGTTAGCGTTGATTGAACAAGTGAAGGCATTGACCGAGCAAATGGGAAAGCAAGGTGTGTCCCCCATCAAGATGCTTAATCCGAGCAAAGTTGCACCCCTACCTCAAGATTTCAAGATGCCCAAGATGGTCATGTTTGGAGGAGCCACTTGCCCAAAGACACATTTAGACAGTTATACGTTGGCAATGAGGGCTAAAGATTGTACACCCGAGCAGATGGCGAGAATGTTCCATAGCACATTGGAAGGGGCTGCTCTCCGTTGGTTTCTGAAGTTGAATGAGGAGGAAAGGGACACATGGGACAAGGTTAGTAGGGTGTTCTACGAAAAATATCAAGCAAACATGGATTGGCAAGTGAATAGAGCTGATTTGGAGCACACGCTTCAAAAGAATGGAGAGTCGATTTATGACTTCTACAAGCGTTGGAATGATAAGTTGAGCGAAATTCAGTATCCGCCCAAAGAGAATGAACAGAAACAGATTTTCTACAAGTGCTTGTTGCCCGGACACAAGTTGGCAGTTGGTAATGGTTACTTTCCCAATCTTAGGGAAATGGTGGATTCGGGCGTACGTTATGAAAGTGGCATCACCGGGATCACTCCACCGAAGGACACTGGGGCTGTTAATAATTCGTTCCGCTATAGAGCTCCCGCCAATACCGTAGCAAAGAAAGAGCCAGTAGGGCAAGTAAATTATGTGCAAGGAGAAGCTGCTTTGGATGTTCAAGCTGTAATGAGGGGGAATAACAATGTTCACCGCGAGAGAGATGTGTTTGATGATTTTGGAATGCCGATGGGCAAGGTTTTCGAAGTGCTAGTAAAGAAGGGCTTGGTCAAGCCACTTGAGAATTATGAACCGGTAAACCCAAGAGAAGACTTGGATGCTTCCAAATACTGCAATTACCACAAGTACAAGGGCCACACTCGATTACGCATTCAATTCAAACGGTTAGTGCAAGACTTGATTCGACAAGGCAAGGTGGAGAAGCCAAAGTCTCCAAATGTTGTGGGAAATCCTCTCCCTAACAATAGGATCCACATGGTGGAAGGTAATTTTATCAGTTTGGTAGAGATGGAAGATGCTTTTGAGAAATTGGGGCTGTCTACAGAGGAGGTATTCTCAGCTACTGTCAGAAAGGGATTGTTTGTGCCAAATTTGTCCGAGTACGCTGGTTTTGCTTTGAAGAGGGCTGTGCAGAAGCTCATCATTGAAGGGAAGGTAGAAAATCCTAGTAAGATAGTTGGTAGTGATGTTGCTATGGTAGAGAAAGACCTCACTGATCCAGTCGAGTCTGTTGTGACGGACAGTGAGGCAGTTGTGTCAGTCTGTAATTTGAGTTCAATTTATAAAGAATTTTCTTGTTATATGCTGTCTTTTGAGGAACTGTCTAGAGAAGTTGCCTCGTTAAATGGTGATTATGTGGAAGAGAGTCCTAAACCTCTCTCGTTGGCTGAAATTCACGCGAAGTATCGATATGGAGAAGAATGGGGTTAGTCTACTCACGAGGTGCGGAAAGGTGTATCAACCGAGAAGATAAAGGGGCGAAGAAAGTGTTTGGTCCAAAAGCGAAGTAGTGAACCACGATAAAGAAGACCCTATTCTCACGCAGCTGAAGCTAACTCAAGCCAATATATCCTTATGGTCATTGCTAACGTCCTCATATGCCCATAGGATGATGTTGGAACAGAATCTTGCTTTGCGACTTTGGTGCCGTCGATACAAAGCCGAGAAGATGTAACGCAGATGATCGGCAACATACACTTTGGGAATATCATTACATTTTCAGAGTTGGACATGCCGGAGTTTGGATCGGATCATAATGAACCACTGCACATCACTATTGAAGTCAACGGAAAGAGGTTGCCACAGACAACGGTTCTGCGGTGAACATACTGCCTTCCAGGATGATGGACGTCCTTGAACTAAGTCCCACATATTAGAGACCTTCAGTTCATTCCGTGCGAGGATACGATTCTACTAGCCGGTCGGTGTTGGGAATAATCAGTTTGCCTCTTACTTGCGGGACCACTACTATGATTCTGAGTTTCAAGTCATAGACATACCTTCCACCTTCACCATCTTCTTTGGGTAGGCCATGGTTGCATCAGATGAATGGAGTCCCTTCCTCATTGCACCAATGTGTGAAATTCCGATCGGGCGATCAAGTGACAGTCATTTACAGGCGACTGCAGTAACATCTCAAGGAACAAGCACTTTGGGGAAAGCCGGTCCTGCAGATTCGGACGAAGAGGGTAGTTCTATGTTCGGCGGTTTTCGGCTAATAGCACGAGCACAAGTTTGCGCAGTAGATCTCACAAAAACATCAGACAGAGTACGGCCAGCGATAAGAATGATGAGAAACATGGGATTTGTACCGGGAGGCGGGTCTTGGCAGTCATCTCCAAGGACCCACGAAAATAGTGGAGGCTATTGATCACCGCAGCCACCAAGGTCTAGGCTATGTCCTTACTCCCGAAGATAAAGCCGAGATGGAAAGAATTGAATACATCAAAAGGGTGAAGCTACCCTACCAACAGCGAGAGATGAGGCCATACCGCCTTTCCCTCAATAGTTACTTTGTTAAGGAGGGCGAAGAATTCTCTTGCATGGAGTTTAGTGAGCCATGGTTTGATCATACAGGCAGGCTTCAGAAAGGTTTCGAAATTTTCAGGGATACAGAAGTTGATAGGTCGAAGCTGAAGACGGTTCTCATGGATCCACGTCAGAAGAGAGGCAAGGTTGTCACAGTCCAGAGCCGGTACGTCATCAAGACCGAAGATGGGTTGGCCGATCAGCTAGGGCAGGTATCTTTGGATGAACCGATGGTTGAAAACATTGCAGTTTCAGAGGATGCAGAAGAATGGGATGGTCAGAACCTGTTGCAGCATTTGGGGAATCTGAATATAGAAGATGATATGGTTGCAGTCATTGGGGCAGAGCAGGCAGATGATACGGATCCAAGGACGTTGGTGACACCCATGGTTGGAAAGCTGAAGAATTGGTGCGTATTTGGCGGACCCGTAGCCACGAAGGAATACATGGTTGAAGAGCTGGGGCTGATGCCTCCTCCTGTCGAGTCTCCCCCTGATTCCCCCAAGTCCTCTGTTTCTTCAGAGTCATCTGTTTTGTTTGAGTCTGATGTGTTTTCTTTTGAGTTTGAGTCGTCTTCCAAGTCTGATGACCTCACGTCAGAAGACTATGAGTTAGTTGCAAATGTTGTTTTCCCTTTCGCTATGAATGAAAATCTAGATCTTTCCGAGTATCCCCTCATAGCCAATCTTCTTAATGATAAATTAACTAAAAATAATGCTCAACTTAATCAAATTAACTTAGTTAATAATGACTCATTAGAAGAAGCGGACACACTAAACAATGAATACATAAAAGAAATTTCTAAGCAAGTTATCAATCAAAAGGAAGGTCGGGCCCAAGCTGCCGATGAGGTGTTATCATGTATTAATTTGGGAACGGAAGAAGAGCCGAGAGAGACACAGATTGGAAGCTTCTTCGAAGGGACTGAAAGGGAAGCGTTGATTGAGCTGCTTAAAGAGTATTCGGATGTGTTCGCATGGTCATACAAGGATATGCGGGAATTTGGATAACTCGATAGTGGAGCACGAGAATACCGCTGACACCAGATGCCAAGCCTGTCAAGCAGAAATTGCGTCGCATTAAGCCAGAATGGTCTCTGCAAGTTAAAGAAGAGATAGAGAAGCTCCTCCGAGTGGGTTTTATCAGAGTTATTGAGTATCCGACGTGGTTATCTAATATTGTGACAGTCAGTAAATCGAATGGCAAGGTTAGAGTTTGTGTTGACTTCCGAGATCTCAACAAGGCTAGCCCGAAGGACGACTTCCCACTGCCCAATATCGACATGCTAGTAGATGCCACTGCTAACTATGAGGTCAAGTCTTTTGTAGATGGTTTCGCAGGATATAATCAGATCAAGATGGCAGAGGCGGACCAAGAGAAGACGGCTTTCACTACACCATGGGAACGTCTCGTTACACTGTAATGCCATTCGGATTGAAAAATGCAGGGCTACATACCGTAGAGCGGTCACGGCATTATTCCATGACATGATCCATAAGGAGATTGAGGTGTATGTCGACGATATGATCATTCATTCCAAGGGGTCGACGGTCGGCATTTCATTGATTTGAGGAAGTTCTTCGACGGGCGAGAGCACGCAATGCGTTTGAATCTGCCAAGTGTACATTTGGGGTTATTCGAGGAAAGGTCACGGGCTACATGGTCACCGAACGAGGGATTGAGGCACCCAAGGAAAATTCAAGCCATCATGGAGATGAAGCCACCACGCACGAAAAGGAAGTCAAGGGATTCATGGGACGGTTACGATGCACATCGCCCGCTTCATTAATCAATTAACTACCATGTGTGAGCCGATTTTTAGACTGATGAAGAAGACCGCAAGTATAGATTGGGACTGGAAATGTCAAGAAGCCTTTGAGGAAATCAAGAGATACTTGGTCAATCCCCCTATCCTTCGCCCCCCACATTCGGAGAAACCATTGCTATTGTACCTAACAGTAACTGATACAGCCGTTGGGGCTATGCTGGCACAAGAAGCCAAGGACTCTCGGGTGGAGAACGCCGTTTATTTTGTTAGTCGAAAGTTGCAAGGGAGTGAGCTAAACTACTCAGCATTGGAAAAGACCTGCACCGGGCTAGTTTGGGTGGTTAATAAGCTCAAGCATTACTTGGCAGCGCATCCGATTCTGCTAGTGTCAAAGATGGATCCAATTAAGTATTTGTTTGACAAACCTTCTCTGTCCATGAGATTAGCCAAGTGGTCAGTATTTCTGGGGGAATTTGATATCACCTATGTGCCGAGAAAAGCAGTTAAAGGGAGAGCCGTGGCGGATCATTTAGCAGAATTTCCAAGTACAGAAGAACAGGGGCTTGAACCAGAATTTCCAGACGAGGGGATTTTTAGCATTGATACGGAAGAGAGATGGCAACTATTCTTTGATGGAGCCGCGAACAAGAGAGGCAACGGAGTAGGAATCCTTTTGGTCGATCCCAAAGATGAGCACACCCCCATCGCCATCAAGCTGAATTTTACAACCACCAATAACGCGGCTGAATACGAGGCGTGCATAGCCGGTTTAGAAGCAGCCTTGGAGCGTAATGTGAAGGAGTTGGAGGTATATGGAGACTCAGCTTTAATTATCAATCAGACGTCTAAGAAGTGGAAGACTGTTGACCCCTACTTGCAACAGTATCAGACTCATATGGAAGAGCTAGTCAAGCAATTTAAGGAAGTGACATTCCATTATCTACCCAGAGACAGAAATAGATTTGCCGACGCTTTAGCTACACTGGCTTCTTTGGTCGAGATCCCTCACGGAATGTGCAGCAAAACCGTTCAGAGTTGGCCGAAGAGAGAATCCCGCTTACTGCTACGAAGCCTACTGCTGCGAGATTCAAGCTGACATCGAGGAGAATAAGGATCCGTGGTACGCACAGATTTATGAGTATCTCAAGAAGGGTAATGTGTCTTTCCTAGGAGACGTGAAAGCCAAAAGTTTGCAGTCATTGAAGCGATTGGCCGGACAGTTTGTTCTACTGGAGGATATGTTGTACAAAAGACACTACGATGGTATCCTGTTACTCTGTGTAGACGCGAAACGAGCTGAAGTGATCATGGAAGAAGTACACGATGGCTTATGCGGTCCACACATGAATGCCAGAATGTTGAGACAGAAAATCACACGGTTGGGTTATTATTGGGTCACTATAGAAGCCGACTGCATCCAGTTTGTGCGGAAATGTCCCAAATGCCAAATGTGTTCCAATTTGAACCATGTACCCCCTCACGAGTTGTATAGCATGGTAACCCCTTGGCCATTTGCGACATGGGGGATTGATGTGATTGGCAAGATTACACCGCCTGGAAGCAATGGGCATTGTTTTGTATTAGTAGCAGTGGATTACTTCACCAAGTGGATCGAAGCAAAATCTTACAAGGTGTTGACTTCCAAAAAGGTGGCACAGTTCATTAAGGAGGACATCATGTGCAGATATGGAGTACCAAATGAGATTATCTCGGACAACGGGTCCCACTTCGGCGGAGATTGTGACAGACATCGCGCGAGTTCAAGATCACCCGGCACAAGTCTTCCCCTTATAGGCCTCAGACCAACGGAGCCGTCGAGGCAGCTAACAAAACGATTGAGCAGATAATCAGAAAGACAGCAATTCGAGGTAGGGACTGGCCCGAGAAACTACCATTGGCACTTTGGGGATATAGAACTTCCGTTCGTACGGCTACAGGCGAAACTCCTTTTGCTCTGACATATGGGATGGAGCGGTACTCGGTTGAGTTGGAAGTTCCGTCTTTGAGGATCTTATTAGAAAATCAAGTAGCAGAAGTTGAATGGCTCCGCAGCCGATATGATCAGTTGGCCACACTTGACGAGCGCAGACTCAAAGCCATGGAACACATCCGAGCCTATCAGAGACGGACAGCAAGGGCTTTCAACAAAAAGGTGCAGCCCTTAGACATTAAGGAAGGAGATTTGGTTTTGAAGCAAAGAACTTCCCAACAAGTTCAATCCTCTAGGGAAGTGGGCCCTACATGGACCGGTCCGTATGTGATCAAGAAGATATTTTCAGGTGGAGCAGTTAAAATGGCAGATTTGGATGGCAACGAATTCAAGGAGCCCACCAACCTCAGCAAGCTCAGACGCTACTATGATTAAGCTCTTCCTCCCCCTCTAAATAATAAAAAAAAAAAAAAACGCAAAAAGAAGCCCGCTAGATTGAAAACCCGCAAAGGGCGGTCTAGCAACAAAAGAAAGGGTGCGTTCAAAAGCTCGCTAGATTGAAAACCCGTAAAGGGCGGTCTAGGCAAAAGTTAGAGCAAATAAAATAAAAATTGTCCCGCTTCTATCTTCCCTTTCTAAAAATAGTAGCTTGATGAAAATGAACTACGACGACCTGAGCCCCTTGGTTCTCATTGTAAAAAGGGGAACGTAGGGTGACCTTTTTAATCTACATGGTCCAAAAAAATAAATAAAAATCCAATTTGTTTTTACTAAAGCAATAAACTTTTTGTTTCATTCCCACAATCAATGCATGATTACACTTATGTGATGAGTCGAAGCTCGACTATACTAATGACTAAATAACTTGCAAGAAACTAAAAAATTAAAAGACAAAATAAATAACTAATGTGTGCATATGGCGTGGGTGGATACTCGGACATATAAGGTCTATTCCTTGGCACTAGGCCCCTCATCTCCATCCTTCTTCTTCTTGGCAGCTCGTCGGGTCGGTTTCTTCTTACTCTCCCTCTTAAAATAAGGCGGATACTTCTTCTTCAATGGGGGAACTTCCTCGATCGCCTTACCCTTCAACTTCCGCTCCATCCTCTTGGGAGGATTCACCTCCTTGTGTCTAGAGAAATCCCCAAAGCCTCCCCGTCTCTGAGAAAACGGCTCGAAGATATATTAGGAACCAATCTCCGTCTCAAGTCATACAAAGTCTCCCTCATTGGTCCCAAGTTTTCTTCATACCATGTCAGATAAGCATGCGACAAATGAGTGCTAAGGGTCCGCTGCGCAAGATAGACTCGTGGCATTCCATGAGAACTCCATAAGCTTACCATCAAAACTGAAACACCAACGTCCATTGGAAGGACTTTCGCAGAGTCATCAAACTCAGAAGTACCCCAAGTTGGAGGACGGACCTGCTCCATGCCATATTGCCGAAGTACCCGCTCTGCATAATAAAAGGTGGTAGTCTCAAAAGCTGGTACACGAATCAGGCATTGTCCAAGCTGAAGGCTCCGAATGAAAGAAAGGCCCCAATGCTGTACTCGCCAATGAATCCTATCAGTATCCACCTCCGCCAAATACATCTTCCACTCCCGTTCTGACAAGCCGGAAAGCGGATCAATCTTCCTTCTACAACCATGAAACCAAGGCCTAACACTCGAAGGGGGAATCTCTAGAACAAAAAGTCGATCCTCGAGCCACGTGGTCAGTAACTTGGCGCTGCCCCTAGTCATAAGCGGAGCACCCCTAGCTATCTGAGATACACCATGAAGCGTCTCGCCCAAGAGAATCGGAATGATGCTCCTCCCCGAACGGGCCTGATCAACCATATCCAAGCACCCACTGGTAGCTACACCCACATAAGGAGAAAACAGAACCTTGGAAAATAAGCAGAGAGCCAGGCAATCCAAGGCAAAATCTGAGTCGAAGTCATCACCATGGGCAAATCTCCCCGGCAAATCACAGATATCTATGTCTACACCTTCAACCAAACCTCTAGCCACAGCTGTAGGGAGGTGCAGAAATTTGGCCACCCTTGTCACCAACGGAACTCTATCCTGCGGAACCGCTATCAAACTGACATCATCCCCTCCACACAAAGCAAGAAAATCCTCGTAGGTGGGTGTAATCTCGTTGTAAGAGAAGTTGAAAACATGATTGGATTCATCCCAAAAAGCAGCGGCAGCATGTAAAAGATTCCAATTGGGATGCATGGGCAAAAGGGACCAAACACACTTCACCCCAAAGCGTTTATCAAAAGCATGGCGAACAGAACGAGGTACTTTGGATACCCAAACGGCCAAATCACTCTCAAAATTATTTTGCTTCTCCATCAAGACGGAGGGATGAGAATTCATTGTGTGTCCACGGCAGAAAAAAGAGAACAGTACGAAGAAGAGGACAATAGCAGCGCAGAGAAAAGAAGAGAGAGTTGTGTTTTACAAACGACGGCTGACAAAGGGTTTTATATAGGTTTTGGTGTCAAAATCCGTACAGGAAAAGAATTTGCGGAACAATCCGTGCAGGAAAGGGAGGGCCGATCGGCCCATCACTCAGAATTACAACCGCCGCCTTTATAGTGAAAGGCCGATCGGACCTTAAATATTGGGCCGATCGGACCTTTAATTTTGGGCCGATCGACCCTTTAATTCCCCAACTTCAAAAAGCTGCTGCAGCAAGTTCCAAGGCCCCACCTTTAGTTCTTTTTATTTTTTATCTTCATTTCTTTATTATTATTATTTTCTTTTTCCAATTTTTACTTTATTTCATTTTATTTTGTCCTCATTTTGTCCAATGCAGTGTACAAAAATAGATAAAGTCCAAAAATAGAAATGTACATAAATGGAAAAGATTAACTTTTAGATTTAATCCATAAACTAGTACATAAATCAGTCGCATACATCAGTGAGTCAGCATAAAATCTAGTGTCTGCATGCTCCTACTTTTTCCCTACAGGAACTACATAAAAATAAAAAATCCTAATGACCCCTACGGGAAGTCGAGGCACGGCCGCGAGAAAATCCGGACGTCGAACTACCCTCGCCACAGGGAGCTGTCTCCCACTGTGCCGGATCCACATCTACCGATCTCCGGGATTGGCAAGAAAGCGCCGCCACGGCACTCCTCGGCAGACGGGTCGATACATTGCTTGTGCCTCACTGACCGCACATAAGACTCCCGAGTGACCTGAAAAATCAAAGGGCGAGAGTTACATCACAGCTAAAGTATAAGCACCAGTATATAAAAAGGAAAGGTAAAAGGCATACCCCGCCAGCGCCACCGGGAGGAAGATGATCACCCTCGACCTCGTCAGCCTCTGTGGGTGTCAAGTCTACTCGCACCTCCCCGTCAGCCATGTGCACATAGAAGTGATCAGGAAAATGAGGCATATCTACTATCTCGGGAGGTGGAGCACCCATCTGCTCAGGAATAATCGGATCCTGCTCCCCCATACCAGCAGCCTGAGCCTCCGCAGCAGCCCGCCGCACCACCTGTGGTGATCTCAGATAAAGAGCTACAAAATCTACGTAAGGCATGTCAAGGCGGAAGTGATGAGCGGGGACCCCATACAGGTACTCCATCCTCCTCGGCAGTCGGTCCGGATACCACATATTCTTGGGAGGATGCTGTGGCGCATAAAGAGGAGCCCAAGCATGGTGCTGTCTCGACACCCGCTCGCCCAGATACATCTCGTCGGCAAGCAATCCAACCATCAGTCGGCGGGAAGCAGTAACATCCCGAACAGCACCAACAGCCTCAGAAGCCTCGGGGGTCGAGGGAAAAGTAAAAGCTCGGAGTCTGCGGGACCATCAAACACAGCCCTCAAATCGGATTCGCGAGCGTCTTCGGATATCCTCAACCCGGTTCTCCTTCCTCCGATTACCGCAAAACGGGCACATCGAGTGCGGTCCCAGTAAGGTGAACGGCGCAACACCGAAAACCTCATAAACCCGAGCACTGCAAAAGACAGAAAAGCAGATAGTTAAGACAGAAAAAAACAAGTGACAAGTAAAGGGTAATGAAAGTGACAAGAGCTAGCATACCTCCAAGACAAAGTGGAAAGCATCAAAAGAAGAGGTGTTGGACCTCGAGACAGTGTCGAGGCCGGTACAATTCAGCCAAGCCGGCCCCACCCAAGAAATATGCCGCACTAAGTCCAAATCAGACAAGGCGCCCGATAAAGAGAATCGACACACAGGGCCCGAGTTGGGAAAGAGAGCCAGCGATAAACCGTACCGGAGGAATCCGGACAAGTGCGTCAGTCCCATCTTGGCCGACTACGTATCGATCGATAGCAGTCTCCACAAGCCTGTACGGCTTCCACTGCGTCAACACCGAAATTCCTGCTCGGGCCAACGCTAGCACCAAGCAGTGAATCGACGAGCCTTGTCGGGAATGCAGAAGTCTCGTCAAAAGGCAACACTACATCCGTAAACCTCGGCCCGGTGAGGACGGCAAAATCGGTAGGAGTGATCGTAGCCTCACCCCAACTCGGATGAAAAGTATGTGTCGTGTCCCACGGAGAACTCACGAAACACCTTCACCACCGCATTACACTTAGGGTCGACCCGTCGGTGCAACCATATCAAAGAAGGGGCCCGACCCCAAGTTCCACACCATCTCGCGAGGACCACCCTCACCGGCCGGCAACAGCGCCCACAGCTCACCAACCGCCTTAAGGGAACTACGTCCCTTCATCTTCTTCATCTGCAGGTAAACACAGCACAGGTATGTGTCATTACTCGCATTTTAAATAAAAAATACTTTGCACATGCATCAATTATTATAAATAAAAAAAATTTTTATACCTTCATCCCGACGCGGGATCGGAGACCAGTGGATCCATGAAAATTCAGGCTCGCATAAAAGTCCGCCTGGTTGTGCAATAGAAAGAACAGCCTCGAAGGCCGATAGTTACGCGAAGCTCGCCGCCTCCTAGCCTCGGCATTCCCGCCGGCGTCACTCCGGTCACTCTCCCCGGCATCAACATCAACCTCCTCCTCATCATCATCACCGCCATGGCTGCCGCCGCCATTCCCGCCATGGCCACCACCGTTACCGCCATACCCACCGCCATCACCGCCATGGCTGCCACCACCGTTGCCGCCATCACCACCATGGCTGCCGCCGCCAGCACCACCATAACCGCCACCACTGCCGCCATGGCTGCCACCTCCATAACCTCCAAAACCACCTCCAAAACCACCACCCATATCACCAAAACCACCCCTAAAACTGCCAGAGCCGCGGCTGCCACCGTCACCGTGGCCACTAGCCCCTACTCCTCCACCATAACCATGAAGATCACCCACGCCGCCGGTGTATGAACCCAATGGCCCGATAATCAGGCGGAGTTCATCATGGAAATCACATCCTCAACCCAATCAGGAGGATTCATGGCAAGATTGGCACAAAGAGATCAACAAATCAAGAGTTTTCCGGCAAGAAACCCTCAAGAACTCGGCGGAGAAGAAGAATTTCGAGAAGAAGAAGAAGAAAGTGATTTGGAGAAGAAGATGGGCGTGCTCTTAAGGCCGATCGGCGAATTTTCAGCCAATGGGAGTCAAGGGCCGATCGGCCCTCCCATTTTGTGCTTCTTCCGCACGATCCAACGGCCAAGATCTCTCCTGGTAATCCTGATCCTCGTCAAAAGGCCCCAGCCAATCAGGGCATAGGGCCGATCGGCCCTTCAGTCTCTAGGCCTGACGCGTGTCCTCCTCGGTCAGAGCAGTTGACTGGCCTATTTATTTCTCCTCCTTCCCGAGAAATTCTCCCCCTTTTCAAAAAAAAACTCTCCCTTTTTTTTTAAAAAAAAAAAAAAAAAAAAAAAAACTAACCCCCCATTTTCAAAAATTCCCCCATTTTACAAAAATACAACCGTTTTTAAAACCCCTTTTTAAAATAAAACCTCTTTTTTGTTTTTATTTATTTCATAAATCCCAAACTTTTTTATATATTAATATTTTTTCGGGGTGACTCCCGCAGAGGTCAAATTTTTCACAAGGGGTGACTCCCGCAGAGGTCAAATTTGTCACAAGGGGTGACTCCCGCAGAGGTCAAATTTTTCACAAGGGGTGACTCCCGCAGAGGTCAAATTTTTCACAAGGGGTGACTCCCGCGAGAGGTCAAATTTTTCACAAGGGGTGACTCCCGCAGAGGTCAAATTCTTCACAAGGGGTGACTCCCGCAGAGGTCAAATTCTTCACAAGGGGTGACTCCCGCGAGAGGTCAAATTCTTCACAAGGGGTGACTCCGCGCAGAGGTCAAATTTTTCACAAGGGGTGACTCCCGCAGAGGTCAAATTTTTCACAAGGGGTGACTCCCGCAGAGGTCAAATTTTTCACAAGGGGTGACTCCCGCAGAGGTCAAAATTTTTCACAAGGGGTGACTCCCGCAGAAGTCAAATTTTCACAAAACTTTTGGGTGATTCCCGCACAGTTACACCAGTGACTTTCACGCGATCCACGCATCTTTGGGTGATTCTCACACAATTATATTTTCGGTTTGAGACGCTGCACGTCCTCCACTCTCGGGTACTAAACGCCCACGTTTTCGAACTACGACTTGGCTTGATTCCTCTTGGGATACGTAGGTAGCCCGACGTGGGTCCAGCCGCTTGACCTACCTGGTCATATTTTTTGCGACTCAGATCGAGTCCCAACCTCACATTCACAAAATCACTTTCCTTACCTCCTGAAATCCCTTTTTTCAGGACGGATCCTATTCTTTTATCGTCGACCCCACTTGTCTTACAAGAAGCGTCGCCGAGGGGCTACTGTTAGTACCCGGTCCGAAAAAAGGGTATTCCAAATACCTGGCCCGGTTAATTAATTAAAACCCTAAGAAAACCCTAACCCTAAAAGATTCATTAAATTCTTCCGTACTGCGCCGTCGCTGTCAGCTTGGAAAGGACGCCAGTTGGAAGAGCCGATCGGCCCTTTGCCCGTGCATTGGCCGATCGACCCTTTATTTTAGAGCCGATCGACCCTTCCATCCTAGAGCCGATCGACCCTCTAGAAGCCCAGCCCAAATTCCGAGGTACTATAAATAGGGGTGCCTGGCTCCCCATATTGACACACAATTTTCTCCGGGAGAAGCAGCCATACTTGCTTTATTCCTCAGTTCTTTTTTTTCCTCTTGAATCGCCAAGATTCGACTCCAAGTCTTGCTACAATTGGTAAGACTCTCTTTTTAATATTGTTGTTCTTTATTATTATTGTCTTTATTATTACTGTTTGCATGCTTATTACTTTATTTCTTGCTTATGCCATATATGCTAGATTTAGGGTTGTTTTAATATATTTAATTGTTCATAGCCGAGGATGATCTAAGGTTTCGCCCTAAGAAATCCAATGGATCTAGGAACTATTTCTTTTCTTCCACCTTAGTTATAATTATCCCATGATCAACAATTCCCCAAGGATGAACGTTGATTAGTGCACCTTCCGAGGGCCTAACTCAAAGGTTCTAGGGTGTGATCATCAATTAATTCTTTCTCTCCCCTCCTCCTTATGCATGATCCCGTTTCTTCTATCTATTCCTGTAAACACCACACACAACCAACACCCCACATGCTAGAAAGACCGATCCGTCGGGCAATAGGAGTGATAGCGTTTCTTCTTCTGTTGTAACTTGACCCCCGAACCCAATCACATGCTTAGCCTTTTTTCAAAGCTTTGGGCTATATCAAAGTGGCGTGGCGACTCTCAAAATTAAACTAATATTTTAATATGGTTTAAAAGCGAGTGTCACTAAATGAATATCCCATTTCGATCCGACTTTTTATAATTAATTATTTCAAACCTCCGAATGCGCGTTGCATCGGGACGGGGTATTCACACCCTCCAGTCAAAGTCTCGGGTGACTCCCCCTCCAGTCAAAGTCTTGGGTGACTCCCCCTCCAGTCAAAGTCTCGGGTGACTCCCCCTCCAGTCAAAGTCTTGGGTGACTCCCCCTCCAGTCAAATCTTGGGTTAGACACCTCCTAATAGTCTGAACTACGACCGGCTTGATTCCCTCCTAGGGATACATAGGAATCCTTTCTCCAAAGGTCCAGCCATCCGATCTCCCAGATCACCGTCCAGGCCTCCGCTTTATCCCCCAGCTGCTCATTGAGATTGAGTCTTATTTTATCGACAACCTCACTTCTTCCATAAGGGACATTGCCGAGGGGATCTGTAAGTACGCCAATCCAATTCACAACCTTTTTAGATGCATTTTAATGTAATAAAATTGCATTAAGGGGCGGTTTGGTAAATTCCTGATCTATTCCGAGACTTCCGGAAACATTTCATAAGTTTCTCGCGAAGGAAGTACTTTTTTTGTACTTTGCTTAGACCAAGGGACCTAAAGGGAATAAATCTATTTTGGACTTTTTGGGTATTATCCTAGAATGTTCCAGAACCAGATTTGGCGCCAAAAAACGGTTGGTGGCACCTCCTGTCACGCGACAACTCGAAGCCATGGAAAGTGCTTACAGAGTGCCGTGCGACATAAGGTGACCATGATATGCAGCTATAAATAAGACCCTACCCCTCTCAGTTTTAAATCTGAATTTCCACTCCCTAACGTCACTCTGCAAAAATCATCCCAGAACCTCTCTCTCTCCTCCTCCCACACCAAAAACCAAACAATTCCCTTCCTATTCCTTCATCCCTCATACCCAATTACCTAAACACTTCCCCAAACACCTTGAAGACCCCAATCCAGCTCTCACTTCGTGTCTAGATCTCCACTTCAGAAGTTGAATCGAAGGCTTTTGCACCTAACTTGGTGTGGAAGTTGAGGACTACAAGGGTAACATCTCCTTCCCTCTCTCTCTCTCTCTAATCTATCTGTTTCAATTTTAATTACTCTTCCTCCACTTGATAATCAGGCTCCATCTGCCTCAGATTATCAAGTGGCAACTGCAATCTCTCTGTTTAAATCGTTGTTACTTGAATCCAATTGTATGTTCATGATGTGATCTATTTGTAATTGCAATTTGGATGTCAAGGGAGTGTGGATCTCCCATATCCACACTCCTTTGATTGATTTGTATCAGATTCATGTTTTTCTGATTGGCTCTGGTATAATTGATTGATTTAATTTGGCATCTGTTGGATCTGTTTCTTAGTTGTAAGGTTCCTGTGATGGTAAACATGTGTCACGCGACACACTTAGACATGAGGAGTCCTGTGTCACGCGACACATCGTGCCCATATGCAGGGATCAACCTTCATTTGTTGTTTTAATGTTCAGATCTAGTTTGTAATGGTGCTTTTGTGTTCATTGGTCTTGCTGTAATCTGGTGTTGTAAGGTCTCTGCAAGGTGACCATTGGTGTCACGCGACACAATTGGACATGAGGAGTCCTGTGTCACGCGACATAAGTGGTCCTTTGCAGAAGACTTGATTTCAGTTGTAATCTGTTCTCCTTGCTGTAATGGGATGTGGCCTCCCTGATCAATTGACCTACAAGTTGTAATAATCTCATTTGTCCAATAAAATTCATGTTTATCGCACTTGTCTATTATCATTGTTTGCACATTTTTTGAATTATTTGGATGTCTAAATTAGAAAGACTCGTCTACGGACGAGGCGTGTTGGGTGAACTCTCGGTTCTTCCCAAAACGTAACCTGACCCCCGGACCCATTCTCTTTCAAAAGGTTTTTTAAAGTGCACCTCTAAAAGCATGGCGTGGCGACTCCTTTATTTTTATTTTTCAATTTCGGGTGAGCGCACAATACCCCATACCCTAAAAGACATTGTCCCTCCCTCATATCTTTATTATATTATCATTTGTTTAGTTAATTTTTAACTTTTTTATATAACTTTTTGAAAAAAACTTTAGCACTAAAAATATCTAAAATATTTATCTATATTAAAAAAAATAATAATTATTAATAATTTTCAACCCCTAAACCCTAAATCTCAATCATACCAAAAAAAGTTAAAAAATTTTAAATAAATGAAAGTACATAAAAGAAAAAAGAGGAACGAATAATAACATACATTTTTTTTGGCATACTTCAGGAATTATATTTTTGCCATCTATTCCTTTGAAATTTACCAAGGATTTCACCAAGGAAATATTTCCTCTGTAATTCCCTTGGTAATTATGGCGGGAATATTCCCACCAATTTTTTTTTTTTAAATATTTTGAGTGATTGCCTAGGAATATATTCCTTGGTAATTTTGGAGGGAAGTTTAGCACCAAATTTGAATTTTGGGTGATACTTCCCAAGGAACTTAAAAAGGAAATTTTTCTAGGAAATATATTCCTTGATAAATTCCTTGTAAACTTCAGTGAAATACAATGGAAAATGTTTTCTTGGTAAATTTCTTGCAAATTTCCCTAGGGAAATTTCTCCTTCCTAAATTCCTCAGAATTCACCATGGAAAAATAATTCCTTGATATTTTCCTCATTATTTGCAGGAAATAAAATTCCTAGGTAAATTTCTTGGGAAATACCATGGATTAAGGTTTCCCAGTAAACTGTCGTCACTAATCCACAGTTTTTTCATAGTGCTACTCGACCTACATCAGGACAAGGGGAATGGGCTTCCCTACCCTCGTTCATCTCTTTACGCGGCATTCACACATGTCGACCAACATTTTATGCCAGGCAGCAAGCCTCCTAGGCATACGTACAAAAGACAATTATTATCCTACTACAATAAGGATTGTAGGGAATTATAATCCAACTAGAATTATAATCCTTATCTCGCATAACTTCCTATCTAAGGCAGCACTCTATATCCTGCACCTATAAAGACAAGACATAATTAACACACTAGTACGCATACACACACACATGCATTCTCTTGACCCTAAATTCTTGTCAATTGATTTGCTCTAAAAAACACGAATACTTACTCTCACGCCGGATGGCCTTCGTCGGTAAAGCCCTGACTAAGTTTACATGTTTGTTCATCTTTTTCAGTCTATTCAAACTACAGGATACAACCTGCTGCTTAGTTTGGGCTGATCTGAACGTTTTTGGCATCATCAGTTTGGTTCAATTGCCGGGAAACGATCGAATTATCCTTTGAACAGCCGAAAAAATTATGCTCCGTACTCCTAATCCTAATGGAAGAAAGAAACACTGCTAGTATCATTCCCGATCAGGATAACCCTCCTATGGAGGAGACTCATGGTATTCTTGGGACTACTATTCCCCTTGCCAATGGAGGACTGCCTCCTCCTCCATCGTTGAACGATGGGCTGCCACCACATTGTATGAACCTGCATTCTAGTGGACAACCAGTAATCGAGGTGCTACTGAACCCTCCCAGTCATCGACGATGAGGAAGACCTGCTGGTAGTCAGACGGGGAGGAATGCCGCCAGGGGAGGCACATGAACATCTCCCCCACAAATTGATCGCAAAACTCTTTTGCACCACCATATGGACACTCTGCAACGCATTTACGAAACACAATATGCCTTGCTGCAGTTAGACCCAAAGCACTCACTAGCTGAATACATAAGACCTACCAGGACAAGAAATTACCTTCGGGGAAAAGTCATTTTGATAGGCATGTTAGTCGGGGGAATATAGAAAATCTTTCCCCTGGCCAAAATCCCCCACATCACGACGCTGTTGGTAGATCCAAGCAAACCCCCGCTCAAGATGTTCCTTCTCATCATAAAGCTCTTGGACATGGAAATACCCAAAACGAGGTAGATTTGAGAAATCAACTAAACAATCAAAGGGAACAGGAGGTTAATTCGGCTGACTTAAGAGCAAGACTCAGTCAAGCTAGGCAAAAAACCCCTCCTCGTCATAATCCCTCTCCTCGGCATTGGATTACTGCTAGACCTAGGAGTCCTCCTCGACATAAGGGCTCTCCTCGTTGCAGAACTCCTCCTCATCCAGAGATGGCTCCCAGGAGGGACATAACCCCTCCTTGTCATTTTAGGCCATTGAATGGTAGAGCACCATCTGGACACGGGGATAATCACCAACAACATGAGGAACAAAGCCTAGTAAATGGGCCCATAGAAAAAGAAAGGACCCATCATAGTTCCCACTTTATCTCGGGAATCTATGCAAGGGATATTTTTCTTTTAGAAAAGAGAATTGATGAAATGGAAATGGGGAGGAAGGAAGTGGTTGATGATGATATCAGTGCCACTTGTCCTTTATCCCATCGGATTAATGGTCTACCTCCCAATCCGACTCTCAAGATCCCCAATTTTTTAAATTATGCTGGAACCACAGACGCACGAGACCATTTGCAAAGTTTTGAATCCACCATAGCCCTCCTCAGGCAGATGATATTCTCTGCAAGGCTTTTGCGAGCACCTTCTCCGAAACAGCCCTATCCTGGTTCTGAGAGTAATAGAAGGGAAGCATCGATAGATGGAAAATTATGAGGAGTAGGTTCCTGGATCACTTTGCAACAGCTGGGAAGATAAAGAAAAGACTGACATATCTTGCCAACATCGAGCAAGGTAAAAATGAAACCACTCTATGTTATTACAAATGGCTCAGAGCCAACTCTGACTAGGTAGAGGAAAGCCTAACTGATCGGGAGGTGATTGTCTGCTTCAACTTCGGACTGAGATTTGGACAATTAATCTATGAACTCTCTGCCAGGGAGCCTAAGTCAAAATCTGATTTGTATAATGTGTCTTACGCCATAGCCATGGCAGAGGAGAAAAGTAAGAAGAGGTTTGAAAAACCGGAAATATATGCAGTTGGCACCAACCAGGCCTCCAATGGAAGTAACTATAAGGGAAAGAATAGGACTCGGGCTATCGAAAAATCTGAGGTCTTCACCCCCACTCACTAAACCTATCACGGAGATGAGACAGTTGGTGAACCTACCAGATCCCCGACCACTCAGTGATAGAACAAAACATTTTTGCGACAACTCTAAGTATTGTGCCTTCCACAAAGACCACGAATATGACACGGAGAATCACATCTCCCTTAAGAGAATGATCCAGAGATGGGTGGATGAAGGGAAACTTGATCGCTACGTTATGCGAAAAGATAACAAGCAAGAATATAAGATGATGATGATAAAGATGATGAAAGGGAATACATGCCTCCTAGGGAAAAACTCCATGTCTTAAGGGAGGAGATGATCTTCAACAAAAAATTGAAGGATCAGATATATGAGCTCAGTAAGGTCTCTACCACATCCCCACCTAGATCCATAAGTTTGAGGAAGTCATCAGCTTCTCCCCTAATGAGCTAGCTGGAAGTCGCGCAGCTCGCGAACAACCTTTGGTAATCAAAGGGAGGATTGACAACTGTGAATCAGAGATGAAATTGAAAGATAGCATGCTCAAGCCATACTCGGGGGCCTCGAGGGATATTCTATACTACTCTACCTTTCAGAAGATGAATTTGAAAGATAGCATGCTAGAGCCATACTCGGGAAGGTTAGAAGACTTCAATAACCATAAAGTCAGGGCCATGGGGACGATTGACCTACTACTGAAAGTCGCGAATCATCCCTTCCGAGCAGAGGCCACAATAACATTCGTGGTCATGGACCTAGCAAGTGACTACCATGCCATCCTAGGCGTTCCAAGTCAAGGCAAACTCGGGTTGGTCGCCTCCCTCCCCCACTAGTGACTTAAGTTTCCCACTCGCGCGAAGATAAGGAACACATGATACTGGACATTCAAGAATATGACAGTGATAACACAGTTCTGTCCGTCCCTGATATAGCCCCTCATCTCGTCAACGGCCAGAACTCAGGGGCCAACTATGACTTTAGAAAATGAGAGCTGCAGGATTGAAACTACACGATCCGGCGCGCGGATGGCATTTCTCATTTTTTAAAGTATGTAGATTCACCACGCCATTTTGATTATGCCCAAAACATTGAGAAAAGGCTATTTTTGTTGTGTGATGAGATTTTGAGTTCGGAGGTCAGGTTACGCCTCGAGAAGAGATATTTTGAGCTCACCCGAGTCGCCTCATTTTCATGAGTCTTTCTGTACCCTTCTTTCTTTAAAAGTTGTGTGTGTGTGTTAAAAATGCATTTGAAAATAATGTCTACATTGCGAATGATGTATTTAAACAGAAATATTTAAATAAGCTTGAAAATTAAAGCAGTTAAATGAGATTCAGAAGGAGATCTTACCAATGTTGGTTCATGTCTATCTTCCTCGGGGAAATATGTTTGGTTGAGGGTGTTTAAAGAGGAGAGAGGTTTTGCCCTCACTAATGGAAAAATCTCCCCTAATTAACTCTCGGTATCACATTCGGGGGATCTAAAGAGGAGAGAAATTCTGAACTCACTCGGGCAGAACCTCCCCTAATTAGCACTCGTTCACACTCGTTTGAACTCGTAGGTTTGAACCGGTTTGAGCCATTTGGGTGTTTGGAGTTTGGTTGGGGATGAATAGGGTTTGTAGGACATCGGGAGGTCGATCGGGATGGACTGGGATCACCTCAGGAGGGCTCGGAGCGCCTCGGGATGGCTCGGGAGGCCTCGGAATGGACCGGAAGGGGCCGAAATGGCTTGGGAAGGCTACAGAAGTTTGCAGGAAGGTTTGGAGACGTGAAGGTGTGATTGAAATGAGCTGAGGTGGCCTATATTTATAGGACCAACAAATTTGCAAACATGTCCGTACGGACACTTCTTCAATCAGAAGTTTTTTTGGTTTTCCTGGATTTGAGGGAATATTGGGGATTTTGGGGAGATTTTGGCGTGTTGACAAACATGTCCAAACAGACACATCTTGCTTTTACACATGTGTCCATACAGACATGTATGCAAGCTGACATATTTTTTAAATTTTTTTAATTCCTGCAATGCCCTTGGATGCCCTTTTATGCCTGAAAGGTCCTCCCTTGATTTGGCTGGTCAGTTTGGACCTTTTGGACATTTACGGGTCTTCGAGATCACGAATGTGCGAGTCCTCGATGTTTTCCGTATGCTCGGATGGAGAGCGGTCTGGATTGGGGTACTTACAGAAGCCCCTCGGCGACGTCACTTATGAAGGAAGTGGGGTCGTCTATAAAAATAAGAATCCCAATCTGGATTGCTTGTCGGGAGAAAGAAAATGACTGTGTCAGTCGGATGGCTGGACCCTTTGGTAGGATTTCTATGTATCCCGAGTGGGAATCAAGCCTGATCATAGTTCGTGTGTGTGGTGACCACGTTGGTCGGATGGTTGGACCCTTTGGTAGGATTCCTACGTATCTCGAGTGGGAATCAAGCCGGATTGTAGTTCGTGTGTAAGGGCAATTCGTAGGGGCCTCAACATGTGGGTAATGATTTGAAGGAATTTGTCCTGAGTGAGACCGTTTGAAGGCATCTATACCTAAGTGAGACTGTTTGAAGGTGTCTAAACCAAAGTGTGACTATTTCAAGGCATCTATACCTAGGTGCGACTTTTTGAAGGCATCTAAACCAAAGTGTGACTGTTAGGAGGCGTCTTGAACCTAAGTGCCACTGTTTGAAGGCGTCAAAACCGAAGTGTGACTGTTTGAAGGCGTCTAAACCTAAGTGCTATTGTTTGAAGGCGTCTAAACCGAAGTGTGACTGTTTGAAGGTGTCTAAACCCAAGTGCTACTGTTTGAAGGTGTCTAAACCGAAGTGCGACTGTTTGAAGGCGTCTAAACTGAAGTACGACTGTTTGAAGGCGTTTAAACTGAAGTGTTGCTATTTGATGGCGTCTAAACCTAAGTCTGATTGTTTGAAGACGTCTAAACAAATGTGGGACTATTTAAAGGCGTCTAAACCTTAGTGTGAATGTTTGAAGGCGTCTAAACCAAAGTTGAGACTATTCCTTGAGGCGTCTTGGCCTGAGATAAGGAGGATGTGGTAGCCCCTCTAACTGAGAGAGTAAGGACGTGGTGGTGCCTCTGGCTGAGATAGTGATGACATGGTGGTAACTCTGGCTGAGATGGTGAGGACGTGGTGGCGCCTCTGGCTGAGATGATGAGGATGTGGTGACGCCTCTGGCAGAGATAGTGAGGATGTGGTGGTGCCTCTGGCTGAGATAGTGAGGACATGATGGTGCCTCTAGCTTAGATGGTGAGGACGTGGTGGCGCCTCTAGCTGAGATGATGAGGACGTTGTGGCACCTCTGGCTGAGATAGTGAGGATGTGGTGGCACCTCGGGTTGAGATAGTGAGGACGTGGTGGCACCTCTGGCTGAGATAGTGAGGACGTGGTGGTGCCTCTGGCTGAGATTTTGGAAGGCGTTTGTGTAAGTGCTCCAATTTGATCTTGTTAGAATTTTCGTTAGAAAATTAACGAAAGTTATAACATTTCTAACAATCCTAACAATCCTAACTTTTCTAACAAAGTGAGGGTAAAATGGGCATTGTTATTTAAGGTTAAACCTCAAAAAGAATCTCAAAAAGTAAAACAAAAGGAATAAAACCACAAATAGAAATGGCTGGGAACAATAAACTGGCTGTTAATTTGAAATTTCAAAAAGAAATATTCCTCTTGTCCAAAGCTGGAGCTGCATTTAATGAACGATTACGCCGAAGGGTCCTATCCGCACGGATAAGTATGTCATTTCAGAGGGCTATAAATTGAGCCCTCCGAGTCACAAAAATAAGGAACAACACCAATTGCACCGAACCTCTGGCGAAATATAGAGAGAAAACAGTGAGAATTCTTCAAGAATTGTCACCTTTTTCTCTCCAATCTTTCCCAACTCACACTCATCCACTCACTCTCATATTCAAGCCTTAAACACTCATACACTCAAGCCAAAAACTCAAGAACACAAGGAAGATTGGTAAACCCTCCTTCTCCTTACCCTAAACTCCAACCATGCATGCACTTGCAAACTACAAAATGTAGTTCTTTCATCTTCTTGCTTTAGATCTAAGAAGATCACCATGGAAGACCATCTCCATGGATGATCTTCTACAAAGATCAAAATTATTTCCAAGTTCTCTTACTTTCTTGCAAAGAAAACTCATTTTCAAAACCCTAAAAACCATTTTCAAGCATCAAATCTCATTTTCAAAGGATAAAAATCCCCTTCCCAAGCAAATGAAATGCTTAGTCCTAATGTACCCCAAGGATGGTTTGGTATAGTTGATTCACCACTAAAATGTCTAGTGATCACTAACCAAAACCTAGGGAAATGGGGACAAGCATGGATGCAAAACCCCCCTTAAAATCATATTTTCTCTCTTGGGAAGTTGCTGTCCAGTAGCAATTTTCCCAGACCCCAGTCCATTATCTTAATTTTTGGACACAGATAAATGTGGAATTTGGTGTTGACTACAAAACACTTTTTGTAGTTAACATCCAGATCTTTTCATACATATTTTTACTTTATTTTTTTGGTGAGTAAAACTCCTCTTTTCAAATTTTCTTTCAGAGGCTAGTTCATCAGCTTCTGGGAATCCAGATCTCATATCTGAGGTTTCCATAAGGTTTTGACCCCTCAAATCTTCTTCAAAATGGAAAATTCATTCGCACAAATCTTATGTAAGGTGTCTGGAACAACTTTCATTCTCTGAGTTTATCCAGATTATGAAGTTTTAAGACCCTTGAATCCATTTCAAAATCAAAGGTCCACTGCCTTTTTCATTCTGGCAGAAATGACTCTCAACTTCAAAAGGTCTTTTGAGTACCAAATCTCAATCCAAAAATCTTCCAAAAAATCATGGGATCAGTTTAAAGTCTTAAAAAGATATCCCAATTTTTACTTTTCTTAGTTTCAAAGTATTTTGGCCAAAACACACACACACACACACACACACAAATGATTTTCAGCTTGGAAGACTCGTTTTACGAGGCATTCCGGGTGCACACTAACGTCCTTCCCGGCGTGTAACATGACCTCCGAACCTAAATCTCGGATCTCGGGCTTTTTTCAAAGTTTTGGCCCTCAAAATTAAAATGGCGTGGCGACTCCGTTTCGTTGATTTTTTCAAATAAAAATGGGAAAATTTTCGGATACACATCATCACAGTGGCGACTCCCCTGGGGACTAAGCTTTTTTTTAAAAAAAAATGGTATTTGGTATATTGGTGGAAACCATTAAACTTCCCGTTACCGCCTCCGAACACGAGTCGGGGATAAATTGTGGTCTAACAATCCCACGTACCGGTATCACCGTTTTCAAAAAAAATTTTGAGGGTCAAGCTTCCGTCCCGCTTTGAAAATCATTTTTGTGTGTGTGTTGATTTTTGCACGCTTTTCGTGTTGTTTTGGCCGCCTCGGAGAAAGTCAAAATTTTGATTTGTCGGAATAATGTCCCTAACCGTCGGAATTTTCGTGCTTACGTGCTTATGTGCCGATTAAAAATTTCAAAAAAAATATTTCAAAAAAAAATTTTCAAAAAAAAAAGAAAATTTTCAAAAAAAATCATGCATCATATTTTTAAGACACATAAAAAAATTTCTATTTTACTCGGAAAAGAATATAGATCGCTTGCACACTACGCGCACGTGACCGTACACCGCACACTACGTCCCTAACCCGGGAAATCCTTGTCGCGGTCCGTTTGGTCTTATTACGCCTCTCGGATGAGCACGGGACTACCCAAACATCCCATGAAGCCTCGTGTCGACCATGCACTTGTCCGTGACACACTTTGTCCGAGACCCGGTTGGTTTTTAGTGCAGTCTGTGTCATGCCCCTGTACGTGTATAGACCTTTCCTTTCAAGCCTTTGTCGGCATACCGACTCAATATCTTTCGGGACCCTAATCGCCGAAGTTACGCCGGTTTTCCGCCGCGAGACTTTGACCAAGATATTGACCGGCGCCTTGACTTCGGCTCGACCGGCACAAATTATACAACGACTCCCAAAGATTGACACTCGAGTCACCAAGGATTAATGATTATTCCATGCCTAATTACGGCTTAACCGACGACAAGTCAAGATCAATCGTGGACATTTATCGGTCCAAATCATGCCGAGCTTTTCGTCGAGCCCCCGAGGACATGATCTTGACTTTTGACGTTAGCTTTGTCCGTAATTTACATCGAATGCTCGTTAAGACTCGATTACCCGCCGACTTTTAGGATCGTTTTCTTTCGGTCGGTGGGACCCGCTTGCCCTATAGGACCCTCGCCCGGGCCGTCCACCCCGGGAGGTCGAAATACGGGTGGAATACGAGGGCTTATAGACGTAGTGACGGGCCCACCGATCCAGAATCGAGTAGTTCGCGAAAAGAAGAGCAATCTTTTCCAACCGATTAGGTTAATAAAGCATGTTTTAAGTAAACGTGAACAAATAATCGCATGTTGCACGAGCCCAAAGCCCAAACACCTACCCTCCTTCCATTCCTGACATCGAACCTTCGTGTCCTTTCCCCGCAGCCTCCGCACAAAGCTTGGTTTCGGCACCGGGTCATCGTTTGATTAGTTGGGAAGAGTCAAGCGCGTCATCATCTTCGCCGTTTGTTCCGACTCCGGGTTTCGTAATGTCCGCATCGGCCGGTAATGATGGGGATAACGTTGCTCCGTCCTCCAAAATCCCTCGCATGCACTCGCATTGGATCCAGTTGGTAGAACGAGATGAGACTTCGACATGAGGCTCAAATTGATGACCTTCCGGGGTTGTCGCAAGTCATGGTTTGACTATCGCCCCGAGTCCGATGGCACTTTTACCGCAAAGAAGGAAGAGGGTTCTCCTCCTCTTCTTAATCGTCTCGGATACATCAAGATGCTACCCCAAGATTCCTATGTTTCCACCGCCGGACTCCCGCCCGTCGACTTACGAGGCAACCGGCCCCCAAACAGCGATCGGGGGACGAAAGAGTTCGGTATACGTCGGTTGTCCCCTCTCAAAGTGATGATCCCACAAATATCGGCTGAGTGATGAAAATCGTGGAACAATTGAAGAAATATGGTCGGCCATCAAAGCCCCGGAAGAACGCCGCACGTGCATGAAAGCAGGCCCGGATTGAAGAGGCCACACGCCACCCGGGACCTTAACAATATCCCAACCGACCGGGGCTACCTTGAAGGACAAACATATGCCCGTTCCCGGACCTCAATATCTCTCATTATCCGACGGAGTCCAATCACTCGCTACCGGATGAGCCCAACAGCCGAGATCTCCCGGACTAGTTCCACTCAAAGTCATTCCAAAGATCGCAACCCGAGGTCCCAAATCCGCCACCAGCTCGTAGAACACATTTGGTGGGATATTTGTGATCGTCCCGATTGCCTTGAAAGGGATTATCGGAATTTGGATACACGAGGACCGCCCTCCTAAGAAAAAGAAAATTTCCTCCCAAAGAAAAATTGAAGGAGAGATTCGAGGCCGGTGATAACGGTGGGAACGCTCGGGGAGCCATCTGGGGATTTGATTATTATGTACTCTACTCCGGTCGGTCTTCCCAAAGCAAACGGGGGTAAAAGAACGAAAAGCCTTGCCAACGACGAGTGAGACTTTCGGACGCGAATACGTGGACCCGGGTAACTCCACGCCAATCGAAATCTATCCCCGCGGAACAGCCGAGTCGGTTTGACCGGCTCCCGAATGCACACCGACAAAGAAAGACCAACGCCGGGCTTTGGCGCTCCCACTCAATCAACATGTTGACCGGAGATGGCAACCGCCACAAAAGGCCTCGGTATAACCCGGGGGCTTCGCAAAGGCTCTACCTCGCAAGAAAAAGCACGAAGTGACCGGTTTAATGACTCTCTATCCCGAGACAAGGACCAAATCTATGATCCTCACCTCTATGGGAGTATGATCACCTTCTGCGATGAAGATTTGCCAAGAGATGTCTCCCAACACAATGAAGCTTTGTACATCACTATTCGGCTCAACACCATATCACTCCACGGGGTATTAGTGGACAATGGATCATCGGTAAACGTCCTTCCCCTCGCATGATGAGGGCCCTCCGCATAAATGAAAGGCGTATGATCCCATCTACCCGGACCGTCAAGGCCTACGACGGTTCGTCTCGTCCCATTCTGGGGACGGTGACTCTGGAGACTCAGTACGAAACCCAAATGGTGCCCGCAAAGTTCCATGTAATGGATATCCTCCGAGTTCACAGCTCTACTAGGGCGCCCTTGGTTACATCACATGAAAGCCATAGCTTCCACCCTCCACCAATGTGTCAAATTCATCAACCGGGCAGGGAGACCTTGAAGTCATAAGGGGTGACGGTTTCCTCATAGGGAACGAAGCCGAAACAAATAGCCAAGAATGCCCAGCGATCCAAACACCGGGGCTACATCCTTCCGAGGCAAGTCTCGCCAAAGATCCTTTGGAATCCAAATGATGCCAACTATGTCAACACACTCAAGCGAGCAGACTCCGAAGAAGTTAGATTCATCAAATTTAATTGTTATTTCCAACACTTGGAGGCGTCTTTTGGAAGGAAACGGCTGAACACCGCCATGATCTGAGGCACACAAGTCTCCGTTCCTCAATCACGCATTTGTCGCATTCTCGCAAACCCATTCTTTGGCCTCGCCGGCGAGGAGATTTTCATGATAAAAGTCGACAAACACCGGCGTACTCGGCTCGAATCTATGAACGTAGTGTGGGACGTCCTCCTTGCTGAACTACCCGCCGAGCCTTTCCGCTCGAGTATGGGACATGAGATTTTTCTAGCGACACCGAGACGCAAACGTCCTTACATCTCGGATTGAGCGGTCGATTGTGACGAAATGGAAATCCCTGTGATTGAGGAAGCTCCCTACATCCACATGCTCAGCTTTCAGATGCCAAACACAATTGATTCTGGTTCAGACAAAGAGATGATAGCAACGACTGAAGAGGGAGCACAGTGACCATGCCTTTCCCGAGTTGTGAAGCCACCGACAGCGATGCCGCTAAAGAACTGGGAAACTCTCTCAGGCCCGTCCGCGACCAAAGAAGAAATGATCACCAAGCTTGGATTGGTCCCCCGTCCTTTCGTGTCAACCTTTGTAAAGTCCTCTGAGTCTCTCATTGTTGAGTTTGAGTCTTCCGAGTCGTCCGATGGCCTCACGCCTGAAGACCACGAAATTGTAGCCAATGCTGTATTCCCTCTTATTCTCAATGAAATGGTGAACCTTTCTGAGTATCCCTTAATTGCCACTTTAACTAATGATGAATTAACTAATAATCTAAAAACAGTTAATAACGATTCACTAGATAAAGAAGCAGACACATTAAACGAAAAAAAAAAATCAAACAACAAAAAAAAATCTTTAAGCAGGTTGTCCGGACAGAGGAAAATCGAGCCCAAGCTGCCGAAGAGATTTTGACGAGTGTGAATTTGGGAACTGCGGAAGAACCTAAAGAGACGCAGATTGGTGATTTCTTCGAAGGAATCGGAAAGAATGCTCTGCCAAGTCCTACAAAATCCTCAACTCAAGGAGAGTAGCCCTCTTCATCAAAGAAAACATCATGTGCAGATATGGGTTGCCAGCCGAAATCATTTCAGATAATGGATCCCACTTCGAAGGGGAATGCGACAACTCACGCGTAATTCCGAATAACCCGTCACAAGTCATCTCCTTACAGGCCCCAAAACCAATGGAGCCGTTGAGGCAAAGAAACAAGACCTTGGAAAACATCATCCGGAAAATGGCCAGTCCAAGGCGTAGATTGGCCCGAGAAGTTACACTCGGCACTCGGGGCTACGAGAACATCGATCGAACGGCAACCGGGGAAACACCGTTTGCCCTCACATACGGAATGGAAGCCGTACTCCCAATCGAGCCGAAATACCCTCGCTCCGTATACCGTTGGAAAGCGATCAACGAGGTCGAATGGCTCCAGAGTCGCCATGATGAACTGGCCCTACTAGATGAACGCCGATTGAAAGCAATGGAACACATCCGAGCCTACCAAGGAAGAATGGCCAGAGCCTTTGACAAGAAAGTAAAGCATCGGGAAATCCGAGAAGGGGATCTCGTTTTAAAAGAAAAGCCCCATCCGTATCAACCCCTCGGCAAATGGGAGCCTCGTCTCGGTCGGGCCATACGTCGTCCGTAAGATCTTCTCCGAGGAGCCATGCAACTTGCGGACCTCGACGGGAATCCCTTTGTACACCCAGTGAATGGTGACAAGCTGCGCAGATACTACGCGTAAAACAAAAAAAAGAAAAGAGTGCTAAAAGAGTAATACCCAACTAGGTTGAAAACCCGAAAAGGGCGGCCTAGGTAAAAACAGGGTTGCACCAAAAAAAAAAAAAAAACAAAAAAAAAAAAACAAAAAAAAACAAAAAAAAAACAAAAAAAAACAAAAAAACATCAAAAAAAAAAAAGGGTTGAACTACGAAGACCTGAGCTCCTCAAAATGAGGGGAACGTAGGCAGCCGGAAACGGTTCGGTCTAAAGCACAAATAAAAGTCATACTTTGACATCAATACATTGATCAGACCATGAAAGCGTCTCGAAAAACTCTAAAGCAATTCAAATATTCATTACAAGTTAAAAACTTTTTGATGAGTCTAAGCCCGATTCATTCCTACAACTGGCAACCTGCTAAAAGAAACTAAGATACATAATCAAACTAATGTGTCTGCCATGACAAGAAAGGGATACTCGGAAACCTCAGAGTCACTCCAAGCCACTCGTACTGGCCTCTCCCCTCTTCTTCCCCCTTCGAGTCTTCTTTTTCTGAACCGGAAAAATGTCAATCTTCCTCCTACCAAGCTCTGGTATAGGAACAGGATCTATCAAACCAGCCTCTGTCAGGGCCTTAGTAGCCCTAGCGTCATCTCTCATCTCCTGTAGCCTAGCTGGTAGCATAGGAGCCCTCCTCTCCTGTCTCTTGACGTAAGCCTCATAGTCGGTCACAGCGTCTCCGCTCCTATCATGGGGGTTGGCCCTCGCCTCGGCCCTCCTCCTCTCAGAAACAGTCAGGTCCTCCGCACCCACAATGGCCTCACGCCGTCTCGAAAATAGCCACCCGAGTCTCTCCTGCATGCCTCTCATACCAATCCAGGTACCAAGTGGTCAGGAACACCGGTCTTGACGCCCGAGAATAACCCGAGGAGGAAAGGCATCATACCTCCATGCTCGGGAAAGAAATGGAAACACCGAGGGATCATCCATAGAAGGAGCCACCACCCCGGTGGCTATATCATCAAAGCCCTCCAAAGGAACCTCGCTCCAAGCCAAATTGTCTCGTAACTAAAGCCGGAATGTAGAAGCCGGACCGAGAAAGCCCCGAAGCATAACCACATGGGACCCGTCCCCGAAGCACTCTGCGAGTCTCCACCCGCCAACAAGGCACCGACCATCTCGATATCCTCTCGCTCCGGAGACCAGCCATCCAACGCTCCCATGAGCCCCGATCATCGAAATCCACAAAGAACCCCCTCCCGGCAAATGTCCAAGGCTTGATCATATCGAGGTTTCCCGAAGAACCCCCAAACGCTCCATCGCCCACGTGGTCAAGAGGAACGGGCTGCCCCCGTGCATATACCGTCTTCCGGTAGCGCCCTATCAAGAGCATGAAAAGTCTCTCCCAAAATCAAAGGAACGATATCTCGCCTGTGCGACGGTGAACGACAACATCTAGCGAGAGATCGATGGCAAATCCCAAAGGAATAGACCATGAACAGGTGCCAAACATACAAAGTGCAAAGGCATCCCAATAGGCATCATCCACCAAGCCTAGGCCCCTAAACCTATCGGGAAGGCCGGAAATATCAAAATGATCGGGACCACGGATCATACCTTGCGCTTCCTCCGGGGAAAGATGAAGGAGGACGCACAATCTGTCAACAAAAGAAGCCCCTCCGGCAAAGGAACCGCTATCTCTTCCACCTCAGGACCTCCAAGCAAGGCCCGAAATTCTTCGACAATCGGAACAATCTCGTTGAAGGAAAGGCAAAAGACATGCCTTCTAGTGTCCCAAAATGAGGAAGAAGCCCTCAAAGCTCATAGTCCGGAATCAATTCCTTAAGAGACCATAAGCACTTCACCTTGTACCTTTCTTCAAAGAAAGACCTCCTCTCATGCATAATCTCCCGAGACCAATCCTTGAACTTGTTGAAGAATGACATTTGGGATTCTTGGGACAATTTTGATGGAGCTTTTCTAAGGTTTTCCATGGTTTTTCTCTCTTTCTCCCGAAAATGGCTGTTTGGACTGGAGGTTGAAAAGGATATTTGAATTTGAAATAAAGTGAGACCGGATTCGAAGCAAAATTTAAGGACAAGTGTCGGATGCAGACCCCATCCGCGCGGACATGATTGCTTTCCACCCAGGAAAAATGCACGGTCAAGTTTGCTACACCAAAAGAGGAATATTCCGTCCGGTTGCTCGAAACCTCGTGCAAAAAAAAACCTCCCCAAACCACCCATATACCAAACACCCTTGCAAAAAAAAACCAAGGCTCATGCAACAATGCATTCATACTGCATTGCGTTCATAAAATAAAATCCTAAATTATTACATTCCAAAAAAAAAGAGAGTGTGCATAAAAAAAAAACAAACATCAATAAAATCCTAAATTATTACATCCCAAAGAAAAAAGAAGAAAAAAAAATGTGTGCATAAGCTGTACAAATCTCAATCTCAATCTCAAATCTCAAAAGAAAAAAAAATCAATCGGAGTCTCTAGCGCCCGATGCCCGCCCTGCCCTCTCTTGCGACTCGGGCCCGCCTCCTCAGGAGCCCCGAAAATCTCGGGCTCGTAATCGTCCTCGTCTCCGAGAAAGAGGCTCATCAGGACCAACCGGTACGCTCTGATAGGGCAAGCCGAGATCTCGCGAAAAATCGTATCCGAAGGTGAAGGCGTCGGACTCCTGGACGTACGAAGACGACCCGCCATGCCGCCATACGTGTCCCCGCCCGTGTGGATCCCCGAGAATGACGTGATCCGAAGGCGGCACCGCGCGGGGATCAAGAAGAGGAGACAAAGGAGTCTCCGAAGAAGTCTACGAGCGAATAGGGGAAGCCTCCCGTCCCGATGTGCGCCGGCCGTGGTCGCCTTGCTCTAGCACGAGGAGCCCCGCATGCGACCATCCTCCCGATGAATCTCTTGGCTCCGATCACTTGCTTCGTCGCCTTCTCGACGACCACCTCCGAAACCGCACAAAAGCAAAAGCGTCAAAAAAGGGAAGTGATGCTAAAGATGATGAAACAAAAGAAGGAAAGGAAGAGGCGTAAGCGTAAAAAGCCATACCTTTATACCCTGACGAGGCCGGAAAGCTCGTGGAAGCCGCTTCAGCCGAGGGATCTGCACCCTCAATCGGACCCCATCCTGGGATATATGAAAAATCCGTCCGAGGGTACCGCGGGATCCCAAGCCCCTCTCTATCCGGGACCCGAGGCATCCTCAGGCCTCCTCAAGACGAATGTCGCATATGGCTCGGGCCGCCACGAAATCCGAGAAGTGCCGGCCGGCTCGGTAATCATCCTGTGTCACGGACCGATCACTCGGTGCATCATATCGGCGGGAGGCTCCACCGGTGTCCTCAAAGGCGGAATTCACGCCATGCCGGCGCGTCACCCTCTCTCCCGTATAATATGCGTCGCAAGTCGAGACCTCTCGAATCTCTCCGCGCACAGCCCAAATCTCGCCGCCTTCACCGCGCCACCTCGAAGCGATCCTGTGGGAAGAATATCATCCCCTCATCCGTCTCGGCCTCCGTCAAAGGAAGGCACCCGCGTACACGAGAGTCGTACGCCCCCTGGAGCTTATCTTCTCCCGAGCATGCTTGGACCAAGACCGCATGGCCGGATACGCCCGACGTACTCCGCCGGCTGCCGCCACATCGTGACGTGGAAAAACTCCAACACCCATACCTGCGAAAGGTAAAAATCAAATCAATCCAATGCAAAGAAAAGTGTGTGCTCGAAAAAAAAAAAAAGAGGGAAAGCAAAAGAGAGCTTATACCTCCAGGGCAAACTCAAAGCAAGACAAGGAGCTCACAGCCTTCCGCTGTACCTATCGAGAGCAAAGTAAAGCTCGCAGCGGCCCGGCCTCTCCCCACGAGACATCTCAGGCCGTCTCCATGTCCTCCAAGGACCTCAACAAGGCAAAGATCGCCGTCCCCTCGGCATGTCCAAAGAGCGTGCTCGAAAAGGCAAACCACAAGAAGGCCCTAGCGATCCGCTCGCGCCTATCCTCTCCTCCCCTCGTAACTCACGATGGTCTCCACAATCTTACCGTAGACCACGGCATACTCCATCCCCATCCCCTTTTTGGGAATAGGGGAAAATCCCGAAAGAGCTCGTAGATCCGCATCGTCGTAGCCATCCCGCCACTCAATGCCGCGTCCATTAAAGGACAGGCCCGTGATCGCAGCGTAATCGGAGGCGTAACCGTAGCCTCGCCCGTAAGAAGTGAAAGGTGTGGGTCGCGTCCCACCAATGCTGCGCCAAAGCAAACATCGCCCTTTGCTCTTAGGGAACTTGACCAGCCCTCAAGCACTCAACGAACTCCCAAAGCCCCGTCTCGACAACAATCTGTCTCGGACTCGGCAAAGCTCCTCGGCCCACATCCGGAAGCCGATCCCACAGGTCAACTACGGACTCCACTGATCCTCGAGTCTTCATTTTGTTCAGTTGCTCCGTCACAAAACGGTTTCCGCCCTGCAAAAAAAAAAGGAGAGAAAATGTCAAAAAAAAAATTGCATTTGCATTTGCACAAAAAAAAAAGCATACACATGCATTAAAAAAAAAAATTTGGCATAAGATAACAATAGACATAGCCCCATTTTTCTCACAGAAAAGACAGTTTTCAACAAATCCCATTCAACAATTTTCAATAAAAAAAAAATGCATACATGCATATAAAACTCCGTCGCATTTTCTAAAAAAGAAAAAAATGCATACATGCATATCATCCATCTTACATGCAACGGGAGGAAAAATCCGTCCCACTTCTCAAAAAAAAAAATCCTAAACATACATACATCTCATATTGGCAAAATGCCCATTCTTTCCAAATAAAATGCATGCATTGCATCATTCATCAATATCAATATTCAAAAAAAAAAAAAATTCAAAAATCACCCAAAATTCAAATTTCAAACAAGAAATCAACAAAGGGAATGAAAAGATTCGAAGTATACCGTTCGAAGACTCGGATCAGAAGCCCAATGTTGCCAAGCATCGGGGTAGGGCTCCTCCGCAATCGATTGCGAAAGGGTGTAATGCCTCCTCATTCGGACAAGCTCCAATCGTCTCTCCGCGACCGGGCCACGTCCTTGGCCTTGAAAAGCGCCTTCCCCGTGTTCCATTGCTCGAAAATCGAAGAAATCGGAAGATTTTTGAAGCTTTTTGGATAACAATGGCGGTTCTCCTCGGCTTCTCTCTCTCTGCTCTCGACAATTTCAAAAAAACTGAATGGGGAAGGAGAAGGGCGTTGGCCCCTCATTAATACCCCCTGGTTTTCAAACCCTCTCCGCGCGGACAGGATCGTAAGGGTCAAAATGACCCTTTTGCCCTTTAAAAATCTGGAACTCTGCAATTCAGTCCCCAACTTGACAGAGTTAACCAAAGTTAACCAAAGTCAGCCCCTTGTCAAGGAAATCATTCCCTGGCAGTCAAACGTAAGACCGATCTCCCCGAGAAAGATAACGTATCCCGTATCTTTCATCAAAATCATTCCCGGTAGTAAAACGTAAGACCGATCCTCCCGAGAAAGATAACGAGATCCCGTATCTTTCATCAAAATCAAACGGCAGTCAAACGTAAGACCGAGTGCCCCGAGAAACATAACGAAATCTCGTATCTTTCATCAAAATCCTTCACGGCAATCAAACGTAAGACCGATTTCCCCGAGAAAGATAACGAGATCCCGTATCTTTCATTAAAATCATCCTTCACGGCAGTCAAACGTAAGTCCGATCTCCCCGAGAAAGATAACGGATCCCGTATCTTTCATCAAAATCCTTCCCGGCAGTCAAACGTAAGACCGAGTGCCCCGAGAAAGATAACAAAATCTCGTATCTTTCATCAAAATCCTCCCCCGGCAGTCAAACGTAAGTCCGATCTCCCCGAGAAAGATAACGAAATCTCGTATCTTTCATCAAAATCCTTCCCGGCAGTAAAACGTAAGACCGAGTGCCCCGAGAAAGATAACGAGATCCCGTATCTTTCATCAAAATCATCCAACGGCAGTAAAACGTAAGACCGATTTCCCCGAGAAAGATAACGAGATCCCGTATCTTTCATTAAAATCATCCTTCACGGCAGTCAAACGTAAGACCGATTTCCTCGAGAAAGATAACGAGATCCCGTATCTTTCATCAAAATCTTTCCCGGCAGTCAAACGTAAGACCGATTTCCCCGAGAAAGATAACGAGATCCCGTATCTTTCATCAAAATCATCCAACGGCAGTAAAACGTAAGACCGATCCTCCCGAGAAAGATAACGAGATCCCGTATCTTTCATTAAAATCATCCTTCACGACAGTCAAACGTAAGACCGATTTCCTCGAGAAAGATAACGAGATCCCGTATCTTTCATCAAAATCATCCCCGGCAGTCAAACGTAAGTCCGATCTCCCCGAGAAAGATAACGGATCCCGTATCTTTCATCAAAATCCTTCCCGGCAGTAAAACGTAAGACCGATTCTCCCGAGAAAGATAACGAGATCCCGTATCTTTCATCAAAATCAAACGGCAGTCAAACGTAAGTCCGATCTCCCCGAGAAAGATAACGAAATCTCGTATCTTTCATCAAAATCCTTCCCGGCAGTAAAACGTAAGACCGAGTGCCCCGAGAAAGATAACGAGATCCCGTATCTTTCATCAAAATCATCCCCCGGCAGTCAAACGTAAGTCCGATCTCCCCGAGAAAGATAACGAAATCTCGTATCTTTCATCAAAATCCTTCCCGGCAGTAAAACTTAAGACCGAGTGCCCCGAGAAAGATAACGAGATCCCGTATCTTTCATCAAAATCATCCCCCGGCAGTCAAACGTAAGACCGATTTCCTCGAGAAAGATAACGAGATCCCGTATCTTTCATCAAAATCTTCCCCGGCAGTCAAACGTAAGACCGATTTCCTCGAGAAAGATAACGAGATCCCGTATCTTTCATCAAAATCTTCCCCGGCAGTCAAACGTAAGACCGATTTCCTCGAGAAAGATAACGGATCCCGTATCTTTCATCAAAATCTTCCCGACAGTCAAACGTAAGACCGATTTCCTCGAGAAAGATAACGAGATCCCGTATCTTTCATCAAAATCTTCCCGGCAGTCAAACGTAAGACCGATTTCCTCGAGAAAGATAACGAGATCCCGTATCTTTCATCAAAATCATCCTTCTCGGCAGTCAAACGTAAGACCGATTTCCCGGACGAATACGTCCAATTTTTTCCCCTGCAAAGGCTAACGAAATCCCCAGCAAAGTTAACGGAATCCCAAAAGCCAACGAAATTTCGAGTAGAACACGAACTACGAAAGGGCTTGATTCCCACTAGGGATACGTAGGTAGCCTATCATTAGGTCCAGCCCCTCGACCAAAACGGTCACCCTCTCCTTCGGCAGCAGACGAAGTCCACCAAAAGGCCATTTCAAATTAAGGTCCGAGGCACCTAAAAGCCATCATCATCAAGGTTCGAGGCACCTAAAACGCAATCATCAAGGTCCGAGGCACCTAAAAAGCCATCTTCAAGGTTCGAGGTACCTAAATCGCCATCATCAAGGTCCGAGGCACCTAAAAAGCCATCTTCAAGGTTCGAGGCACCTAAAACGCCATCTCCAAGGTTCGAGGCACCTAAAACGACATCTTCAAGGTTCGAGGCACCTAAGACGCTATCACTAGAAAGCGATAAATCGCAATCATCCCCAAAGAGACCGAAAATGGTCATCCCTATCCCCGCAGAGCGGATACCCATCGACCGAAAATGGTCATCTCTTATCCCAGCAGAGTTTCTTTCCAAGAACCGACCGTAGAACTCGCTCATCGAGTTCGAGGCACCTAAAACGCCATCATCTTCGTGGTCAAAGACCCGAACTACGATTGGCTTGATTCCCATTCGGGATACGTAGGTAGCCTATCGCTAGGTTCAGCCACCCGATCACTCGATCATCCCGCCAAATATGGAGCCTTACTCTTATCGACGACCCCGCTTCCTTCGAAAGCGCCGTCGCCGAGGGGCTACTGTAAGTGCTCCAATTTGAGCTTGTTAGAATTTTCGTTAGAAAATTAACGAAAGTTATAACATTTCTAACAATTCCTAACAATCCTAACTTTTCTAACAAAGTGAGGGTAAAATGGGCATTGTTATTTAAGGTTAAACCTCAAAAAGAATCTCAAAAAGTAAAACAAAAGGAATAAAACCACAAATAGAAATGGCTGGGAACAATAAACTGGCTGTTAATTTGAAATTTCAAAAAGAAATATTCCTCTTGTCCAAAGCTGGAGCTGCATTTAATGAACAGTGCACGCTGAAGGGTCCTATCCGCGCGGATAAGTATGTCATTTCCAGAGGGCTATAAATTGAGCCCTCCAGTCACAAAAATAAGGAACAACACCAATTGCACCGAACCTCTGGCGAAATATAGAGAGAAAACAGTGAGAATTCTTCAAGAATTGTCACCTTTTTCTCTCCAATCTTTCCCAACTCACACTCATCCACTCACTCTCATATTCAAGCCTTAAACACTCATACACTCAAGCCAAAAACTCAAGAACACAAGGAAGATTGGTAAACCCTCCTTCTCCTTACCCTAAACTCCAACCATGCATGCATTTGCAAACTACAAAATGTAGTTCTTTCATCTTCTTGCTTTAGATCTAAGAAGATCACCATGGAAGACCATCTCCATGGATGATCTTCTACAAAGATCAAAATTATTTTCAAGTTCTCTTACTTTCTTGCAAAGAAAACTCATTTTCAAAACCCTAAAAACCATTTTCAAGCATCAAATCTCATTTTCAAAGGATAAAAATCCCCTTCCCAAGCAAATGAAATGCTTAGTCCTAATGTACCCCAAGGATGGTTTGGTATAGTTGATTCACCACTAAAATTTCTAGTGATCACTAACCAAAACCTAGGGAAATGGGGACAAGCATGGATGCAAAACCCCCCTTAAAATCATATTTTCTCTCTTGGGAAGTTGCTGTCCAGTAGCAATTTTCCCAGACCCCAGTCCATTATCTTAATTTTTGGACACAGATAAATGTGGAATTTGGTGTTTACTACAAAACACTTTTTGTAGCCAACATCCAGATATTTCCATACATATTTTTACTTTATTTTTTGGGAGAGTAAAACTCCTCTTTTCAAATTTTCTTTCAGAGGCTAGTTCATCAGCTTCTGGGAATCCAGATCTCATATCTGAGGTTTCCAGAAGGTTTTGACCCCTCAAATCTTCTCCAAAATGGAAAATTCCTTCGCACAAATCTTATTTAAGGTGTCTGGAACAACTTTCATTCTCTGAGTTTATCCATATTATGAAGTTTTAAGACCCTTGAATCCATTTCAAAATCAAAGGTCCACTGCCTTTTTCATTCTGGCAGAAATGGCTCTCAACTTCAAAAGGTCTTTTGAGTACCAAATCTCAATCCAAAAATCTTCCAAAAAATCATGGGATCAGTTTAAAGTCTTAAAAAGATATCCCAATTTTTACTTTTCTGAGTTTCAAAGTATTTTGGCCAAAACACACACACACACACACACACAAATGATTTTCAGCTTGGAAGACTCGTTTTACGAGGCATTCCGGGTGCACACTAACGTCCTTCCCGGAGTGTAACATGACCTCCGAACCTAAATCTCGGATCTCGGGCTTTTTTCAAAGTTTTGGCCCTCAAAATTAAAATGGCGTGGCGACTCCGTTTCGTTGATTTTTTCAAATAAAAATGGGAAAATTTTCGGATACACATCATCACAGTTTGTGCCCTGAGATAAAGGCATTTGTTGCCTTGAGTTTGTGTTTTTGATGGCGTTTATTGCCTTAAGTTTGAGATTTGTTTTGGTGTTTTCAACGGCATTTGTTGCCTTGAGTTTGAGATTTGTTTTGTGTTTTCGAAGGCGTTTGTTGCCTTGAGTTTGTTTTTGGAAGGCGTTTGTTGCCTTGAATTTTGTTTTATGTCGGACTTACGATGACGGCTGGGGATATGATTCTGTTTGTTTAGGGACCAAATTGTATGAATTCTGTAGGGATTGGCTTTTGGACAGCCAAGGGCAAAGATTGTAAGGGAAAAAGGGGAATTGCCTGATCTTCAAAGATGTCCGCACGGACAGATCTTGCATTTGCAAAGAGGTCCGTACGGACATGTATGCAAATCTGATGTTTTTAAACAGATTCAGCCTTGAACATGTCGCTATTCCCCATTCTTTTTCAATTTTCAGCCTGAATGTGCGCTCGCCGAAATTTGGAAGAAAAAATGATTTTTGGAGTCGCCACGCCATGTTTTAAGGTACACTTTGAAAAACCTTCGAAAAAAGAATTTGGGTTCGGGGGTCAGATTACGTTTTGGGAAGAACCGAGAGTTCACCCAACACGCCTCGTCCGTGGACGAGTCTTTCTAATTAAACATCCAAACATATTCGAAGTGTGTGCAAACAACGATGACAAACAAGAGTGATAAATGAATTTTATTGATTGAAATGAGATTCATACAACTTGTGAGCCATTTGATAAGGGAGGCCACATCCCAAATACAGAGATCAAAGCAGTTACAGGCGAAAAGGATCTCGCAACGACAAGATGTGTCGCGTGACACATAACCTGCCTAGCTAGATGTGTCGCGTGACACAGGATCCATCCAGGCACATTGTGTCGCGTGACACAGGATGTCCATCTGCAGAGATTTTACAACTTGAACACAGAAGGAGCAGAAACCAACACAGATCCAATTATATTATCAATTCTGCTTCGGAAATACATAATTAAACAATTATTCAACCAAGTGGGTGTAGATATGGGAAAATCCACACTCCCTTGGGAATCAAATAACAATTCCAACAATGATCAACTCATGAACATGCAATTATACAAAACCAAACGATTAAATAGAGAGATTGCGATTGGATTCCAGTAAGTAAGGTAGATGGAGTAGAATTACTGAATTAAATGAGTATATGAGAATTGAATTATGAAAATGACAAATATAAGAGAGAGAAGGAGGGAATTGGTGAGTTACCCTTGTGGTATCCACGAATCCTATACTAAGTCTGGTATAGAACCCTTCAACAAGCAGCTTTTGGGACTGATTGAACTGAGGAGGAGTGGTGGAAGGAGGATCTAAATGGTAATGGGTAAATTGAAGTGAATTGGAGGGAGGATTGGATGAATTTGGGTATGAGAGAGAGAGGTGTGGGTGTTTGGCTCTGTATGGTACGTCTCTAATTTGGCAGAGTAACAGTAGGCCAAAAAGGGATCCAAATATGCGAGGGGGAGGGTCTTATTTATAGGCTGCTGGTGATGGGCATATTGTGTCGTACAACCTCCTGCAACCACTTTCCATGGCTCGAGTTGTCGCGTGACACAACATGTCACTAACCGTTTCTGGCGCCAAAACCTGGTTCTGGAACATTCTAGGTTAATTCCCAAAAGGTCCAAACTGGTTTATTCCTTGTAGGTCCTTTTGCCTGAGAAAAGTACTTAAAAGTACTTCCTTCACAAGAAACTTTTGAAATGTTTCCGAAAGTCTCGGAATGGATCGTTAATTTACCAAAATTCCCCCAGTGCAATTTTATCATATTAAAATGCATCTAAAAAGGGTCGCGAATTGGATTGGCGTACTTACATAGCCGAGGAAAAGGAGAAAAAGAGAGAAAAAAATCCCCATTTTCAAGCCTTGTTTTCCTGAGGAAATCTTCCCAAATTGCTAGATTGTCATCATGGCATAAGGATTGAGGTGAGGTCATCGTCAAAGGGACCGAGAGGCCATGGGGAAAAGGTTGGATTTATAAAGGAATTCCTCCCTCTTCAAGCCTTCAATAATTAATCCGGATGAGTTGTATTCGGATACGGATGTGCACAACTCGAGGGTGAAAGCGAAAGTAGAGGTAAGAAATCAAATTTTGTCTTTGATTCTTATTTGAATGATGTATGCTAGAACTAGAGTTTTGGTTCTTGCAAATTTGGGGCTTTTGTTGTTGTCATGATCAAGTTGTGAAATTGATGATGAATTGTTGATATTGGATGTGTATGGATTGTGGGGATGTGATTTTTGTCAAAAAATATGGAGTTTAGCTCTTATTTGTGAAAATAAAGTGCCTCTCCTTGAAATGGAATTTTTGTATGCTTTGGTGATTTGTAACTTGATGGTATTTTGTATGTACATGTGAGAATGGGCTTTCTTGTTGTGAACTGTGCTGTTTAGGGATGGATTTTGTGTGAAAAATTACCGTGTTGGTAGAGTTTTTTGTGAAAAATTGTCGTGTTGGGACGGACTTTGTGTGAAAAATTGCCGTGTTGGGACGGACTTTGTTTGAAATGTGCCGTGTTTTGTGACAGACTTTGTTTGAAAGTGTGCCGTGTTCTGTGACGGACTCTATTGTGATGTGCCCGTGTTTTGTGACGGACTTTTGTGAAAGTGCATGATACGTGTGTCTCTTTTTTGCAGCGTTTATATTTGTTAAGTATCGTATTTACGTACCTTTGCTGTGTTTACCTGCATGTCTTTGTCCGGGAAGGAAAAGTGGATGAAATCACGAGGGTCCCTCGAGGCCGTTATAGAGGTTTGGAGGAGCATGCCCGATATCTCCTGGGAGGGGAGGCCTAGTCCTCGGAGGCTAGTTATTGACTCAGGGCTGAACGTCTTTGTTGAGAATTTGACTGGGTTAGCGGAGACCTAGAAAAACAAGGGCATTTTTCTGGCATTGTCCGAGTACTGGTGGGATACCACGCACACCTTCCACTTCAGCTGAGGGGAGATGACGGTGACTCCTACCGACTTTGCTGCTATCACCGGGCTATCCTTCAAGGGGGAGTCGGTGAGATAGAGCGATCGGATATCTGATGAGCGTCTGATCGAGCTGCTGGGTTTTGTGCCTTTGCCCCATAAGGGTTTGGGCATGGTGTACTCCGATGTGGAGGCTAGGATTACTACCAACATCGGGGAGAACCGACGGGGTACGAGGGTAGTGTCAGCGGAGCAGCTGGCGCGCTCTTTTTTTTGGTTTGCTCTTTCCGAGTCTTTGTTCTCGAACCACTCCACCACCGCTCTTTTTCCTCTCCTTGAGAGGTTGGTGGATTTAGAGAGGGTTTCTGACATTTCCTGGGGAGAGGCGGGCCTGGCCGAGCTCTACTTCGCCTTGGACAAATTTAGCAGGGGCGCGGTCAACTCTTTGGGGTGCTTCGACTTTACCTTGGAGGTATGAGTTTATTGCTTTTGTAGCTTTTTAATGTCATTGTTCCTCTTTTTTTCTTTTTCTTTATCTTTTCTTTTAGCATTATCTGCCTTTTGTGGCAGGTGTGGTGCTACGAGATCTTTCAGTGCCAAGCGTGGGATCTGCACGATGAGGCCATGATCGGGTATCTAGCCATGCTGTGCTGGGCACGCTCTCTGAGGAAGAGGAAGAGTAGTCGGGGAAATATCACTGTCACCTATGTGGAGGTGCAAAGATTTTTGGAGAGGGATAGCTCGGCCGGTTTCCAGCTGTACCCCTGGTCGCAGTATAGTGAGGACGAGTTGGAGGGTACTCCTAGGATGATGCGGCAGAGGAAGCTTCTGCGGGGCATCACTTGCGACTCTATGTACTTTCGGGAGAGGGTCTTCTGGCAGCATGGTGCCGGTGTTCCTCCCAGCGCTCCGAGGGATCCACCGCTTCACATGATGAGCCCTGCTGAGATGGACATGCTAGAGTTCGAGAGGTACCGGGTCGGAGTGGACGCTAGTGAGTTTATCCTGAAGGGTGAGGAGTATAAGGCCTTCGTGAGGAGGAAGCTGAGGACACCATAGGTGCTTGCTAGGGAGAGGCAGATTGGTTCTTCACGTCCTCGGGATGTCCCAGTGCCTGGGCCGGACTTCACCAACGTCAGCGGGGATTCTTCCAGGAGGAGGATGTCGGTGCCCATCCCGGAGCAGCTTCCTGCTGCTTAACGAGTCGAGCCCGATGCTTCGGTGAGTGTTTATCATTTGTCTTAGAATTTAAGTCATGCTTTTATGCTTTTCGAGTGTTGTCTCTTTGTTATCTCTTTTTTGTTGAGCATTTCTTTTTGTGTTTATTGTGTAGGTCTCGGGGCGGACCGTAGATGTGATCACTCGGTGGTATTTGGGGTTAAGGGATTTCATGAAGAAGTTCTTGAGGGGGATGTCCTGGGGTCATCGAGGAGTGCGGTGGCTCACGAGCCAATGCCTTCGAGGAGGTCCGTGGATATTCCTTCTTCCAGGACGGACATGGATCCACAGCCAGCTCCTCAGCCAGAGATGCCGACTCGGGGTCGACACAGCTATGATGCGAGAGCTTCTTCGAAGGGCCGGGGGATGCGAACGTATCACCAGTTCTTCCCTCCGTCCAGTGCACAGGGTGAGGGTTCGTCCTCGTTTCCCTTCTTTGATCCTTTTGCCGGCCTTACTCCTTCGGTCTACATGGAGTGCTCGATCGAGGAGGGGGTCAAGTTTTCCGATGATGACAAGGTGGCTGCCAGAGGTGCCAGGATTCAGGGGTTTCCATCGGGGGGTGCTGATGATGATGACTCGGAGTAGGACTCCTTTCCCCCTTTTTTTTTCCTTTAGGCATTTGTAGAATAGCAAACATTTGTATGTATGGACAAAGTATTTTGCTATGTAAATGTAATGGATTATTTATTTACAATTCCGTGGGGACTGGCCTAGGAATTATTTCTACCATTTTTTTTGTGCATGTCACATGAGCTGGAAATGTTTGTGTTTAGTGTATGGGGGCGGGAAACAGCTTTGGCAGGTTTTTTGAGCAGTCGGGTGTGAAATACTGCTGCGGGCAGCAACTGTTTTGTTGCTGCTGATTTTTTTTTTTGAACTGGGGAGCAAAGAGGTTCGTACGGACCAATCTTGCATGCAAAGAGGTCCGTACGGACACTTGTTGCTTTGCAAAAGGTGATAAAGCTTGCAGGAAATCTAGATTTTCTTATCCTTTCATTTCCTAAACAACAGCCATTCGGCTCTTTTCTTCCTTTTCCAAGAAAACCTCCATTTTTGGCATGTATTTGACATTTGTTTCGAGAGATTCCCAGAGGCTTTCAAAGGAGAGGCAAGTGCACTTCCATGAGCGGCTTAAGATGTGGATGAGGCACCACATGAAGCATAACAAACGGGGTTTCGAGGTGAGATTTCTGAAATTGTCTATGGCTTAGAACAAGTGAGACGAAACTCACAAGTGTTGTCCTTAGTGTTGGCAACACTAACAACAACACACACCAATTCTAGAAAAACACAAATAAATAGAAATAAATCTAATTTGCAGCGGAAGAATAAAAATAATACACAAGAATATAATTTTTATCAAGTTATATAAATATATAACTTGATGGGTGCCAGGAGGGCAAAACCTTTCTATTAATAATATGAATTCAATACAAGGTCAAAGAAGTTCCCTTAATGATAAATAATCATTAACTCAAGGAACAATAAATAAAGAACTCTCTCTGAAAATGAACACTCAAAACCTCACAAAAATATGAAAATCTATATGAAACTCTCGAGTAAAATGCCGAATGAGTGTTGCCAACACTGAATGGCAACACTTGAAGAGCAGAATTCTTTTCTTGTGCAGATTTGCGTTTTCTGAATTGGATGATCTTCAATGAAGATCTACTGCACTATTTATAGGCCTCCAAAACTTGGAGCCTACTCAAAATGATCAGCTAACAGCCTTGAATTTGTTTCCTCCTTTTTAGCCTTCTCGCCTCAATTGTAGAGGACTAAGTCTTCATAGCTTCTTTTGCTTGTACCTCTCAGTTGTAGATGCCTTGTACTCTGACTTGATCTCCCCCTGAATAGCTAAATAAAATATCCTTTACTTGGTCATTAATTAATCATATAAACCACATGTTTATATATTAATTTTCTTCTCTTCTTCGTGAATCACGCCTGGGCAGTTTCTGTTGACCTATTCAAGCTCATCTCAAGCAGACTAACAACTGATATTAAAACATTAATTTACACATTATTATTTGTGAAAAATACAGTAACTGTTTTGGTGTTGCCAAATCCAAATGGCAATACTTGTGGCAACACTGGTTTGCAACACTTGGGACAACATTCATGGCAACACATGATCTAACATTAATAATTTACCCCTTAGTTACTGATTTCTTCACAAAATACCAATGTGATGATCTTTACAAACCAGTTAGTCATACTTAACAAAAAAATCAAAAAATACCATGTGATCATTAGTGACAACATCAACCTACAGGCAGTGTTTAAAATAGTTTTCAATCAAAGTATCACACTACAAAGAGTGGTAACATCAACCTTCAGGAAAACAAAGTCACATAATTTCGAATTTATCTCCCCCTTAATCACGGAAATTAATAACTAACCAAAAGTTAATTATCAAAATCTTCAAACAACCATCCAAATATTTAACCAAACCATCCAACAAAGTTTGAAGAAAACTCCATCCGAAACAATGAAAAAAAAACAGAAATTAAAATTGTTTAAACATCACAAACCAAATAAAAACAAATAAAATTGTTTTTGTTACCAACCACCAAATCAAGTACCCATTCGAACCACCTTCAAACTTCTGCATTTTCAGCTCCTTGTTCACCTCCCTCAGTGTGCCACTTGGTCCAGCTCCATCCGCTCCATCATCACGCCTTGGCCTTGATTGATCTCCCCCTATTTTGGAAGAAATCAATTCCACCATTTTCATCATATCTGTACACTTATTCAGCCACCCCTGTGTCACTGAGTCGATGTGCTTCACCTGACTATTGAAAAAATTAAGAACCATAGAAGCATCAATCATCACAGGTGCAGTGTTGCCAATTTCAGGGGCAACACTTGGGGCGACACTTGAAGCAGGGGCAGCAGTTTGAGGAGCATCTGTAACCAAAACCCATGGAAAATCTCTGTGCCTATCACCTTCTGTAAAATGTTTGCTAATTCTATAATAAACAGGCTTCTCAGAGATATTATCTGCATTCCAAGGTTTGAGGTTTTGGTACACAAGGACATTGAAAATAAGGGAAGGAAAAATGAAGGAGGAGGTTTTTCTCTTTTTGGCCCATGCAGCTAGATGAACAAATACCAACCTTCCAAAGTTGACTCTCTATTTCTTACCTAATTTGTACAACAAAGTGGCTTGCTCGAATGTCACCGTGTTTTCATTGGTCGTAGGGAGCCAATTTGTTATGCAAATTTAATGAAGCACACTAAACAGAGATGAAAGGTGGGTAGATTTAAAGTGGTCACTCCAAACTGAGAATCTCCCTTCGGTCAGAAAGCTAGCTAGGGTATTCGGTTCAACATCCAAACACTCATCTTCAATATTAGGGAGGCCGAATGTTTTGTTGATGATCAAAGGATTAAAATCATAAATTTTGCCCCTAACAAAAATATTTTCATAATGAGGGGTGTTCCTATCATCAATATCCTCCCTAAGATGAGCAAAAAAATTCCTAACCTCGCTTTCGACATACACGGAAACTTTAGTAACCGTAGGAAGAAAATTCCTGTCCTCCAGAAATTGATACACCCCTAACTCCTTGAACTGAGCCACATACATGTTCCTTTCATTCAAAATCCTTTTCTACGAGTCCTGAACCCACTTATCTAAGCTAGATTCACTATATAATTCTTCGGAAAGGAAAGGACGTTCATAGTACCCAAAAGACTCATAATCTGATTTGGAATCTTGAGAGGGAGTAGGGGTAGTTACCTCAGGCCAGGAGATGGGAGAATAAGATGGAGAGGTTTACTGGGCTTTGGACTTGGCTGCAGGTGTTGTCTCAGGTGTTGCCATTGGATTGGCAACACTTAGGGCAGCACTAGTCTGAACTTTCTGTCTCTTGGCAATTCGGAACTGAGCTTGAGCTAGTGTTTCTTCATCCTCCATCCATGCATCCTCATCATCATCAGACATTGATGATGGCTCCTTTGTTTCTTTGATGATTGGATCCGAACCTTCTTCGGACGAAATGTCGAGCGAGGAGCTAGAGCTATCTTCTACATTGACAGGATCATCAGCAGTATTTGAAGGGATTTTGGACCTGAACAATGTCTTAATCCTTTCGGATTGACAACGAACTCCACCCCTAAATGACGAAGAAGCATCTAAGGCTTTTCATTTCTTGGTGTTCTTTTGGGGAGTAAATGTGAGTTCGATGGAGGGGGTAGCTTCAGGAAGACTCATGGGAATGGGAATTTGAGGAGGGTTGTACACAATGATGTCCAAAATTGGAGAGGTTGAGGGTGTTGCAGGGAATGTCACCGGTGATGTCTCCATTGGAACAACGACATTAGAGGCGACACCGGAAGGGGCGAGGGGCGAGATGTCCATGGGGGAAAAAATTTGAGATGTTTTTGAGGGGCTAGCCATGGACGATCGAAGGAAGAAGACGACGAGGAACAGGCGAGAGGTTTTACCGTCTAGAGAGAGAGAGAGAGGCAAAGTGAGAGAGAGGGTTTTAGGAAGGAGGGTAATTAATTGAGTGAATAGTGGAGGGTTTAAGTTGCTTTGACATGTTCAAATCAATTTAAAACCCATTATCCCCAACAAACTCAAAGCACTTATCCGACCATTTTTTTTTAAAAAAAATTGATTTATTTATTTATTTATTTTCATTTTTTGAATATATAATAACTAAAAATAATTTTAGAAAATGTCCATAAAAATTTGTTTTTCAAAATTCAAAAGAAAATGAATTTTAAAAAATAGGCATTTCAAAATTACATTAGTTAGACAAAAGTTAAATATTTTTGATAAAAACCATTTAAATTTCACAAACTCTAAATAAAAAAATAGACTTTTGAAAATTCAAAATTTAATTAACAAAACTAAAAATAAGAAATAAAAAATTAATGTAGCATCTACTAATGTGTTACTAGCAATGTTGCGTGACACACAAGGCAACATTTTAAATAAAATCCCCTTGATATTTTTCAACATATATAACTTATCATTCCTTAGGCAATTTTAAGTAAACTTTACACTTTCTTTATTTACAAGAAAGCATCGTAGTAGCGAGCTCCGTGCCCCGAGTTTTTTTATTAAAGTGTAAAACTATATGTAGTAAGTTTTATACCTTTCAAGTAGGGTACACTGTAGTAGCGAGCTCCATGTCCCTAATACTTAGTATAAAACAACTACATTATACTCCCGAAGAATGTTGCACCATCTGAATCGTGGGGGAAGGCTATGCTCCCACGTCTAAGGTCTTTGCTTGGATGACATTCACGATATCTGAATCGTGGGGGCAGGCTATTTTTCCTTCCTTGACTAGGCTCCGAAGAATGTTGCACCATCTCTCTTCCAAGTCAAGTACCGGGATGTTGAATTGGACTATGCTTTCGTAGCCGTCTTCATGGGATCCGAATGTGTCGATATGGGGGTTGACAAATTCAAAGGTATTGGTGGTAGGCCATCTTTCTTCGGGAGGATTTACAATGAAGTGTGGGTCCATTCCTTGGTCAAGCCCCAGTTGGGAATCCATCTCTTGGTTCTCTTTTAAGCATTCTTCACAGTCGCATTGGTTAGACTCGTCATCTTGACTTATGAATTCTTTGGTCTCCATCTCTTCACGACTCAACACGTGGATATAGGGATCCCTTTCGAATTGGCGCTTCTTAAGGGTTTTAAAGGCTTGTAGCACCTCCTCCATCGTTTGGTGATTTCCCAGCGGTGAAGTACCATTTCCTTCACTGTTATCTGTCGACCTTGCCATGTGTAGACACCCCATTCTGAACACATCGGATCATACTTATACCACTCTAAGTCTCGCTTTGAGTCAAGAAGTAGAAATCCACCATTTCGTCATGTTTCGTTAAAGTTTTGACTAACTACCGTTAGTTTGGGACTAAACTGCATACGAGATAACGAGGAAAGGACAAAATTGTCCACAGGAACAATATCTCGCCGCGAGATGGCGTGTCTCGCGCGAGATATCTCCCTCTGCAGATTGCAGACGACAGTTCCCTCGTCGATTTCAACCTCTTTCGGGATAAAACTTTATCCCTCCGGCCAACCAATGGGAGAGGAGGTCTAGAACCATCTGATAGGGTTTTAACTCTCCACTTCTTCATATCCAACCTCTATAAATACTTGGTGACTTCCAAGGTCGAAGGTGGGAGGTCCGGACCGCGAATTTACACAACACACACACATTTTGTCATTTTCTTTCCCTGAAAGAATCCTTCAAAATCACTCTAAAACTCACCTCATAGTTTGTTTGTCAACCTTGTTGATAAACAAGCATCAATCTCCAAACCAAGGACCAAGGCGAAGCTCTGTCCGTGTGAAGGGTCGACTCTAAACTTGAGCCGAAACTCTGCCCAAATCACCTCACACAAGGTAAATCCTAATCTTCCTTCTAATTGATTGTTAGAGTGGTATAAGTCCATAGAATCTAGGATCGGCCTAGAGCCTCTCCAAATCATGGAGACGGTCTCGAAGCAATCGATCCTACATTCCGTTTGACCTCGTCAAATGGACCTTTATTTGTAGTATTTGAATTCGTTTTTATTTCTTCTTTTGAAAAACCTCTCTTTTCTTTAGCAAGACCGATCTCCGGATTGGGTGAAATGGATGCCTTCTAAACCTACCCATTTCATAACCTAAGCCCCGAACCCAAATCTCTCAAATGGTTTTTCTATGTTTCCAATCAAATAATATAGGTGGCGACTCATAAAAAATAAAAAGAACCAGAATTTCTTTCTCACAACGCTACAGTGGCGACTCCGCTGGGGACTGAAAATTAAGAGGCTTAAACTTGCGTCAAAATTAAAAGAGAGATTTTTCAATCTATTTTGTAAAAATCGAATTTTTCTCGTTCTCGATGGGAGATATCTCGCACGAGATATCATTATCTCGCGCGAGATAGGGCTTCCAGCCGGTTGTTTTTTGGTTTCTCTGTTTTGCTCGTAATCCAAGACGAGAGCCGAACATGCAAGGGGATCCTGCATTCATTATCTGCAGAGTTCCCACATCTTAAGGCCTCCCTTAAGGTGTAGAACTCGGACCTTTATTTTCCTTAAATAATTGATTATTATTTATGAACTGCGTGTGATTGGGTTTTATTTAATTAAAGTCCGGTCCATTGGGGATTCGGGAGTTGTAAATTAAATTATTTATCTCTCTTTATCTCTCTTTATGTGGAACTACGACGGCCTCGAGTCTTCCTAGATTGGGAGAAACGTAGGCAACCACTTGGTGCGGCCACTATCTGTTTTCTCTTTTAACTTTCAAAAAAATAAAACTTTCTATTTTACTCTATCACATAGATTGACTATCACACACGCGCACATCATACTATAACTGTCATTGCACTGCATACCCTCTATAAACCCGGGACCCACACTAAGGACGGATGACGGTAACCACCTAGTCGCCGGTCTCTCCGAAGTTGGACAATCCCGCTCCGCGTATTCAATCCACTTAGATTGTCATATCGCGGGGAGCCTAGCCTTCCAGCCCTGCATCGCCACATTCTCATGTAGATTGACTTTTTAGGATCACTCCATGACCGGTCGGTTTTGACTCGGTGATCTTTTCTTGTTTTTGATCAAAACAAAGCCATGTAAAATTGACAATAAGAAAGGATTTGGAAAAAGTCCCTTCGGAAAAAGTCCCTTCGGAAAAAGTCCCTTCGGAAAAGGTCCCTTTCGGATGTCCCTTCAAGAAAAATGTGCATATAATCCTTCAAAAAAAAAACAATCTTACATGGCTTTGTTTTACAAAAATCGGATTGATTGCTTAGTCGTTAGGTTCTGATAAAGGCCTTAGAAACCCCTCAAAACGGACTTTCCGTTCCGACCAAAAATTAGGGCTAAATAAAAATCGACTTTCCGTGTGATTATCTCGCGCGGGATTACTTATCTCGCACGGGATAATGCTTCTGTTTGCTGAATTTGAGCCTGAGCCATTTAAGCCTGCTTCCGACTCGTTGGGGCTAGATCCTGATATCTGCATCTCTTCTGTCAGTTTTCCGAAGCTACTCAACTCCAAGACTCCCAACACAATGTCTACCGGAAAGCATGCCATGACCAAGGAAAGCCGTGGACAACCCACTCTCCAAGATTTGACCAAGTCTCTTGTCCATTTGAAATGGAACACGTGGAAGGTTGGAGAGAAGCTTTTGATTTGCCCGCCACTCGCATTACTAGGGATTTTCGGAAGATGGAAAGTGATTCCGACAGTGGGCGATCATCCGTGCAAGAGGAGCTAAGTGACATCAAAACTCAACTTGCCAAAGCCCTGCAAAGAAATTAATGACAATGACTCGTGGCATCACATGGAAGAATCCATCCAAGCCGAAAAGACAAAGATGTTGATTGAAGAGCTCGAGGAAGTCAAGAGCGAACTTGAAACTATGACCCAAAAGTGCATCAACCTTGAAGCCCACATTGAAGATGACATGGATGAGAGGGTCAAGTTTTTCCTCAATACCCTCTACCGTGACCTCAAAGAGCAAATGGAGGAAGAATATCAGGCTCGCCACCTCGTCTTTGTGCAACACTACGAGAACCATATCCGAGACCTCCATAACCAAATGGCTAAGCGAAGGAAGGGGAGGGTTTTCTCCGACATCGGAAACATCACTCTTGGTCATCTCTTCAGAAGTCTTCACAAGGACGGAAAGCTGAAGCCAATAGAAGGCTACCAACCTAAGAGGGAAGGTCGATCTCCACACCTCTATTGCTACTACCATCAATGCAATGGCCATCACACCAATGATTGCTTCAACCTGAAAAATGCAGTCCAAGACTTGATTGACAGCGACGCCATCAGAATTTGCCCAAGTGGTGGAATAGTTTGGATGAGTTCAATGAGGAGTCTCTTTTCATTTCAGTTATTTACTTTTAGTTGCAAAAGAAATGGTTAAGTAGCCTAGTTTAGTTTAGTCGGGTACTACTTGCCTAAAGACTTCATTTGTGGGCAAGAGTACCAAGTTTGCTTTTCAATAATAGTTAGTCAGTATTTCCCTTTTCGATTCCGATTAATACTTTGAGATTGAAAGAGAAAGCACTGTGAATGTCATGGAAACTTACAACGAGAACGACTACTCAAAGGCACTTAGGTTTTCCGCAAGCCTTCCTGTCTGGAGAATGATGCTAGCAAAAGGGTACTTTCCTGGATTGGGGCTTGGAAAGCACTTACAAGGAATAACGGAACCACCACCGGTCCCCCCGCCTCACACAAAGCATGGACTAGGATACGACATCTCCATCCACGATGAAGATGACATAGAAGAGTGGGGCTTCACTCAAATCAAGTGGGAAGGAACCTCGTACAAAGGCTGCAATGACCCAAAGTCCAAGGATTGCAACCTCAAACCATATCGAAAGACACTCAATGGATACTTTGTTCGAGAAGGGGAAAGTATTCCCTACTTTATCTTTTCGTAACCATGGACTCGATGATAAAGGAAAGCGCCAACCGGGCTTTGAAATCTTCGATCGCGATGCATCTCCGTATGAAATGTAATCCGTCCCACCGATCCCTAATGATTTGTGGGGCACGAAGGCGTAAATGACAAGTGAATGGGACTTTGTGTTGGGAGAAGACATGCCGCGACAGTTCCAAGACTGTGCCGGTTAGAAGACAAACGGATCCATGCAATATCCAAGGGGGACGCTCCAACTACCGACTACACAAGACTAATAGAGAAATGTGATGAGCCAATTCTAAACCGGCACGTCACCGGGGACCAGCTTGTTGATGAAGACTTCATGATCAAAGAGCTTGGTTGCACTCCCCACCCTCGCAGGAAGATAGGCCCTACAACTTTTACATTAGAAGCTGTGCTCCACCTCCGATGAACTCACTCAAGAGGAAATCGAGGCGGTGGCCGAACATGTATTCCCTTACTTCCTTAATGAAAACTTTGATCTTTCCGAGTACCACGAGATTGCTAACATCATAAATGATGAATTAACTAATAATAATCAATATAACGAACACGTTAATAATGAATCATACGATGAGATAGATCAAGAAAACGAACAAATCTTAAAAGAATTAGCTAAGCAAGTAGGTCGTTGTGGAAAGAATGGCCCCGATGACGACGAGGAAATGCAAACAAGCTAATCTTGGGACAACGGAAGACCCTGAGAAACAAAGATCGGCAGCTTCTTCAAGGGGGAAGACAGAGAAACCTTGACGCAGCCTCCTCGTAGAATATGTCGACGTCTTCGCTTGGTCCTACAGAGATATGCCCGGGTTGAATCCGCCGGTTGTAGAACACAAGATACCGCCGCTACCCAACGCCAAGCCAGCCAAGCGAAACTACGCGTAATCAAGCCGGAATGGTCAATGCAAGTGAAAGAGGAAATCATGAAACTCTTGAATGTAGGGTTCATCAAAGTGATTGAATATCCGGAATGGTTAGCAAACACGGTGCAAGTAGCCAAGTCGAACGGGAAAATACGAGTCCGTGTTGATTTCGGAGACTTGAACAAGGCATCCCCTAAAGATGACTTCCCGCTACCTAACATAGACATGTTGGTCGATGCCACAGAAGCATACGAGGTCCGCTCATTCGTCGACGGGTTCGCAGGTATAACCAAATCCTCATGGCGTAAGAGGACCAAAGACAAAACAAAGATTCACCACACCTTAGGGAACGTTACGCTACACGGCCATGCCGTTTGGTCTCAAGAACGCCGGGGCTACCTACCAAAGGGCAGATCCACAACACTATTCCACGACATGATCCATAAAGAAATAGAGGTGTATGTGGACGACATGATTATCCACTCGAAGGGGACAGATGGCCAACACTTCGGAGATCTCGTAAAATTCTTCAATCGACCGAGACAAAGACAAAATGAGACTCAACCCCGCCAAATGCTCATTCGGAGTAGTCAAAGGGAAAGTCTTGGGATACATGGTCACGTAACGCGGCATAGAAGCGCATCCCGCCAAAATAAAGGCCATCACAGACATGCCTCCACCCAGACACGTAAAGAAGTAAAGGGATTCATGGGCAGACTTCCAATATATCGGTCGATTCATTAATCAACTGACTACAATGTGCGACTCCCATCTTTAAGCCGCTTAAGAAAAACGCACCTCAAGAGTGGACCGAAGAATGTCAAGAAGCATTCGAGGAAGTTAAGCACTACTTGACTTCCCCACCCATCCCGGGTTCCACCACACAAGGAGAAGCCCTTGAAGCTATACCTCACGATCACGTACAACGCATTAGGGCTATGCTTGCTCAAGAACAGCTTCGCACACGTAAAATGCCATCTACTTTGTCGCCCGCAGATTCCAAGGCAAGTGAAATCAACTACTCTCCACTCGACAAGTCATGCGCCGCTCTCGTCCGGGTATCACAAAGACTAAAGCACTATATGGAAGCCTTTCCGGTCCGTCTCATCGCAAAGATGGATCCACCGAAATATATCCTAGACAAATCAAATTTGTCTTCGAGACTAGCCAAATGGTACTTCATGCTCGCGGGTATGATATCACTTACGTCACTCGAAATCCGTCGAGGGAGTGTATTCGCAGATCGGTTGGCCGAATTTCCTTGCGACGAAGTGAAGGGGGAAGACCCGCGATTCCCCGATGAGGACATCCTAAGCATAGAAGAAAATAAGTGGCAATTATTTTTCGATGGCGCAGCCAACAAGAGAGGGTTTGGCATCGGAATGTTATTGGTAGACCCTAACGACATCTACACTCCACTAGCAAGCACGTCTTGACTTTGACGCCACCAACAATACCGCAGAATACGAGGCTTGCATAGCGGGGCTCGAGGCAGCCCTAGAACGCAACGTGACCGAACTCGAGGTATTCGGGGATTCCCAATTGATCATCAATCGACATTGAAGAAGTGGAGGGTCCAAGATCCAACCCTTCAAAGATACAAAGGCCCACCTCCAAGAATTGGCGCAACAATTTCGTGATGTCTCATTCCACTATCTCCCAGAGACAAAAATCGGTTTGCGGACGCATTAGCCACACTTGCTTCTTTGGTCGAAATCCCTAGAGGAAAAGCAGCTTAAACCCTTCAAAATAACACGGCGTGCAACCCCTGCCTACTGCGCCGTTATAGATCTTCACGACTGCAAAGACAAATGGTTATCCGAAGGTGCCACTGTTGAAAACTCCGAAGGGAAACCATGGTACCACGACATTTGGCATTTCATCCTAGATGGAACCATACCGCCCGAGACGGACCCAAAGACTCAGATCGCCCTTAAAAGGTTGGCTGCCAGTTACGTCATCACTGCTGGCCGTCTATTCAAGAAACATTCTCAAGGAAACCTCCTTTGTGCCACCGAGGAAGAGGCCCAAGAAATAATGGACCATGTTCATCAAGGCATATGTGGGACCCACATGAGCGGAAACATGCTCGCCAAAAGATCATCGACAAGGGTACTTTTGGCCGACCATGGAAGCCGACCGTACCAAAATGGTCAAGAAGTGCCACAAGTGTCGATACACGCCAATCTTCGCATGCACCGCCTTCCTTGCTTGCACCCAATGACTTCACCTTGGCCGTTCTCTACATGGGGGATAGACGTGATTGGAAAGATCACACCGCAGGAGCCAACTGGACATCAAGCTGGCCCTAGTAGCCATCGACTATTTCACTAAATGGGTCGAGGCCGCCTCCTACAAAGTTCGAATGCCGTAAAGGTTGCAGAATTCATCAAGCATAACATCATCTGCCGATATGGGGTTCCACGAGAGATGATATCTGATAATGGGTCACACTTCGAGAAGGAAACTGATCGCCTACTGACTGAGTACAAAATCACGAGACACAAGTCATCTCCTTATAGGCCTCAAACAAACGGAGCAGCTTGAAGCCGCGAACAAAACAATCGAGACTATCATCGAAAATGGCAGCCACCGGAAAAGACCGGCCCGACAAGCTACCATTCGCACTATGGGGTACCGCACTTCAGCCCGAATGCCTACAGGAGAAACTCCCTACGCCCTCACATTCGGGATGGAGGCCGTCTTACCGATAGAATTGGAAATACCATCACTAAGAGTTCTCCTAGAAAACCAAGTGAATGAAGTCGATCGGCTAGAAAGCGATACGAAGAGCTAGCCCTATTGGACGAAAGAAGGTTGAAAGCGGCCGAACACACTCAAGCTTACCAAAGAAGAATGGCAAGAGCTTTCAACAAGAAGGTCAAGACAAGGAACATCAGAGTAGGCGACCTGGTGCTCCGTGAGCATCGTCCCGGACCTTTCAACCCGTTAGGCAAGTGGGGACCAAGGTGGATAGGACCCTACATTGTGAAGAAGATATTCTCTGGGGGAGCCCTTCAGCTGGTAGACTTAGACGGAGATCAACTACCGAAGCCGGTCAACATGGACAAGCTCAAGAAATACTTCGCGTGACTTGGCCCCCTAAGAACAAATCGCTCGCTAGGTTGAAAATCCCGGAAAGGACAACTTAGGCAAAAAATTAGAGCTAAGCACAAGAAAAGAAGCCCGCTAGATTGAAAACCCGAAGGGGCGGTCTAGGCAAAAGAAAGGGTGTGCATGAAAAAAAAAAGGGGGCCTTATCTCGCGCGAGATTACCCCACGGCCTGGAGCCATATTTTGTCCTTTTCTCAAAAATGAACTACGCTGACCCGAGCCTCTTGTTTAATTGCTGTAAAAGAGGAACGTAGGCAGCCTTCGGGTTCGGTCTAATCAAATAAATAAATCAAAGTTGTCCCTTTTATTAATCGAATGCGTTTCATTAATGACAATAGGGAAATCCTAACCACAACGACTAATTTTCTAAGCTAACAAACTTGAAAAGAAAAATAATACTAATAAAGCAGAAACAATTGATCTATCAAAGCAATCTCTTGGTACTTCAAAAGATCTAGGCTTTCATTGACTTGGTTGGCCGGCAGACATGGTCTCCACCGTCGTCGTGATCCTCCTTGCGCTTTGAGCCTCTCAAAGCAGAACATCCCTCGAGACGGTCAAAAACAGAGTCGAGACGATCAAAGACAGATTCCGACAATCTCTTGAAGACATGAGTCCTATCCAAAGCTTGCGTCTTTCCAGGCATTCCCTTGCCTCGCCTCTCGTACCAATCCCCATCAAGAAAATCCTGAGTTGGATCAGTTCGCACATTAACAGGATCAGACTGAGCCTCGCTCCTTCGCAAGATACTACTAGCTACAAAAGAATCTCTTAGCAGTGAAAGCCGCAAATCATCAATCTTCTCTGCACTAGGATGACCGGTATGGAGGAACCAATCCAAATATTTGTCAGACAGGAAGATACTTGCATTAAAAGTCCGAAGGTTCGACCAACGGTCCCGATTAGTTCCTTCACCCCATGCTTGAGCTAGCACCTGCGCAAACTCTACCCCAATATAAGACACTTCACGAGAAGCTCCTTCGAAAAGATAAGTGTCCCGCCGCCGACCAAACCGACGGACCACCCGCTTGGGAAAGTAAAAGGAGGAATCTCGCCAACCCGGAAGAACAACCCTGTCAAAACCCTTGGTATTGGCAACATACTTGTTCAACCTCCAATAAGGTGGACACCAGAGAATATCGGTAGTTTCGGTCTTCGCAATCAACTCGGCCCATTCATCCCATTTGAAAGATCTTTGATCAACAACTTTCGCGTATGATATGTAAAAGGAGAATATTCCAACGGGGACCTATCAACTTGAGATGCTCCCTAAGCCAAATAGTCAACAGAGGGGACTCCCTTGGGTCATGACGCCACCCTATGCGGCTCATCAAGACCATGAAGGGTCTCACCCAAGATTAGCGGAATAATGTTCCTAGAATGTTTCCTAGCTCGCGTAACAACTTCCACCGGTTGGGAATCGACCAAGCCGTCCCCGCACGTAAACAAAACATCTCCGAAAAGAGAAAGAGCCGTAAAGTTCCGCTTATGGACATGAAAAGCGTCATCATCGAATCACCGCTGAAGCGTCCCGGAAAAGAAGAGCAATCAACCCACTTGCGAACCAACCCATAGCAAGTATCAAGGGGGATCCCTAACAATTTGTTCAAAGCCTCCGAATGATTCCTATGATACTTAGGACAAAGCAATCTTACCACCAAAGGCATATCCAAGATAATGGCGAATTCCTCCACAGTAGGCACCATCTCGTTCAAAGAAAAATTGAAAAGATGAATAGAGGGATCCCAAAATCGAGCAAAGACCCCGCAATAACTTCCAATCCGGTTGGAGGTTCTTCAAAGTGAAAAGAATTCTAAATCCGAATTCTGTGATAAACTTATTGCGAGACCGGTTGCGAAACGACCTTACAAAATCCCTTGATGCTTGCTTGAAAGATGCAATCACTTCAGAGGACAAAGAAAAATCATCGACAATCATGGACGTTGGGGCAATCTCCTTGGAAGCCATGGACCACAGGGTTGAAGAAGAAGACAAGAGTTTCACCCTAACCGGATATCTCTAGAGTTTGAAAGGCTAGAATGAGTTATCTGGCCGAACTACAGGGTGATTTTATAGGGAAAACTGTCAAAATCCTGTTCGAAAAGGAAGAGATTTTCGGGTAGCGTGTCTCGTGCGAGACACCTTATCTCGCGCGAGATATCCCTACGGCAAAGCAACAAATAGCTTCTACTCAAACAGCAATCTAGCCCCGACTTGACGAAGCAAGTCTCGAAAAACCTGCGTGTACAGTTCATAACATGCAATAAAACACCATACTCAGGCTCAAAATTGCGGCCTAACGGCCATTCCATTTCCGAAAACATGGAAAGTCGAGAAAGTTAATTAACTAACTAATTAGATCGAGGATTAGGGATTAAGAAAAACCATTGTTTGTGCTACCTATGTGTTCCTAACAAAAATTTAAAAGAAAGAAAAAATTGTCTGGGCCCACACGGCCAATATGTACAGATAATCAGATAAAGAAAAAAGGGAGGGGATCACGCCATCAAGTCGCTCGAGCCGCCAGCACCTCCGCCATCACCACCAGGGGGGCTACCATCCCTCCTCGACCTCTTGGCTCCGCAAGTAGGGGTCATAGCCGAGGCCACCGTCGAGGCCGCCGAAGAAACCTTCTGGAAAAGGACAAAATTTTCCTTGACAATAAGCGTCTACGCAACGTCAAAGTTCAAAATTTTGACACATTTACCCTTGGAAATGATAAATTAGCAAGGAAATGTGGAAAAACCGGTACCGCAAGTCACGGAACGAGTCAAACGTGACATGCGCACGGTACGGCACCAGTCGCCCGAGAACCGAGTGGTCCAAAGATCAACCCAATTCACATGATTCAGAGCCCAGAAAGGTGAATCATCAAAGAAAAAGCCCGGTCCAACGCCCAGATAGGTGGATCGTCATCAAAAAGCCCGGTCCAACGCCCAGACAGGTGGATCGTCATCAGAAAAGCTCGGTCCAACGCCCAAACAGGTGGATCGTCATCAGAAAAGCTCGGTCCAACGCCCAAACAGGTGGATCGTCATCAGAAAAGCTCGGTCCAACGCCCAAACAGGTGGATCGTCATCAGAAAAGCTCGGTCCAACGCCCAAACAGGTGGATCGTCATCAGAAAAGCTCGGTCCAACGCCCAAACAGGTGGATCGTCATCAGAAAAGACCGGTCCAACGCCCAGACAGGTGGATCGTCGAACCAAAAGCCCGATTCAACGCCCAAACAGGTGAATCGTCATCCCCAACAAAGAAAAAGCCCGATTCGGAGCCCGTAACGGCGAATCGTCACAAAAACAACAGGACTCGCAGGACCGGACAGGTAAGCCTTTGTTTTCTAACATATTTCCCGCAAGTTCTGAGCCCGGATAGGCGAATCTTCGTACGACATGTATATTCGTAATTGGGTCTTGATTTGATTCCTCGCATGAATTTGCCTTTTCAAAAATAAAATCTCCTCGATTTTCAAAAACGTTTTTCAAAAAACCTAAAGCAACCTTTTCGTGTTTTGGAGTCGAACTACGTTATGGTCTCGATTCTCCGATAGAGATACGTAGGCACGTGCGGCACGACCATCCCGATGTTCAGAATGATGTCTTTTCTATCGTCGACATGACTTCTTTCATAAGACTTGTCGCCGAGGGGCTCTGTAGACACCCCATTCTGAACACATCGGATCATACTTATACCACTCTAAGTCTCGCTTTGAGTCAAGAAGTAGAAATCCACCATTTCGTCATGTTTCGTTAAAGTTTTGACTAACTACCGTTAGTTTGGGACTAAACTGCATACGAGATAACGAGAAAAGGACAAAATTGTCCACAGGAACAAAATCTCACCGCGAGATGGCGTGTCTCGCGCGAGATATCTCCCTCTGCAGATTGCAGACGACAGTTCCCTCGTCGATTTCAACCTCTTTTCGGGATAAAACTTTATCCCTCCGGCCAACCAATGGGAGAGGAGGTCTAGAACCATCTGATAGGGTTTTAACTCTCCACTTCTTCATATCCAACCTCTATAAATACTTGGTGACTTCCAAGGTCGAAGGTGGGAGGTCCCGGACCGCGAATTTACACAACACACACACATTTTGTCGTTTTCTTTCCCTGAAAGAATCCTTCAAAATCACTCTAAAACTCACCTCATAGTTTGTTTGTCAACCTTGTTGATAAACAAGCATCAATCTCCAAACCAAGGACAAAGGCGAAGCTCTGTCCGTGTGAAGGGTCGACTCTAAACTTGAGCCGAAACTCTGCCCAAATCACCTCACGCAAGGTAAATCCTAATCTTCCTTCTAATTGATTGTTAGAGTGGTATAAGTCCATAGAATCTAGGATCGGCCTAGAGCCTCTCCAAATCATGGAGACGGTCTCGAAGCAATCGATCCTACATTCCGTTTGACCTCGTCAAATGGACCTTTATTTGTAGTATTTGAATTCGTTTTTATTTCTTCTTTTGAAAAACCTCTCTTTTCTTTAGCAAGACCGATCTCCGGATTGGGTGAAATGGATGCCTTCTAAACCTACCCATTTCATAACCTAAGCCCCGAACCCAAATCTCTCAAATGGTTTTTCTATGTTTCCAATCAAATAATATAGGTGGCGACTCATAAAAAATAAAAAGAACCAGAATTTCTTTCTCACAACGCTACACCATGGGAGAGTAACGGACCGTTCAGACCACTGAACCGGAAGGGCTGTCAGACCTTATAACTTCAATACTGAAAAGACAGTACCCGGGGACTCTCAACCACTCTCGGTTCGCTGGTGTAAGTACCCAAATCTGGATCGTTAGAATCCGTTAATTCACACTTTCCAAATTAACGAGACTTTCCAGGACTGCCCCGATCATTCAAAATTAAAGTGTATTAAAATACGTTCAAATACGTGAAAAATATCACTTTTCCAAAAATACGCAATTTTCGGGACTTTCCGGGACTGTTTTCGACATTTATTCGGACAGTTATTTAAAAAATAGTCAAACTACGGCTAAAAAGACCAAAATGCCCTTTCTTAGTGACTAAGTATGCCACGTGTCACACATGCACAAGCCCAAGGTCAAATCAATAACATCGAAAACCAAGAAAGACCAAAATTCCCTCAGACTGAAACTTAGGCCAGCCGGCCTGTTTTACTTGTTTAATCAGCAAGTCGTCCACTAGTCATATCAATAATTTCAAATGCCCAAAGTGCCCTCAACATGAAGGATAGGCCGGCCGGCCTGTTTTGCAATTTTACAACCTATAAATATAGCCTCAGTCATTCAGTAAATGGCCAAGAATTTTTCACCCTCCTGCCCTACTGCCTTGATTCCAGCATTCCAAACTCCTTCGAAAGTGTCAAAAATGTCTCGATTTGCGTAAAAACCTCGTTTTTCCCAAACAAACACACAATCCAAACACTTTTCGTATCCGATATATGATCCCTCGGGAGATAGAGTCAAAACCTAGCCATTGGTAAACTCTCCTTCTCAATCTAAACTTTCATCCCTTTTTACGTCTTTTTTGCTATTTCTGTTCCGATAACACTCTTCAAATTGTAGACACTACGTTGTCTGCAAGTCAAGAAATGATCCTCTATCTATTACTTTTCTCTTTCGAAAAGAGTAATTTAGAGTTAAAACGGGAGATCTTAACTCGTTGTTTCTCACTTTATCTTATTATGTCATTTATCGTCCGAATCGTTTGATTCGTTGATTGTCATTTCTACCGTCCGAATCGTTTGATTCGTTGATATTGTCATTTAAATAACGCTTTTTACCGACCAAATCGTTTGATTCGTTGATCGCATCTTTTACCGTCCGAATCGTTTGATCCGTTGATACCGTCATTTCAATATCGTCATTTACCGTCCAAACTGTTTGGTTTGTTGATCGCATTTACTTTCAATATCCGAGTCAAGAAATTGACTTGTCAATCGTCATTTCATTACTGTCATTTACTTTAAATGTCTTTCCTTTACTGTCATTTTATCAAAATGGGGTAACGTTATAATGCCCGACTCATTTCAAAACCCCCCATTCAAACTCATTTTCAATTCAAAAAACTGTCATTCAAACTCTTTTTCAAGTAATACACAAACACACACACACGCACAATTTTCGAGAAAGGTAGAAAGACTCGTTAATATGAGGCATTTCGGGTGAGCACAATTAATCTCTTCCCGAGGCGTAACGTGACCTCCGAACCTAACAATCTCTGTTCAAAAGCCTTTTTTATGTTTCGGCTCATGATAAAAACAATCTCTGTTCAAAAGCCTTTTTCAAAGTTTTGGCTCAAAATAAAATATGGCGTGGTGATAAGTGGCTATTTTATTGTCATTTATAGTATTTTAATTTCATCATATCCATAAATTTTAGTTCAAATTAGTTTAATTTAGCTTCTTTTATTTATATTTTGGATTTTACATTTGTTTGGTATATTTGTGTGATTTTACAGGGTTTAGGTATATATTTTGAAGTACAAGGGGTTTAAAGTAAAGCTATGGAAATAGAGGGGTCAAAATTGAAGATTTCAGAAATCAGCCGAGTAGTCCCTTGACTCGACCGAGCAAAAGGAGGACAGATTGAAGAGTTGCTGGAAAACTGTTGCTCGGCCGAGCACCTTATATGCCTCGGCCGAGCACACCCCTGTTAAGCCAAAAGCTGCCTTTTCCAAGAGTTATGCCTCCAGCCAAAAGGGCCTATATATAGGACCCTTTGTACTAAGTTTTAGACATTTAGATGGATCCGAAAATCATCCGGAATCATCCAGAAATGGATCAGAAAATACCTAGAATAGATAGCAAAATACTCTAGCATTATTATACACAATACTCAAAGATTCATCAATTGTTCTTGTACGATTTCGAAGATTTGAAGTACAATACAATATTGAAGTTTTATTTCCAGCCTTGGTCTTCTACAATTGCAAGCATAAGTTTCTCTATTCTTTTTTATATTTCTATATTATTTTATCATTCCTTCATGCTTACAATAATCATGGCTAGTGAGTAATCCTCCATTTCTTAGGATTGGAAACTCAGCAATTATGTATTCATCTTTATTCTTCATCTCCATGTCAAATCAATTCTCTTCATATAATTCTTAATGCTTACAATAGGGAGACGTCCTTGGTTGTATTATCTTAGTTAATCAAGAGAAGAATCTTGGTTAGCGGAATCCTATGAATTGAACTAGGCTTCATTAATCACAAGTGTAGTTTAATGACATAGGAATGATCCTTTAGTGGAGAATACATGAGAATAACTTGAACTTAACGGATTTTGACTTATACGGAACCCTCGAGGGATAAGCCGAGTTACCCGCACGTGACAGGCGGGAATACCTAAAACGGAATCTTAAGAGATAGGTCGTGTTAGTTTTAAAATTCATGTGCAAAGCCTTCGATTGACAAGTAATGCACAACTTAGCGTATCATCCTTGATTTATGACATTTTCATCTTAAAACAATTTCTTCATATCATTCTTAAACGCCTAAAAATATAAATATATCCATATTTGTACCAACCCTAGTTAATTGAGAGAAGGACCCCGGTGGAGAATCTCGGTTAGTGGAACCATATGAAAAACTGGGTTTCATTAATCACAAGAGTAGTTTAATGGCCTAGGGATGTTCTTTGAATGGAAAGTACGTAGATTTTATAAGCTTAATGGATTTTTACTAACTTATGGGCCATCGAGAGATATGGCATAATTAGTAAAGAATACATGTGCAAAGACTTTGATTGACAAGTAATGCACAATTTAGCGTACCATCCTTGTTATTTTGATGAAAACTTTGACATAAAGCATGATTACTTGATGAATGTATGTTGTTCGAATCCCAATCTCAAGAATACTTTTATTATAAGATAGAGTAGTTGATGTACGTTTCTAGTATTTCATAACCAAAATAAATCTCCCCCAACCATATTTTATTTATAAATTTTTATAAAAACAAGTATCATATAAAGTAAACCCCGTCTTTGTGGGATCGACCCGTACTTGCACTTGCTATACTATATATAACCCGTGCACTTGTGGTATTAAAAGAACCGTTAGGTTCTGAAACGAACACGTGGCGACTCTCTTTTTTTTTTGTGAAATTTAAACCGCGAGCGAATGCGGGTAATTTCAGTTGGCGACTCCGCTGGGGAGATTTAACATGTTTTCTTAAAACTGCTTTTGTTTAAAAAACATTTTGTGGGTCAAACTTTCATTTACCCTTTCGCGTTTTTGTGCATGTGTGTTTTCTTCGTATTTCGTGTTACTTGCATTTCTTTTCAAAAAAAATATTTTTTTAAACAGCTCCGATTTTCAAAAGATTGAACTGTTTTTAAAAAAATGTGTTGTTTTTCACTCTTTCAAAATCATAACATGTTCGTGCATGTTTGTTTATAAATTGGTTTTCGTGCATTGCTCATAAATTCTTTAAAACACATTTTGAAAATCTCTATTTTACTCAGAAAAAGAATTTAGTGACCGCACACTACACACACTGTTACCATGTACACTTGCACACTACAACCCTTAACCCAGGGTGACAGTTCAGCTGCAACTTGAAGGCCTTCATTATGCCTCTCTCGTGCACACGGGGTCATCCCAATCAGCCTATCCTCGCCCATGTAACCATGCACTCTTTGTGTCACACTTCGTCCAAGACCTTGGTTGGTTTTTTGGCTTAGTACGTGTCATAAAGCCTAAGCGTATATTTTTACACCGATCTCCCTCACAAGTCAAAACTTAAAAGTTGAGATCAAAGGTCGTTTCTCGACCCGGAGTCTTAGATTTTGACTTTGACTTTGATGCAGAACCATGTTAAAAATATACCCGAAGGTTTAGTGTAGCACAGTGTCATCAAACCTTCAACGTATGAACTATACCAGTCACAACTTGGCCAATGCCAAAGAGACATAATGTTGAAATTTTGGCACGATTTCTGCCTTAACTCGAGGATGTTGACTTTGACCTTGACCTGCATGGCATATGCGTCAAAAGTTTGAATGACCAGCTAGCCTTAATTTCACTTTTTCCTTTTGTCGGTGGAATCCGCTGTTAGTGTTATGCCCTAGGCCTATAGTTGATAGACTTATATGTTGACATTATTTATTATTATATGATAAGTTTATTATTTGATTACTATATGTTTTGCATATTTATTTGTAATAATCTTCGTCCCTAATTATTAAGTGAATAATTAGTATAAATGTTAATGGATAATCATATGATGATTATATTCATAGAGATGCACATTAAATTTATGGGTACTTGTTAGAGAACAAGTGACTGGACTTAACCCGTATGAGATTTATATCATGGTCATATGTCATAATTAAATCTCATATGGTCACTTCATTTAGTCCCTAGACCTGAGATTATCATGACCTTACATATGATGAAAGTTATGTTTGATTTTAGTCAAACGATATCTTAACACGTTATTTATAAAGGCTATCTTTGGCATGATCGGATTCACGATGGGAAGGAAGATAAGTCAAGATGGAATTTGTCCCTCGAAAGAGAGATGTTTTGCTTGGGTCCCTCGATGAGTTATAATGATGAAAGTGTATGGCCATACTCCAATGCGATTGGATTATCATTATACTCAGTATCGAGAAAGCTTTGAACAAATACAAGTTGACGTGGACTATGACTTGTGTTCAATATAACATCATGAGACAAAGGGAGAAATGGAAGTGTACCATTGGAAACGTGAACTCTTACGTTATATTAATTGGGTAGACATAATGGATTGCTAGAGTTCGCTTATATTTTATGAGGGTCGATATGATCGGGCTCATTGCCAATATAATATAATCCTATTGGGTCACACACAACTAGAATGAATTGGTTAAACCAAAGAAAGAAAATTGAGAGTTCCTGATCTGGCATAAGTTATCGCGCGACAGATCTTGCCCATAGGCGGTCAGCGATCGCGCGACAGATCTTGCCAAAGGCGATTTACAGCCTAGTTTCCTAATACGATTAGGGCACAAATATTAATACTATAGTAGTATAAATATGAGTCTGTGAACAGCCAAAAAACAGCCGAATTTTCTTAAAGAAAAATCATAATAAAGGTTTCTCAATATTCTTTCTAGGGTTTAAGGATCTAGCAATCCTCAAGAACTGTTCTTGGTTCATTCAAAGGTGTGGATACTACTAGAGGTTCTTCGCTTGTACGACGATCAAGGCTAGAGTTCTAATATGAAGATTCAAGTTTTTGAAGATCGAAGATTGTGATTCAAAATCACATTGACAAATTGTTCGATAGCTCAAGAACGGAAAGCAATTAAGGTTGGTAAATTCTATCTCATAGGAATTCAATTTAATCGTATAGAACGGATCTTAGGGCTTTTGGGTTTTGTGTTATTTAGATGCTAATTCCGCTGCGCATGGACCCATAAAACCCAACAGTGGTATTAGAGCCCCGTTCGTATGGTTAAGTTTGAATTAACATGCTACAATGTTTATAAAAATTGTTTATATGTTCGTTGCATGTTTTTGTATGCGATAGTTTTCATTGTTTTTGAAACAATGTGCCAAAATCGTTTTCTGTTCATATTGAATTAAATCTGTTAAAAAGCTGTTTATTTGATTTAATTGCTTCATGATTGGAATTGATTGAAGCTGAAAAAATTTGCAAGTCTGGCAACTCTGGTCACGCGACAGAGTTGGCTTCTGTCACGCGACGACATCTGCCAAAGGCAGAGCAGAATCAGTTTGTTAATTTTCCTGCTAATTTGTGATTATGTTTACAATTTGATATGTTTCTGTTTTAATCTGGTTGCTGTAAATTTCTGGAAATTAAATTTATAGGGCTATGCTAGATTAATTCATTGTTTATGCATGCTTAATTAATTTAAATGTGATTTTATTAATTGTTGCGATGCATGAATTATATGTTCTTATGTTTTAAGAGCTTTGTTAGATGTTAAGTTGAAACATTGAATTATAATTTCCTGAATGATTAAATTGAAACATTAAAATTTTGGTTTTCTGATTGCTTGTGAGAAACAAGTCAGTTTACGCAAAATTTGAAGGAATCTGATTGTTTGTGAGAAAGAAGTCAGTATACAAAGTATTGATTATGTTGCAATCAAGCTGGTATTATAATTGTACATGTCTAGGAGAGTTCTGTCGAAGGAAAGATTTGGTACTTAAGTAGTCCTTATGGCTCACCTATTTTCCTGGGAACATACCTGGTGTACATTATGATTATCTTTGTTAATATGCTTGTAATCTTCTTTAAAGAACCTTCATTTAACTTTTAAGTTCTTTATGCCAATCCATGATTAAAACACTTGAGACCACTCGGATAGTTTTGGGTGGGCTTGCCATAGTAAGGTACTTTGATTCTATTCGTTTGCGAGCAAGATGAGGAAATGGTGGTTCCTATACGTTTAAAGTGAATGAGCTTAATTGGTTATCAAAATGGTTTTGGAACCAAGGCATAAGATGAGATTAAAATATGCTTAGACATATGATGTCTTGAATAAATCTCATAAAAGATCTAAGAGTCATATACGATATGATTGATGTTTTCTACCTAATTAATTTAGTTTTGAGCGGTTTGCCATAGAAAACTTTAAATTAAATTAAAGTTTGATCTTATCCCATTAAATGTATATTATGCTTATTTGCATTGGAAGGTGTATAATTTAGTGGGAGCATTTATTTTCATGTAAATGCATTATACTTCTCATATAATATGTTTGTTTATATTTGTTCATATTTTATGTATATCTTTTTGTAGAATAAATGGCATCAAATAATAATCATCTGTCACAGCGATCTGTCCTTGAGAAGGAAAAGTTGGAAGAGAATGGTACAAACTATATGGATTGGATCCGTAGCGTGAGAATTGTTCTCAGGAAAGAGGAAAAACTGTACGTTCTCGAGGAACTTGTTCCACCTGAACCTGCTGCCAATGCTACTAGGGCAGTGAGGGATCAATATCTGAAGCATAAGCGTGATGCTACTGATGTTGGTTGCCTCATGCTCTCCGCCATGTGCAAGAGCCTTCGGAAGGATCTTGAGCACTTGGGGACAGTTGATCTAAACAATCGACTGATGGAAATGTTCCAAATTCAAGCAAGGCAGGAAAGGTATAACACAGTTAAAGCCCTAACCTCATGCAAGATGAGTGAAGGACAAGTTGTTGGTCCTCGTGCTCTAAAGATGAAGGGTCACATCGAGCATCTTGAATGACTCAGTTTTCCAATCAGCCAAGAGTTGGCTACTGACATGATATTGTTGGGTTTTGTGGGTCCATGCACAGCGAAATTAGCATCTAAATAACACAAAACCCAAGAGCCCTAAGATCCGTTCTATACAATTAAATTGAATTCCTATGAGATAGAATTAACCAACCTTAATTGCTTTCCGTTCTTGAGCTTTGGAACTGTCTATCGATGTGATTTTGAATCACAAACTTCGATCTTCAAAAACATGAAACTTCAGATTCGAACTCTAGGCCTTGATCGTCATATGAGCGAAGACCCTCTAGTAGTATCCACACCTTTGAATGAACCAAGAACGGTTCTTGAGGATTGCTAGATCCTTAAACCCTAGGAAGAATATTGAAAAACCATTGTTGTGATTTTCCTTAGAAAATTCGGCTAGCTAATTAGGGTTTACATACCTCATATTTATACTACCTTAGTATTAGTATTTGTCTCCTAATCATATTAGGAAACAGTCTGTAAACCGCCTCAGGCATGTCCTGTTGCGCGACCACCAACAGCCTATGGACAAGTTATGTCGCGCGACGACACATGTCAATTGGCAAGTTCTGTCGCGCTACCAAGTATGCCATATGCAGGAACTCTCAATCATTTCTAGGGCTGGCAAATGGTACTCTTCCGTACCAACCAATCCATATACCAACCGTACCAATTGTAATCGGTACAGTGAAATCGGTATACCGAACTTTCGGTACGGTAGTACCGTACCAATTAGTAAAAATGGTTGGTACGTGGTATATAGAAGTGAAATCGGTTGGTATACCGAAATACCGACTTATTTTTTTAAAAAAATATAAAATATATATTATTATATACATATAAATATAATTAAAAAAAATCTAACCCTAAAAGTCTTAATTCTAATTGAAGATCCGTTTCTTTCTTCTCTCCAGCGGCCGTTTCTTTCTTCTCTCCCTCTCCCTCACGCTTCTTGGCGTTCTGGCTCAGATCTTCCGATGGTGTTCGTCTTCATGCCTGGTTCATCAAGCTCCTCCCTGATTGCAGAGGTCTCGATTTCTTTCTCTCTCTTTCTATCTCGATGTGCTGATTATTTGTCAAATTTGTGATTCAATTGGTGTTGGTATACTCAATTGATGGATAGTTAGGGTTTGGTTTTACTTTTGGTTTGAATTTAGTTGAAGTTTGAATTACTGTTATGTTGGTCTTTTGAACCGGAAATTCCCTTCAGGAAGGCTGAATTTGGGAGGGGGTTTTTTTTTTTTGTTATGAGCTCTGGGAACTCACGTTTTGATGAGTGTTGTTACTATTTAAGTGTTGTGAATTTGGGGGAATCACCACATCCACTAGCCCATACTAGCAGTCATCAACATGGAGAAAAATAAATCAACACATGATAATATGAAAGAACAAGAACACCGATAATTTGTTAACCCGGTTCACCACCACCTGTGGCTACATCTGGAGGCACCAAGCCAGGATATCACTATAATAATATATGAAAGATTACAACTTTACATATGCACTCACACAGATCTAGCATAGTAACTCTCCATGAGCAATCTCTCATATACATTATCTCACCTCCCCTAGAACGCACAAATAACACGGTCATGGCCGGGTTGTAGGATCGCCCCCATGGCTCTCCTAGGCCCCCGACCCCCTCCTAGATACTACTTTGTGGCTCTCCTTGATATCCTAACTTTCTCCCCTTTTTGGTACAAATATTATGGTGGTAGTCACAATGTATTTATAGGGATACAAAACCTACACCTAATCAAAACCTGATTTACCCGGAGTCCTTGACATGGAAGGAGTATCACATAAATTAGGAATACTAATTTGTTACCAAATTAATTCCACTTCCAAAACTCCTCACACGCCCCTTGCAGAAAAACCGTCCGCCACAATCTGTTCTACTGGGCGGTCGCCCACCTCCTCTATGGGCGGTCGCCCACCTCGACAGTCCCTCCGATTTTCTGCTCCTCCATGGTTTTGATCCTCTCCTTGGTTTTGGCTCCAATCCCAACAATCTCCCACCTGGAGACATAAACCACCATTGTGACATGCTCCCATCATACTCCCACCTGAGAATGATCCACCAAATATTTTCTCACCACCATGTTGAGCCTCCACGCTCCTCCACCATGAGCCTCCACGCCCAAGTAATAAGGCGAGTTGAAACCAAGCGACGCTTCAACCTCTCCGTGTTAGATCCTTCTTGCCTCCCCAAATCAACTTCTACCTTGATTTATTTGCAAGACTAACTTCGCCTTCTCCCTCCTAGATCCACTCCCCTTGCAATGCTCCCCATAAAACTCGGACACACCTTGCTTCTTGCATTGTCTTCTTGTGATCCTTTTTTCCTCGCTCTCTGTTGGGTACTTGTGACTGTCTCCTTGCTGGCCAGCTACACATTGTCACCTCTCCACCCTAACACACCGTTTATTGATGTCTCTCCCCTTTTTACACCAACAGGCCGGTCTCCAAGCCTCTTGCTCCCACCCAGAACGAAATTTGATGTTGTTGGTAGAGTACAACATCCTCATTACCCCTCATCCGTCGTTTGCGAGAAGTCCTCCTGTTCCCACGTGGTCCAACCGGATTATACCACTCACCTTTGCAAGAAGAGATTGTATCAAAATAGGAAACAAATCAGCTGCAGAAATTCCCACCCCGAGACATGGGCGGTCGCCCAACACGCCATGGGCGGTCGCCCAAGTTGGAATTCCCCCGAGCCAAACTTTCTGTCCATGTGGGCGGTCGCCCACCACCACCATGGGCGGTCGCCCAGTCCAACAGAAGCACCTCCGGATTTTCCTTCTTGATCTCACCAACTCCTCCGACTTAGACTCCCTTTCTCTCATATGTTTCTCCAACCACCTTGACTGCCCCAATAAACCCTTGAACATCTCCAGATCCATCTTGATCTCTGCATCTCCAAAATTCCACCTCGAATTTCTGCAGATCTCAATAAGAAACAAACGAACTCTTCAGACTTACTGATCTTCCGCACGATCGTAGACCTATTTGGCACGTGTCATGCTTCAACCATAAACCCTAGAAGCTCTCAGATCCCTGCACGTCTTCCACACGAAGAATCTGCACGAAAAATCTGTTGTCTCTTTTCTTCACCTTGGATCTCTCCTAGATCTCGAACCAAAGCTCTGATACCAGTTGTTGTGAATTTGGGGGAATCACCACATCCACTAGCCCATACTAGCAGTCATCAACATGGAGAAAAATAAATCAACACATGATAATATGAAAAAACAAGAACACCGATAATTTGTTAACCCGGTTCACCACCACCTGTGGCTACATCTGGAGGCACCAAGCCAGGATATCACTATAATAATATATGAAAGATTACAACTTTACATATGCACTCACACAGATCTAGCATAGTAACTCTCCATGAGCAATCTCTCATATACATTATCTCACCTCCCCTAGAACGCACAAAATAACACAGTCATGGCCGGATTGTAGGATCGCCCCCATGGCTCTCCTAGGCGGCCCCCTCCTAGATACTACTTTGTGGCTCTCCTTGATATCCTAACTTTCTCCCCTTTTTGGTACAAATATTATGGTGGTAGTCACAATGTATTTATAGGGATACAAAACCTACACCTAATCAAAACCTGATTTACCCGGAGTCCTTGACATGGAAGGAGTATCACATAAATTAGGAATACTAATTTGTTACGAAATTAATTCCACTTCCAAAACTCCTCACACGCCCCTTGCAGAAAAACCGTCAGCCACAATCTGTTCTACTGGGCGGTCGCCCACCTCCTCTATGGGCTGTCGCCCACCTCGACAGTCCCTCCAATTTTCTGCTCCTCCATGGTTTTGATCCTCTCCAAGGTTTTGGCTCCAATCCCAACATTAAGTACCTTATTGTTACTGGGATATGCCATGGGATAATAGAAAATCTTTACAAATGACATTTTCTATTTTCCTTTAATAGTTGTTTGGTGATTAAGACGATTTCTAGGGACTTTTCCTTCAAAAATCAATCTAAGAAATCAGAATGAATATGCATTAAAATTTAAAACCCACATTTCCCAAATTTTAACAGTATGATTTACTGGAAAAGGGAATAACTGATAGCTCCAGAGCTTCCCCACTCTTACCCAAAATGCAAAAGATAAAATAATGAACAGAGTTATTTTGTTGATGTGTCTACAAAATACTAGCCATACTCATTGCTCCCAAAAGCCAAGGCTGCCACTGAAGCTCTAAATTTCTTTTCAATTAGTGGAACTCTCCTAGCTGAAGATGGGAGTTATTTTGTTGATGTGTCTGATTATATGTTGTTCAAGACCTTTGTTGTACTAGTTCGTTTCAGTTTCAAGTATTTATAATCTGTGTTTTTTGTGTTTTGAGACGTATTTTTTGTTATAATATGTTGTTCAAAACAATATAAATGCATTTTTTTTTGTCTTTATTTATATTTGATATATGTCTAATACCAACCGTACCAACCGAATACCAACCGTACCATAAACTTGGTATACCGACTTTTGTGGTTGGTACTGGTACAGATTTTCTTATACCAAATCATACTTGGTTGGTACATGGTATAAGCAAAATAAAGCCGGTATACCAACCGAACCACCCCTAATCATTTCTTCCTTTGGTTGAACTAATTCATTCTAGTTGTGTGTGACCCAATAGGATTATATTATGTTAGCAATGAGCCCGATCATATTGACCCTCATAAAACATAAGCGGACTCTAGCAAGCCATTATGTCTACCCAATTAATATAATGTAAGAGTTCACGTTTCCAATGGTACACTTCCATTTCTCCCTTTGTCTCACGATGTCATATTGAACATAAGTCATGGTCCACGTCAACTTGTATTTGTTCAATGCTTTCTTGATACTGAGTATAATGATAATCCAATCGCATTGGGGTATGGCCATACACTTTCATCATTATCACTCATCGAGGGGCCCAAGCAAAACATCTCTCTTTCGAGGGACAAATTCCATCTTGACTTATCATCCTTCCCATCATGAATCCGATCATGCCAACATATAGCCTTTATAAATATCGTGTTAAGATATCATTTAACTAAAATCAAACATAATTTTCATCATATGTAAGGTCATGATAATCTCAGGTCTAGGGACTAAATGAAGTGACCATATGAGATTTAATTATGATAGTTGACCATAACATAAATCTCATACGGGTCAAGTCCAGTCACTTGTTCACTAACAAGTACCCATAAATTTAGTGTGCATCTCTATGCATATAATCATCATATGATTATCCATTAACATTTATACTAATTATGCATTTAATAATTAGGGACATAGATTATTACAATAAATATGCAAAATATATAATAATCAAATAATAAACATTCTCTATAATCAAGGATAAAGATGATACATAACGGTTTAGGTTAAACATAACTAAAGCCTAGGGCATTATATCAACAGTCTCCCACTTGCACTAGGCTCCATCTACGTATCGAATACCCATGGACCTAACATTACCATCATGCTTTTGCCTGTGCAAGGGTCTTTGTAAGTGAATCCCTAATGTTATCATCGGTTGATACTTTGCATATCTTAACGTCTTCTTATTCTAATGAATTCTTGAAAAGCGTCTAAGTGAGTGTTTGGATCGCTTTTGTGACCTTGGTTCCATTGTTTGCACAAATGGCACCACAATTGTTACAACAAAAGTTTTCACCGATTAGTGATACTTGGAACATTTCCAAAATACTAATAAACTTTTGATCCAAACTGCCTCTTTAGCCACATCACATGTTGCTAAAAATTCGGCCTTAGTAGTAGAATCGGCTACGATTTTCTATTTGGAACTCTTTCAAGAAAATCGCACCTCCAATGAGCATAAACACAAATCTTAATTGCGATTTTAAATTAACTTTGTTAGTTTGGAAGCTAGCATCTATGTAACCCTTACAACAAGATTATCTTCCGACCATTCAAATACCAAGAACATATCCTTAGTTCTTCTTAAGTACTTAAGGATCGTCTTGACTGCCATCCAATGGTTCTCAACAGGATCAGATTGGTATCGACTCGTCATGCTTAGAGCATACGAGACGTCGGGTCTAGTACAAATCATGGCATACATGACAGATCCAAATACCGGAGCATATAGAACTTCATTCATTCCCTTTTGCTCATCAGTTGTCATAAGACAATGAGTATTGCTAAGAGAAACACCATGACCTATTGACAAGTTACTTTTCTTAGACTCTTCTAAGAACCTTGTCAATGTGAGTATTTTGACTCAAGCCAATTTATCCTTTTAGATTTATCTCTATAGATCTTGATGCCAAGGATGTAAGCGGATTTACCCATATCTTTCATTGAGAAACCTTTCCTTGACCAAGACTTGACAGTCTTAAGTGTCGGAACTTCTTTTTTCCAATGAGTGAAAATATCATTGTAATATAACAATAGAAATAATACTATGCTCCCACTGAATTTCATGCATACACAAGGTTCATCTTCGTACTTGATGAAATCAAACTCTTTGACCGATTCATCAAAATGAAGATTCCAATTCCTTAAAGCTTTCTTCAACCCATCACATGGATCTTTGCAACATGCATACTTTATTAGAATTTCTCGGATCGACAAAACTTCGGGTTGTGTACTATACACATCCTTAATAATCTTTCCATTTAAAGAAAGCCGTTTGACATCCATTTGTCATATCACACAGTCACAAAATGCGATTATGACAATTGAAATTCTAATAGACTTTGGCATTGTAACTGGCAAAAAGGTTTCAACATAGTTAATGCTATGAATTTGCCTAAATCCCTTTGCTACAATCCTTAGTCATGAAAGTATACACCTTCCCATCCATGTCGGTCATGAAGACCTACTTGCACCTTTAGTTTTTACACCTTTAGGTGGATCAATCAAGTTCCAAACTTGATTATCAGCCATGGATTGCAATTCAGACTTCATGGCCTCTTGCCAATTTTTTCCGAATCAGGAGAGGACATCGCTTCTTGATAACAAGTAGGTTCATCATTTTCGATAAACTCCACTTCATCACTTTCCGTAATGAGAAATCAATATTTCTTGAGTTCGAATCGTAACCTATCCGATCTACGATGGACTTGTGCATCTTGAATTGGTTCCACAACTCCTTGTGAACTTGGTTCCGTCTCTACTCTTGGTTCCATATTATTTTTGAGTTCTTGAACTTCTTCAAGATTAATTTTACTCCCACTAGATTCTTTATTGAGAAACTATTTCTCAAGAAATGAATCATATAGAGCAACAAACATTTTGTTCTCTTTGCGGTTGTAAGATTAATTTCCGAAAATAACCTTTGTCAGATTTATGTGCTAACTTATCGGAGACAAGCCTCTTCTTATAAGCTTTGCAAACCAAAATCTTCATGAAAGACAAACTAAGTCTTCTTTCATGCCACATCTCATGTGGGGCCTTAGGAACCGATTTAGTAGGGACTCGATTCAGTGTAACCGCATCATTTCTAATGCATATCCTCAAAAGAAAATAGGAAAGTCAAATTGACACATCATCGAACGAACCATGTCCTACAAGGTTCAATTCCTCCTATCAGACACACCATACAATGTGGTGTTCCGGGTGGAGTCAACTCTGAAACGATTTCACAGTTTTGAGATGATAAACTCTTGGCTCAAATATCCATCACCTCGATCTAATCGAAGTACTTAATAGTTTTGCCAAGTTGTTTTGTACTTCATCTTGAAATGTTCAAAATATCTCAAACGATTCACCTTTGGACTTCATCAGATAGACATATTCATATCTAGATAAGTCATCGGTGAATTGATGAAACACCAAAATCCTCCCTTAGCAATGCTGCTTATTAGTCCAGATACATCTCATGTATAATGACCAACATGACAGTTGACCATGACATAAATCTCATACGGGTCAAGTCCAGTCACTTGTTCACTAACAAGTACCCATAAATTTAATGTGCATCTCTATGCATATAATCATCATATGATTATCCATTAACATTTATACTAATTATTCACTTAATAATTAGTGACGGAGATTATTACAATAAATATGCAAAATATATAATAATCAAATAATAAACATTCTCTATAATCAAGGATAAAGATGATACATAACGGTTTAAGTTAAACATAACTAAAGCCTAGGGCATTATACCAACAGATATTGAATTCATTGCCCGAAAGTTTTAGTAATTTCATAATGAACTATAACATGGGGGGCATGAATAAGAACCTTTCCGAGCTAATTCAAATGTTGAACACTGCGGAAACCAATATCGTCAAAAAAAAAACCGATGAAGTGTTGATGGTTAACAAAGGGAAAGGTTTCAAGGGTAAGGGAAAGGCAAAAGTTGCTAATCCTAAGGCAAGTGTTGCCAAACCCAAAGAGGCTGCCAAACCCAAAGAGGCTAAGCCCAAGTCCCAAGAGGATGCAGTCTGCTTCCATTGCAATGAGATTCGACATTGGCGGGGAAACTGCAAGAAATATCAGGAAGCACTGAAGAAGAGCAAAGGTGTTGCCTCGACTTCAGGTATCTTTGTTATAGATATATTCCTATCTACTTCTAGTTCTTGGGTATTGGATACCGGATGTGGATCTTACATTTGTTTAAATGTGCAGGGTCTAAAGAACAGAAGGATGCTTGAAGATGGTGAAGTGGACCTACGTGTGGGAAATGGAGCAAGAGTTGCTGCATTAGCCGTAGGAACTTATGAAGTTACTTTACCTAGTGGACTAATACTTGTTTTGAACAATTATTATTACGTTCCAGCTTTAAGTAGGAATATTAATTCGATTTCAAGTTTGGATAATGAAGGTTTTAATTTTCTTATATGTGATAAGAAGTTTTCTACATACAAGAGTGATATGCATTATTGTACTGCTATTTCATTCAATGGCCTTTATATCATTGATGTTGAAAATTGTGATAATGATGTCTATAACATTAACAAGAAATCTAAACCCAATGATGTAAACCACACTTACTTATGGCATTGTCGTCTTGGCCATATAAATGAGAAACGCATTTCTAAACTCCATAAAGATGGATTTTTAGCTCACATGATTATGAATCATATGAGACATGCGAATCATGTTTACTATGCAAGATGACCAAGGACCCATTTACCAAAACTGGCGAAAGGGCGGGCGACTTATTAGGCCTTATACATACTGATGTATGTTGACCTATGAGTAGCAATGCTAGGGAAGGATTTCAGTACTTCATAACATTCACTGATGATTATAGTAGATTTGGATATGTTTATCTAATGAAAAATAAAAGTGAATCGTTTGAGATATTTCGAATATTTCAAAATGAGGTGCAAAATCAACTTGGCAAAACTAATAAAGTACTTCGATCCGATCGAGGTGGCGAATATTTGAGCCAAGAATTTGACAGTCATCGTAAGAGTTGTGGAATCGTTTCAGAACTCTCTCCACCCAAAGCACCACAATGGAATGGTGTGTCTGAATGGAGGAATAGAAATTTGTTGGACATGGTTCGTTCAATGATGAGTCAAGTTGAGCTTCCTTTATCCTTTTGGGGACATGCACTAGAAACTGTTGTTTTCACTATAAACAGAGTTCCTACCAAATCAGTTCAAAAGACCCCATATGAGATATGGCATGGAAGAAAACCCAGTTTGTCTTTCATGAAGATTTGGGGTTGCAATGCATATGTCAAGAAATTAACTTCTGACAAGCTAGCACCTAAGTCTGATAAATGTGTTTTCATGGGTTATCCTAAGAAAACTAAAGGATACTATTTCTACAACCGAAACGAGAACAAAGTGTTTGTTGCTCGAAATGGTACCTTCTTAGAAAAGGAGTTTCTTCGCAAAGGAACCAGTGGGAGTAAATTAGATCTCGAAGAAGTTCGAGAACCTGAAAACAACATTGAACCAATGGTAGAAACTGAACCAAGTTCACAAGGAGTTGTGAAACCGGTTCAAGATGCACAAGTCCTTCGCAGAAGTGGTAGGTCACGATCCGAACCTGAGAGATATGGATTTCTCGTTACGGAAAGTGATGAAGTGGAGTTAATCGAAAATGATGAACATACTTGCTATCAAGAAGCGATGTCCTCTCCTGATTCAGAAAAATGGCAAGAGGCCATGAAGTCCGAATTACAATCCATGACTGATAATCAAGTTTGGAACTTGATTGATCCACCCGAAGGTGTAAAAACCATAGGGTACAAATGGGTCTTCAAGAAAAAGACCGACATGGATGGGAAGGTGCACACCTATAAGGCTAGGCTTGTAGCTAAGGGATATAGGCGGATTCATGGTATCAACTATGATGAAACCTTTTCGCCTGTAGCTATGCTTAAGTCTATTAGAATTTTAATTGCCATAGCCGCATATTATGACTATGAGATATGGCAAATGGATGTCAAGATAGCTTTCTTAAATGGGAAGTTACTTGAGGATGTATACATGATACAACCTGAAGGTTTTGTCAGTTCAGAAAATTCTAATAAGGTGTGTAAGTTGCAGAGATCCATCTATGGATTGAAGCAAGCTTCTAGGAGTTGGAATCTACGTTTTGACGAAGCAATCAAAAAGTTTGGCTTTATCAAGAACGAAGATGAACCTTGTGTATACAAGAAAATTAGTGGGAGCGTAGCACTATTTTTAGTGTTGTATGTCGATGATATCTTACTCATTTGAATTGACATTCCTGCACTACAGACTGTCAAGTCTTGGTTGGGAAAGTGCATTTCAATGAAAGATATGGGTGAAGCTGCATATACCCTTGGTATCAAGATCTATAGAGATAGATCTAAAAGGATGATTGGTTTAAGTCAAAGTACTTACATTGACAAGGTTCTTAGAAGATTCCAAATGGAAAATTCTAAAAGAGGAAACTTGCCAGTGTTGCATGGTGTATCTCTTAGCAAGACTCAAAGTCCTAAGACTAATGATAAGTAAAAGAAAATGAATGGTATTCCATATGCTTTGGCAATTGGGTCTATCATGTATGCTATGTTATGTACTAGACCCGATGTCTCGTGTGCTCTAAGCATGACGAGTAGGTACCAATCGGATCCCGGTGAACCACATTAGATAGCAGTCAAGAATATCCTCAAGTACTTACGAAGAACTAAGGATGTATTCTTAGTTTTTGGAGGAATGGAAGAAGATCTTGTTGTAAGAGGTTACATAGATGCTAGCTTCCAAACCGACAAAGATGATTACAGATCGCAGACAGGATTTTTGTTTACGCTGAATGGAGGCACTGTCAGTTGGAAAAGTTCCAAGAAAAGTACCGTTACTGATTCTATAACCGAAGCTGAGTACATAGCAGCATCTGATGCATCTAAGGAAGCTGTTTGGATCAAAAAGTTCATTAGTGATTTGGAAGTCGTTCCAAGTATCAATGATCCTATTGAACTTTATTGTGACAATAATGGTGCCATTGCACAAGCAAAGGAACCAAGGTCACATCAGAGATCCAAACACATACTTCGACGTTTCCACATTATCCGAGAGATTTGCTAAAGGAAGACGTAAAGATATGCAGAGTAGACACTGATGACAACGTGGCAGACCCATTAACTAAGGCTCTCCTGCAAGCTAAGTATGATGGTCATGTTAGGTCCATGGGCATTCGATACACGGGAGATTGGGCCTAGTGCAAGTGGGAGACTGTTAGTATTATGCCCTAGGCCTATAGTTGATAGACTTATATGTTGACATTATTTATAATTATATGAAAAGTTTATTATTTGATTACTATATGTTTTGCATATTTATTTGTAATAATCTCCGTCCCTAATTATTAAGTGAATAATTAGTATAAATGTTAATGGATAATCATATGCTGATTATATGCATAGAGACGCACATTAAATTTATGGGTACTTGTTAGAGAACAAGTGACTGGACTTGACTCGTATGAGATTTATGTCATGGTCAAATGTCATAATTAAATCTCACATGGTCACTTTATTTAGTCCCTAGACCTGAGATTATCATGACCTTACATATGATGAAAGTTATGTTTGATTTTAGTCAAACGATATCTTAACACGATATTTATAAAGGCTATCTTTGGCATGATCGGATTCATGATGAGAAGGATGATAAGTCAAGATGGAATTTGTCCCTCGAAAGAGAGATGTTTTGCTTGGGCCCCTCGATGAGAGATTATGATGAAAGTGTATGGCCATACCTGAATGTGCGCTCGCCCGAAAATTTGTTTTTCGTGAAAATGAAGGAGTCGCCACGCTGTTTTAAGAGGAAACATTGAAAACCTTTTGTTTGACAGAGAAAATACGGGTTCGGGGGTCAGGTTACGTGTTGGGAAGAACCGAGAGTTCACCCAACACGCCTCGTCCACGGACGAGTCTTTCAATTAAATATCCAAGCAAATCCAAAAGTGTGTGCATGTGTTGATAATGAACAAATGGAGTAGTCGTGTATTTTATTCAATATGAGAAAGAGATTTACAACTCATGAGCCCATTATTTAGGGAGGCCACATCCCTGCTACAAATGATCTAAAACAGATTACAAAGGAAAGAGGTCTCTACAGACAGGTCATGTATGTCGCATGACACATCGCACCAGTGACCACATATGTCGCGTGACACAGGATCACTTAGAGATGAAGGTGTCGCGTGACATACATAAGCCATCTGCAGAAACTTACAAGATGAACACAGAAACAACAGAAAATGATACAGATCTAAAGGATTAACTGAATTACAAACGAAATACAGTAATAACAACAAATAGACCCCGGGAGTGTGGATATGGGTAGATCCACACCCCCTTGGGGTTCAAACACCAAGTTCAATCAAATATTCAACAATAGAAGCTCAATTACACGAATTATTCAAGTTAAACAGAGAGATTGCGATTGGGATTCAGTAATCCAGATAGCTAGGATCTGATTACTGAATCCTAACAAAAGTAAATGCTAGAATTAAAGGAGAATTGAATAAGAGAGAGAGAGGAGGGGGTTTGAGAATTGTTACCCTTGATGCTTCCACGAATTCTGTATCAAGTTAGATACATAATCCTTCAATTCGTCACTTCTGATATGGAGAGATTGATGCAATGGGTACAAGTGGTTTGGCTTGAGAAGTGGGTTTGGATTGGGGGGAATTGGGTAGGTTGAAGGTAGGAGAGAGAGAGAATTGTGTTTGGGAGGTTCGTTACGGTGCAAATTCTGCAGAGTAACAGTAGGCTGAAAATTGGGATCCCTTTATGAGAGGGGGAGGGTCTTATTTATAGGCTGCAGTTAGTGACCTCAGTGTGTCGCACGACCTTACGCGTCCACTTTCTATGCCTCAAGCTGTCGCGTGACACAAGATGGCCATAACCGTTTTTGGCGCCAAAACCAGTTTCTGGAACATTCCGGGAAAATACCCAAAAAGTCCAACAGGTTTTATTCCCAAGAGGTCCCTTTGCATGAGTAAGGTACCAAAAGGTACTTCCTTCACGGGAAACTTATGAAATGTTTCCGGAAGTCTCGGGATCGGCCAGGAATTTACCAAAATGCCCCCTAATGCAATTTTATTACATTAAAATGCATCTAAAAGGTTGCGAATTGGATTGGCGTACTTACAGAGCCCCTCGGCAACGTCACTTTTGGAAAAAGTGGGGTTGTCGATAAAAATAAGACCTAATCCCAATGAGCATCAAGGGATAAGGTAACGGGCTAGAAGGGTGAATCGGGGAGTCTAATGGCTGGACCTTTCTGAGAAAGGATTCCTACGTATCCCTTTAAGAAGGGAATCAAGCCAAATCGTAGTTCGGGAAATACTAAGACTAACTACAAGCAAGAAAGGGGTAGAAATGTGTCTTCATACCTTTGCTGTGCTTACCTGTGACTTCTTTTGGGGTCGATACTACTGCGGTTGGCTAGTAGCTTCTTCGTGGATGCCGGAGGGACTCATACCACTTCTTCTTCTGCTCTGCTGGGGATAGGTGTAGCTGCCAGAGGTCTCACGCTACTTCTTTTCCTGCTCTTTTGTTGTTCTTTTGTCTGTCTTGTTGCTGGACTGTCCTTGCTGATTGTTCGCCTTTTCTTTTGTGCCCTTAGCTTTGCTTGGGAAACTAGGGACTCTGCTCTTGTCTGGTGAGATAACTTCTTTCTTTCTTGGTTCGGTAAGCCGGGGACTCTGCATTTCTGGGGAGTCGGCTTCTTTCTTTTCCTTTTGGTGCCGGGGACTCTGCATTTCTGGGGAGGCTACTTCTTTCTTTGGGGTGCTCTGCTTGGGAGGCTATTTTGTTCCTTGGTGTGCTCTGCTTTGGGAGGCTGTTTTCTTCTTCGGTGTGCTCTGCTTTGGGAGGCTGTCGCAAACACGGGCTTTTGTATTCTTTCTCTTTCTTTTCCTTTCGGCTCGTCTTGAGGGCCAGTCTTTGAGGTATTGTGAGACTCAGTTGATCATTGCACCTGCAAGGGGGTCTACAGAATGTGCCATAAGGGTCAACTTTGTAGATCATCAAATTACATGGGCCTTTCTGAAAAAATTGGGCCATGGGGAACGTCTTGTCGCGCGGCTATTTAAAGCCAATGAACAGTCCCTCATAAAGGCAAACATGTTTCATTTTGAAACATATCGTTGGAGGGAGGCGGATGGTTTTGAGAGGAGAGAACACCATTTCACCCAATTTCGATCGTTGCCGACTGATTCTAGGGCTTGATTTCATTCTAAGTTCATCAAAAATGCCTCCTAGACAACGACCCACAAAGAATGCTCCGACCCAAGCCCAGTTAGCCGCACGGTGGAAGAATGCCCTAAGGAATCAGAGGCCTTTCATCCCTCACACTGTTAGAGGAGACTTCTACCCGCATCTGAAAGAGCATACCTCGGCACCGGAGAAGAAAATGAAGGTACTTTGTAACCCTTGCTATGAAAAATCAGATATTGTGCCAAGATGATCGAATTCCTTTTCTCTGTTGAACTCATTGCATGTTTTGAGCCATATAGAAATTATGAATGCATGCTTAAATGATCAAACCCTATTTCTGCTTGGAAAGTTGAAATGTGCAATCGATTTATTGAAATGCTTTTAGTTGAAAAGAATTTTGGGATATTCATACCTGCGCTGTGTTTACCTGCAGGATCTACGCACTCGGGGTTCTCCAGAGGTCATCGGTCGGTTGTGGGACCTATTGCCTGGTAGTCAGGAGCTTGACCGTTCGCCAAAAGGTTTAGTGTATGCTGCCGGGTTGGGGCAATTCTTTGAAATGGCGAAGGCTGTTGGTGGTACCCAAAGGAGTGTTGGATTGGTGAAGGCGTTCAGAGAGTTCTGGTGGGAGACTACCCATTCCTTTCATTTTTCTTAGGGTGAGGTGACGGTCACGCCTTATGATTTCGTTGTTACTACTGGCCTTCCATTCACTGATCAGCCTTTATATATGGAGGAGCACGCTCTGGATGATGACCCACAGCCTCCCACTGAGGCCTATTTTATGGAGTTGATCAGCTTTGTACCTCAGGACAAGAAGGGGAATGGATATGAGCTCGGGGACCTTCATAGCTAGATGGTTGAGCAGAGCACCAGTTTTCCAGCTGAGATGGCAGACACTGATGAGGACAGGTTGAGAGCTATGAGATTGGCTAGGGCGTTTGTTTGGGTTGGCTTCTCGGATATGCTGTTTATCAATGCTACATCTTCGGCCTTGCTTTCTTTGTTAGAGCTCTTGAGGGATTGGGCTACTGTTGGATCTCTGTCTTGGGGAGAGGCCGGATTGGCCGAGTTGTATTTGGCTTTAGATGATGTTAGCCGGGGGAGGGCTTAGTCCTTCAACTATTGTCACTTGGCTTTTGAGGTATCTCTTGGTCCGATCTCCTCTTTTGAATACCATTTCTTTCTGTTCATCTTCTCTTTATGTGACTCTGCTCTGCTTTTTCTTATCAGTTTGTCTTTGTTTTGTCCTTTCTTTTCTCAGGTCTGGGCTTATGAGGTTATTGGTTGCTATGCTTGGCGAGTAGGGGAGGCGTACCCGATCACTACATTTCCTGCTATGAGGCATTGGGTGAAGGATGCACGACAGAAAATTCGGACAGCAGATACCAAGGGACGGGTGACTGCTTCTTATGACGATACCATTATCTGCTTGAGGAGGACTCCCGGGAGCCTGACTCTATTTCCCTGGGCTAGCCGATATGCTGGGGTTCATCTGGAGCATGCTCTTCATCTGACTGAGTGTCGTAAAATGTTGGTGGGTTTATCTGGTGATGCTTTGTACTTGGGCGAGCGGGTTTATAGACAGCACGGTCCCGGGAGCGTTGCTAGAGTCCCATATGATCCTCCTGCTGAGATGTGGTTCCCTAGGAAGCTAGATGATGTGGCCTCTTTGATCCAGGGAGAGCCTGCTTTTAATTATACTGATGATGATGGGGATTATGGGGTTTATGTGGCTACGAGGTTGAGATCATCGCAGGTGGTGGCGAGGCATGGTGCTCAGGCTACTGACCCTTCTACCGGACATGTTGTGGATGCTCCTTTATCTCCTCCCTTTGTTGACTTTCAGGACAGGGATCACATGAGGCGGGCCACTCTTGATACCAGCCGGGTTTATCCATACTTTCATCTCCCCGAGGGTACTCGATCTGTAAGTGACTGACCTTCTTTCGTTCTTTTGAACTGCGTGCATCTTTTGTCCTTTATTCTGGCTTGATTTCTGATTCTTCTTTTGTTGGATTGTGTCAGGTATCTTCTGATATTTACTGGGGCTTCGCTCGTCATTATACCGGGGCCATGGATATGATTGATCAGCTGATGAGGAGTAATCAGTATTTGAGGGAGAAGCTCGCGGCTCAGGGTTCTGATGATAGTGATTCCACACTTAGCTTGCCCGGCAGGAAGAGGACTCGTACTGACATGTCTGCTGAGGATACGCATTGGCCCAGGACCAAAACTGCTCATCGTTGTCCTCCTAGTCCTTCTAGTTCTGATAGTGATTCCTCCCGAGATCCTCATGAGCTTGAGACTTCTACCATTCCTGTTATGCATGAGCTCTTTCGGGATGATCCCATTGTTTATCATGCTCCTGATGCTGACACGGATCATGAGGGGGGAGATGCAGATAGAGAGAGCAGCGAGGAGGCTGATGGCGATGATGATAGTTCTGACGATGAGGATGAAGGTTCTTACAGTTCCGGAGATGATGGTTCGGAGTAATTCCTTGGATTGACATGTGGCCCTTTTGATTATTGTACCTTGCTCTGGCAAGAAGAACAGACAAAAACACTCTTTTCTTTTTCTTTATTTACATTGCACCTAGTACATTATTAGTTGTTAGTTGTTTGCGCGAGTCCATTTTTTTTTTGGAGGAATGGGGATGAATGGCTTTTGGATGGTTATTGCATGGGTATGGATGGTTTGTGTGTTTTGGCTTGTGTGTATATAGATGGAGAATGTGTATGCTAATTTGAATGAAATTCCCTCTCCCATGATGCTTGCAGGGTGCTTTTGCTGTCTTGCAGTTTGGAACAAGTCGGAGCGTGCCACAGTGCGATCGGATTGCGGTTCAGCGATATGCAGTGTTGGACTTAACATATCGCACGACTCAAAGCAGCCAGGGTACGTTCTGTCGCGTGACATGATAAGTCAGGTTGACAGTCTTTCAGAAAGGGACCTCTTTACTGTCTCTAAGCCTTATTCTCTTGCCCAGAGTATGAGATTCAATAGCTTCGTCATGAAGTAGGCCTCTTGTAATAAAATCCATTCTCAACTGCTTGATACCATAGGAACAACCCCGGGAACCACACGTATCAACTTCTGACCAAGCCCCAGTCTGCCACACAGTCTTTTGCAGCCCCAGGATGAGATTGTTCTTCAGGTTGTAGTCAGTCAGACAGCGGACAAGACTCAAGAGTTTTTACCTGCAGGGGCACACTTTTCGATGGTGGGAATGAATTCCGATTTTCTGTATGACACTCTCGTTTTAGGTCTGACTCTTTTGAGAGAGTATAAGCGTTACGAGGTGTGGAGAGTGTATGGAAGCCCCTGCGTGATAGAAATACAGTGTTTAGCTCAATATCCTTAATAACGTGGAGAGGAAGACTTTCCGAGACACTTGAAAACTTGTTTTATTCGTGATGATCACAAAGCTGCTTAAAACCCTTTATTGATGTTCGGGTTAGTCAACCACCAAAGCCGATATGAGCAAATATTTCAATCAATCCTGAGGAGAAAGCCCACTGATATCGAGATCGAATTCAGAAGGATAGACAGTGTATGGGAAGGGTCCTTGAGGAGACCGGATTTTCTGAGATTTGTTTGCGATTTCGACCGAACCAGCTATGGTTGCCTACGTTCCCCTCTTTGGGAGGAGCTCAGGTCGCCGTAGTTCGGGTTTATCCCGAATGAAAAGAATGAACGATGAAGTTCGGGGATGTGAGGACCTTCGAGAATTTTTGAGAATCAAAAGAACATGTCCTCTTGGAGTGTCGATGGGAGACACAGATGCGAAGCCCCAGTGGGACATTCACAGCTGGTGTTTGCGGAGGAGAAACGAAATATGCTCACATACAACATCGAATGAACGGACAGGATTTGCACAATCTTCGCTTGACAGTCCTTTGAGCTGGGATAGACTTGGCTCTGCTTTAAGCAACAATTTGTTTTAGATCTCGGCGATATTGGAATGAGGCTGCTATCCGGTAGGGACTGCGACTGGGCTTCGGGATTTCGATCGGTCTTTGGGTGATTCAGGATATCATGACCTCTTAAAACGAGAGGTCGAAATTTGGGCTCTTTCTTGTTGAACCTCTAAAGATGAGAGGTTGTCTTTTAAGGTATGTGTTTGGGATTTCTAAGGTGAGGGAAATCTGTGATTTCATCTTCAATGCCTCTAAGAATGAGAGGTCAATCTTGGCTTTGGCTAAGGGCAAAGGTAAGGGTAATGGTAATGGGATTGTCCTCTAAAATCGAGAGGACGGCTTGGGATTGGTCAAGGTATTAGGAATATCCTCTAAGATCGAGAGGACGGCCGGAATTGGTTGAGGTAGTGGTGAGGGACATCCGTGCTGTCTCTTTATTCACTCTGAGACTCATCTTGAGTAACAACCGGATCCTTTGGCTTTTTGCTTTTGAGAAGATCACTGGGGACTAGGCTCTCTTTCTTTTCTTTTCTCTTTTTTTCTTTTTTTTTTATCTTCTCTTCTCTCTTTTTTTTTCTTTCGAGAGGAGAATTTCAGCTAGTCCCCAGGATGGATCATTGCCTTCCGTTGCTCTTGCGCCTGGAGACGGTCGATCTTTCTTTGAATCACTGGAGTTTCAAGGATAGTCCCTCTTCTTCTGGTGATGGCTGAATGGGTTTCAAAATATGCCGATCTTGAAATGAAGGGATATTATTTGGTGAAGTTAAGGTAATGGCTTTCCTATGGGTGAAAGGTTTCAACCGCAGCCCCTGCCGGATAGTCTGAACGAGATTGAGTCTTCCTTGCTTCCTTTAGGCTTACTTCGAGGAAGATTTGTGCAAATTCATCGAGTCAACAAAAGTGGTGAGGACGAAAGAAGATATGTGAGCACAGGAGATGCAAGCTGGGGATTTGACAAGCCCCAAATAGAGGATGATATCAGTTGGTTTTCCCATTCCGATTAATTCAAATATTAGTCACTTCAAAACATTAGTCGGTGAGCAGCACAAGTGATCATTTGGAATAAGACCATTTCAATTAAGTGTAACATGGGTAAGCAAATAATGTCTCGAGTCTAGCAAGAATAGAAACAAATAATTTTATTGATTGAAATAAAAACTTATAACAAGGACGTAATGGACTCAAAACATAAAAGCGAAATCTGCTAGCTAGATAAACAATCTAAGATCCTACGAAGCCTGCCTGACTGACTTCTTCATATGAGGAATTTTTAGAGCTGTGGAAAAGGATTATTGGCCACCTTAGGAGAAGCTGTTTCAATTTTGCCTTCGTCAACCATTTTCTGAATAAGCACCTTTAGAACGGAACCCAATCGGCACGTACTCGAAGAAGCAGTTTCGGAAAGGAAGACCCGATCCTTACCCAGCTAAAACAGACCCAAGCGAACATTTCCCTTTGGTCCCTGCTCACCTCTTCCTACCCTCATAAGCTCAAGGTGGAAGAAAGTTTAGCCCGGAACATGGTCCCCATGGACGCAACTCCCGAAGAAGTAATCCAGATGATCGGCAATATCCATTACGGAAACATCATCACCTTCACAGTGTTGGACCTGCCAAAATTAAGGGCTGATCATTATGAGCTGCTCTACATCACTGTCCATTTGGATGAGCGCCGCCTTCCCCGCGTATTTGTTGACGGGGGCTCAGGAATGAATGTCTTGCCTTCCAAGATGATGGACCTGCTCGACATAAAGCCCACCGACATGAAGCCTTCATTCCACATTGTCAAAGCTTATGATTCTACCTCCCGCGTAGTTCTCGGGGTCGCTACCTTAAATATTTGGTTCGGAAAACAGACGATGCCTACTGAATTTCAAGTCCTGGACATTCCTATCACTTTCACAGCTATTTTAGGAAAACCATGGCTGCACCAAATAAACAGCATAGCATCTACTCTTCACCAATGTATCAAATTCATGCAAGGAAATGAACTGACAACTGTCTACAGGGATAGCGTCACCACCGAAGGGACATGCACCAATGGCATTCCAGTGTTAGAAATCAAGCACGATGATGATGATATTGCGTTAACTAGATTTACAATAGAAACTTCAAAGATCTAAATATGCAGCGTATACCTTTCGTTGTTCTGGGATAAGATCCCTCCTGCCATGAAAATGATGAAGCTCATGAACTTCATCCCAGGACTGGGGCTCGGCAAAAGTCGAAAGGGCCAATACCAAGTCATCGATGTCAAGGACCACAATACTGTCCAGGGGCTCAGTTATCTGCCTACACCTGATGATGTCAGAAAAGACAAGAAGCTCACAAGCACTAAAGTCGCGGCCCGCAAAAGGGGAACCCTCCTACGTAACACCCAACCTTTGACCTTACAGCTTCGACCAAGCTCGCTTCTTCATCAAAGGAACTGATGAAGATGAGAAAGGAACTGAGGGAGCTGACAAAGGAACTGATGAAGATGAGAAAGGAACTGAGGGAACTGAGACAGAAACTGCAGAAAAGATGGAGAAGTTGGCATGAAAACTCAAACGTTTCAGAGGACTCAAGGCGAATCCGGTAAGGGGAGCGTTCCTCGATGTCACTGCAATACCTGGACCCATCACCGCCACTGTTCAGCATGAATACTCGTTCAAAGGGATACCCGACATAGAAGAACAGCTCAAAACGCTCTTCTTGGGAGACAGGCTGTTCGGTCCAGCCCATAAAGCAACATTTGAAACATTGATTCCAAAGAAGAAGGAACCAGAATTTGTGGAAAATGCTCTAAGTGGACCTGCTCTACAGAACCTTTTCAAAGAAGTCATGGAAGTTCCAAACCTGAGTGATATGGGCTCCGAGGACAGCATGATCTCCATGGTCGGGACAGGAGAAGCCAAGCCTTTTGATACCCGAACCCTTGCCAAAAATCCTTCAATACCATTAAGGAACTGGGTGACTTTCACCGGACCAAGGGCAAGCAAGAAAGAGATGATAGACAAATTAGGGCTACTCCCCTATCTCCCTGAATCTAGTTTTGAACCCTCCGAGTCTCTCGTTGTTGAATTCAAGTCCTCTAAGTCGTCTGACGGCCTCACGCCCGAAGACCTCACGCCCGAAGACTATGATTATGTAGCCAACATTGTATTTCCCTTCGTCTTAAATGAAAAGTTCAACCTTTCGAATTATCCCCTCATTGCCTCTTTAACAACTGATAAATTAACTAACAACTTAAAAGATGTTAATAATGATTCACTTGATAAAGAAGCAGACATACCAAACGAACAATACATTAAAGAAATTTTTAAGCGTGTAGTTGACCGAGAGGAAAATCGTGCCCAAGCTGCCGAAGAGGTTATGACCAAAATGAATCTAGGGTTAGCGCAAGAGCCTAAAGAGACACAAGTTGGCAGTTTCTTCGCCGGTACAGAAAAAGAAGCCCTGATAAATCTCCTCAAATAATATGTTGACGCGTTCGCCTGGTCCTATCAAGACATGCCAGGGCTCGACCCCTCCATCGTGGAACACCGAATCCCTCTGGATCTCGAAGCCAAACCCGTCAAGAAGAAACAACGCAAGATCAAGTCGGATTGGTCCCTGCAAGTAAAGGAAGAAATTGAGAAGATGCTCCGCGTCGGCTTCATCAGAGTGATAGAGTACTCAACTTGGCTCTCCAACACCGTGACAGTCACCAAGGCCAATGGAAAGGTCAGATGCTGCGTAGACTTTGGAGAACTCAACAAAGCCAGCCCAAAGGACGATTTCCCCCTGCCAAACATCGACATGCTGGTCGATACCACGACCAATTTCGAAGTAAAATCCTTTGTAGATGGTTTTGCCGGATACAACCAGATTAAGATGTCCGAAGAAGATTAGACCAAGACTGCCTTCACCACTCCATGGGGAACATACTGCTACACGGTCATGTTATTTGGCTTAAAGAATGCCGGGGCTACCTATCAAAGGGCTGCAACTGCCCTCTTTCATGACATGATCCACAAAGAGATCGAAGTGTACGCAGGAAACATGATCTTACACTCCAAAGGATCTGACATGCAGCACATGATAGACCTGAGGAAGTTTGTCAATCGACACAGAAAGCACTCCATGAGATTGAACCTTGCAAAGTGCACCTTCGGCATAAAACGAGGCAAAGTACAAGGGTACATGGTCACAGAAAGAGGCATCAAAGCAGACCCCCAGAAAACCAAGGCCAACATCGACAAGAAACCACCACGAACACTGACAGAAGTTAAAAGTTTCATGGGAAGACTTCAATACATCAGCCGCTTTTGTTGGGTTTTATGGGTCCATGCGCAGCAGAATTAAGCATCAAATTAACACAAAACCCAAGAGCCTAGGATCCGTTCTATACAATTAAATTGAAAACTATGAGATAGAAATAACCAACCTTGAACGCTTTCCGTTCTTGAGCTATCGAACGATTTGATTATGTGATTTCGAATCACAAACTTCGTTCTTCAGATTGCTTGAACTCTAGGCCTTGATCGATGAACGAGGGAAGACCCTCTTTCGGTATCCACATTTGAATGAACCAAGAAAAGCTTCTTGAAGATTGCTAGATCTCTTAAACCTATGAAGAATATTGAGAGTATATGTTGTGAATTTCTTTACAGAATTTCGGCTAGCTTTTTAGGGCTGACAGACTGTTATATTTATACTACTTTAGCATCAATATTTGTTTCCTAATCAAATTAGGAAACCAGTCCAAAAATACCTCTATGGTCTCACACTGTCGCAAACCAGATGAGTCCCATGGACTAGTTCTGTTGCGCGATACATCAAGTCACATCAGGTTTTTCCCAATCATTCTTCCTCTGGTTTATTCAATTCATTCTATTTTTGTGTGACCTAATAGGATTACATTATGTTGGCAATGAGCTCGATCATATCGACTCTCATAAGACATAAGCGGACTCTAGCAAGCCATTATGTCTACCCAAATAATATAACATAAGAGTTCACATTTCCAATGGTACACTTCCATTTCTCCCTTTGTCTCACGATGTTATATTGAACACAAGTCATGGTCCTCATCAACTTGTCTTTATTCAATTCTTTCTCGATTCCGAGTATAATGATAATCCAATCGCATTGGGGTATGGCCATACACTTTCATCACTATCACTCATCGAGGGGCCCAAGCAAAACATCTCTCTTTTGAGGGACAAATTCCATCTTGACTTATCATCCTTCTCATCATGAATCCGATCATGTCAAAGATAGCCTTCATAGATATCGTGTTAAGATATCGTTTGACTAAAATCAAACATGATTTTTATCATATGTAAGGTCATGATAATCTCAGGTCTAGGGACTAAATGAAGTAACCTTATGAGATTTAATTATGACATTTTGACCATGACATAAATCTCATACGGGTCAAGTCCAGTCACTAGTTCTCTAACAAGTACCCATAAATTTCATGTGCATCTCTATGCATATAATCATCATATGATTATCCATAACATTTATACTAATTATTCTCTTAATAATTAGGGACGGAGATTATTACAGACAAATATGCAAAACATATAATAATCAAATGATAAACATCTCATATAATAATAAATAATGTCAACACATAAGTCTATCAAATATAGGCCTAGGGCATAACACTAACAGTCTCCCACTTGGACTAGGCCCAATCTCCCATGTATCGAATACCCATGGACCTAACATGACCATCATGCTTAGCTTGCGGGAGAGCCTTAGTTAATGGATCCACCACGTTGTCATCAGTGCCTACTCTACATATCTTTACATCTTCCCTTTCACATATCTCTCAGATAATGTGGAAACGTCGAAGTATGTGTTTGGATCTCTGGTGTGACCTTGGTTCCTTTGCTTGTGCAATCGCACCATTGTTGTCACAGTAAAGTTCAATAGGATCTTTGATGCTTGGAACGACTTCCAAATCATCCTTGTCGGTTTGGAAGCTAGCATTTGTGTAGCCTTTCACTACAAGATTTTCTTCCTTTCCTCCAAAGACCAAGAATACATCCTTAGTTCTTCGTAAGTAATTGAGGATATTCTTGACTGCTATCCAATGTGGTTCACCGGGATTCGATTGTTACCTACTCGTCATGCTTAGAGCACACGAAACGTCGGGTCTAGTACATAACATAGCATACATGATAGACCCAATTGCCGAAGCATATGGAATACCATTCATTCTCTTTCGCTCATCATTAGTCTTAGGACTTTGAGTCTTGCTAAGAGATATACCATGCAACATTGGCAAATTTCCTCTTTTAGAATTTTCCATTTGGAATTTTCTAAGAACCTTGTCAATGTAAGTACTTAGACTTAAACCAATCATCCTCTTGGATCTATCTCTATAGATCTTGCTACCAAGGATATATGCAGCTTCGCCCATATCTTTCATTAAAAAGAACTTTCCCAACCAAGACTTGACAGTCTGTAGTGCAGGAATGTCATTTCCCATTAGTAAGATATCGTCGACATACAACACTAAAAATAGTGCTACGCTCCCAATAATTTTCTTGTATACACAAGGTTCATCTTCATTCTTGATAAAGCCAAACTCCTTGATTGCTTCATCAAAACGTAAATTCCAACTCCTAGAAGCTTGCTTCAATCCATAAATGGATTTCTGCAACTTACACACCTTGTTAGAATTTTCGGAACTAACAAAACCTTCAGGTTGTATCATGTATGCATCCTCAAGTAACTTCCCATTAAGGAAAGCTGTCTTGACATCCATTTGTCATATCTCATAGTCATAATATGCGGCTATGGCAATTAAAATTCTAATAGACTTAAGCATGGCTACAGGCGAAAAGGTTTCATCATAGTCGATGCCATGAATCTGCCTATATCCCTTAGCTACAAGCCTAGCCTTATAGGTGTGCACCTTCCCATCCATTTCGGTCTTCTTCTTGAAGACCCATTTGCACCCTATGGTTTTTACACCTTCGGGTGGATCAATCAAGTTCCAAACTTGATTATCAGCCATGGATTGTAATTCGGACTTCATGGCCTCTTGCCATTTTTCCGAATCAGGAGCGGACATCGCCTCTTGATAGCAAGTAGGTTCATCGTTTTCGATTAACTCCACTTCATCACTTTTTGTAACGAGAAATCCATATCTCTCGGGTTCGGATCGTGATCTACCACTTCGCCGAAGAACTTGTGCATCTTGAACCGGTTCCACAACTACTTGTGAACTTGGTTCAGTCTCTACCATAGGTTCAATGTTGTTTTTGGGTTCTCGAATTTCTTCGTGATCTATTTTACTCCCACTGGTTCCTTTGCGAAGAAACTCCTTTTCTAAGAAAGTACCATTTCGAGCAACAAACAATTTGTTCTTGTTTCGGTTGTAGAAATAGTATCCTTTGGTTTCCTTAGTATAACCCACGAAAACACATTTATCAGATTTAGGTGCTAGCTTATCAGAAGTTAACTTCTTGACATATGCATCGCAACTCCAAATTTTCATGAAAGACAAACTAGGTTTTCTTCCATGCCACATCTCATATGGGGTCTTTTGAACCGATTTGGTAGGAACTCTGTTTATAGTGAAAGCAGCAGTTTCTAGTGCATGTCCCCAAAAGGATAAAGGAAGCTCAACTTGACTCATCATAGAACAAACCATGTCTAACAAAGTTCTATTCCTCCTTTCAGACACACCATTCCATTGTGGTGTTCCGGGTGGAGAGAGTTCTGAAATGATTCCACAACTCTTAAGATGACCGTCAAATTCTTGGCTCAAATATTTACCACCTCGATCGGATCGAAGTACTTTAATAGTTTTGCCAAGTTGATTTTGCACCTCATTTTGTAATATTTGAAATATCTCAAATGATTCACTTTTATGTTTCATTAGATAAACATATCCAAATCTACTATAATCATCAGTGAATGTTATGAAGTACCGAAATCCTCCCCTAGCATCGCTACTCATAGGTCCACACACATCGGTATGTATGAGGCCTAATAAGTCGCCCGCCCTTTCACCAATTTTGGTAAATGGGTCCTTGGTCATCTTGACAAGTAAACAAGACTCGCATGTCTCATATGATTCACAATCATGTGAGTCTAAGAATCCATCTTTGTGGAGTTTAGAAATGCGTTTCTCATTTATATGGCCAAGACGACAATGCCATACGTAAGTGTGGTTTACATCATTGGGTTTAGATTTCTTGTTAATGTTATAGACATCATTATCACGATTTTCAACATCAAGGATATAAAGGCCATTGAATAAAATAGCAGTACAATAATGCATATCACTCTTGTAAATGGAAAACTTCTTATCACATATAAGAAAATTAAAACCTTCATTATCCAAACATGAAATCGAAATAATATTCCTACTTAAAGCTGGAACGTAATAACTGTTGGGTTTTATGGGTCCATGCGCAGCGGAATTAAGCATTAAAAACATAAAACCCAAGAAGCCCTAGGATCCGTTCTATGCAATTAATTTAAATTCCTATGAGATAGAATTATACCAACCTCGAACGCTTTCCGTTCTTGAGCTATCGAACGATTTGATTATGTGATATCGAATCACAAACTACGTTCTTCAACTTGATTGAACTCTAGGCCTTGATCGATGAACGAGCGAAGACCCTCTTTCGGTATCCACACCTTTGAATGAATTCAAGAACTATTTCTTGGTGATTGCTAGATCTAAACCTTGAAGAATATTGAGAGTATTTTATTGTGAATTTTCCTTGAAAATTTCGACTAGAGAATTAGGTCTGACAGACCTCTCATATTTATACTACAATAGCATGAATACGTCTCCTAATCGTATTAGGAGAACAGGCTGTCAAAACCGCGTATGGGCTTAATATGTCGCGCGGCATATTAAGCCAATGGCTTAGTATGTCGCGTGACATATGTAGCCAGATACAGAGACTCTCAATCATTCTTCCTCTGGTTTAACCAATTCATTCTAGTTGTGTGTGACCCAATAGGATTACATTATGTTGGCAATGAGTTCGATCATATCGAACCTCATAAGACATAAGCGGACTCTAGCAAGCCATTATGTCTACCCAAATAATATAACGTAAGAGTTCACGTTTCCATTGGTGTACTTCCATTTCTCCCTTTGTCTCACGATGTTATATTGAACACAAGTCATGGTCCTCGTCAACTTGTTATTGTTCAATGCTTTCTCGATTCTTGAGTATAATGATAATTCCAATCATATTGGGGTACGGCCATACACTTTCATCATTATTACTCATCGAGGGGCCCAAGCAAAACATCTCTCTTACGAGGGACAAATTCCTTCTTGACTTATCATCCTTCCCATCATGAATCCGATCATGCCAAAGAGAGTCTTTATAGATATCGTGTTAAGATATCGTTTGACTAAAATCAAACATGACTTTCAACATATGTAAGGTCATGATAATCTCAGGTCTAGGGACTAAATGAAGTAACCGTATGAGATTTAATTATGACATTTGACCATGACATAAATCTCATGCGGGTCATGTCCAGTCACTTGTTCTCTAACAAGTACCCATAATTTCAATGCGTATCTCTATGCATATAATCATCACATGATTATCCATTGACAATTATACTAATTATTCTCTTAATAATTAGGGACAGAGATTATTATAAACAAATATACAAAACATATAATAATCAAATGATAAACATCTCATATAATAATAAATAATGTTAACACATAAGTCTATCAATCATAGGCCTAGGGCATAACACCAACAGTCTCCCACTTGCACTAGGCCCAATCTACCATGTATCGAATACCCATGGACCTAACATGACCATCATGTTTAGCTTGCGGGAGAGCCTTAGTTAATGGGTCCGCCACGTTGTCATCAGTGTCTTACTCTGCATATCTTAACGTCTTCCCTTTCACATATCTCACGGATAATGTGGAAACGTCGAAGTATGTGTTTGGATCTCTGGTGTGACCTTGGTTCCTTTGCTTGTGCAATGGCAACATTGTTATCACAGTAAAGTTCAATAGGATCTCTGATGCTTGGAACGACTTCCAAATCACTAATGAACTTCTTGATCCAAACTGCTTCCTTAGCTGCATCGGATGCCGCTATGTACTCAGCTTCGGTTGTAGAATCAGCGACGATACTTTGCTTGGAACTTTTCCAACTCACAGTGCCTCCATTAAGCGTAAACAAAAATCCAGGTTTGCGATCGAAATCATCTTTGTCGGTTTGGAAGCTAGCATATGTGTAGCCTTTGACTACAAGATCTTCTTCCATTCCTCCAAAGACCAAGAATACATCCTTAGTTCTTCGTAAGTACTTAAGGATATTCTTGACTGCTATCCAATGTGGTTCGCCGGGATCCGATTGGTACCTACTCGTCATACTTAGAGCACACGAGACATCGGGTCTAGTACATAACATAGCATACATGATAGACCCAATTGCCGAAGCATATGGAATACCATTCATTCTCTCTCGCTCATCATTAGTCTTAGGACTTTGATTCTTGCTAAGAGATATACCATGCAACATTGGCAAGTTTCCTCTTTTAGAATTTTCCATTTGGAATCTTCTAAGGACTTTGTCAATGTAAGTACTTTGACTTAAACCAATCATCCTCTTGGATCTATCTCTATAGATCTTGATACCAAGGATATATGCGGCTTCGCCCATATCTTTCATTGAAAAACACTTTCCTAACAAAGATTTAACAGTCTGTAGTGCAGAAACGTCATTTCCAATGAGTAAGATATCGTCGACATACAACACTAAAAATAGTGCTACGCTCCCACTAATTTTCTTGTTTACACAAGGTTCATCTTCATTTTTGATAAAGCCAAATTCCTTGATTGCTTCATCAAAACGTAGATTCCAACTCCTAGAAGCTTGCTTCAATCCATAAATGGATTTCAGCAACTTACACACCTTGTTAGAATTTTACGGGTGACAAAACCTTCAGGTTGTATCATGTATACATCCTCAAGTAACTTCCCATTAAGGAAAGCTGTTTTTACATCCATTTGCCATATCTCATAGTCATAATATGCGGCTATGGCAAGTAAAATTCTAATAGACTTAAGCATAGCTACATGCGAGAAGGTTTCATCATAGTCTATGCCACGAATCTGCCTATATCCCTTAGCTACTAGCCTAGCCTTATAGGTGTGCACCTTCCCATCCATGTCGGTCTTCTTCTTGAAGACCGATTTGCACCCTATGGTTTTTACACCTTCGGGTGGATCAATCAAGTTCCAAACTTGATTATCAGCCATGGATTGTAATTCGGACTTCATGGCCTCTTGCCTTTTTTTCGAATCAGGAGCGGACATCGCTTCTTGATAGCAAGTGGGATCATCGTTTTCGATTAACTCCACTTCATCACTTTTTCGTAACGAGAAATCCATATCTCTCGGGTTCGGATCGTGACCTACCACTTCGGCGAAGAACTTGTGCATCTTTAACCGGTTCCACAACGGTTTGTGAACTTGGTTCAGTTTCTACCATTGGTTCAATGTTGTTTTCGTGTTCTCGAATTTCTTCGAGATCTATTTTACTCCCACTGGTTCCTTTGCGAAGAAACTCCTTTTCTAAGAAAGTACCATTTCGAGCAACAAACACTTTGTTCTCGTTTCGGTTGTAGAAATAGTATCCTTTGGTTTCCTTAGGATATCCCACGAAAACACATTTATCAGATTTAGGTGCTAGCTTGTCAGAAGTTAACTTCTTGACATATGCATCGCAACCCCAAATCTTCATGAAAGACAAACTAGGTTTTCTTCCATGCCACATCTCATATGGGGTATTTTGAACCGATTTGGTAGGAACTCTGTTTATAGTGAAAGCAGTAGTTTCTAGTGCATGTCCCCAAAAGGATAAAGGAAGCTCAACTTGACTCATCATAGAACGAATCATGTCCAACAAAGTTCTATTCCTCCTTTCAGACACACCATTCCATTGTGGTGTTCCGGGTGGAGAGAGTTCTGAAACGATTCCACAACTCTTAAGATGACTGTCAAATTCTTGGCTCAAATATTCACCACCTCGATCGGATCGAAGTACCTTAATAGTTTTGCCAAGTTGATTTTGCACCTCATTTTGAAATATTCGAAATATCTCAAACGATTCACTTTTATGTTTCATTAGATAAACATATCCAAATCTACTATAATCATCAGTGAATGATATGAAGTACCGAAATCCTCCCCTAGCATCGCTACTCATAGGCCCACATACATCGGTATGTATGAGTCCTAATAAGTCGCCCGCCCTTTCACCGGTTTTGGTAAATGGGTCCTTGGTCATCTTTCCAAGTAAACAAGATTCGCATGTCTCATATGATTCATAATCATGCGAGTCCAAAAATCCATCTTTGTGGAGTTTAGAAATGCGTTTCTCGTTTATGTGGCCAAGACGACAATGCCATAAGTAAGTGTGGTTTAAATCATCGGGTTTAGATCTCTTGTTAATGTTATAGACATCATTATCGCGATTTTCAACATCAAGAATATAAAGGCCATTGAATGAAAGCAATGGTACAATAATGCATATCACTCTTGTAAATGGAAAATTTCTTATCACATATAAGAAAATTAAAACCTTCATTATCCAAAACTGAAAACGAAATAATATTCCTACTTAAAGCTGGAACGTAATAACAATTGTTCAAAACAAGTATTAGCCCACTATGTAAAGTAACTTCATAAGTTCCTACGGCTAATGCAGCAACTCTTGCTCCATTCCCCACATGTAGGTCCACTTCACCTTCCTTAAGCATCCTTCTGTTCTTTAGACCCTGCACATTTAAACAAATGTGAGTTCCACATCCGGTATCCAATACCCAAGAACTAGAAGTAGATAGGAATATATCTATAACAAAGATACCTGAAGTCGAAGCAACTCCTTTGCTCTTCTTCAGTGCTTCCTTGTATTTTGCGCAGTTTCTCCTCCAATGTCCAATCTCATTGCAATGGAAGCAGATCGCGTCCTCTTGGGACTTGGGCTTAGCCTCTTTAGGCTTGGAAGCCTCTTTGGGTTTGGCAACTTTTTCCTTAGGATTAGCAACCTTTGCCTTTCCTTTACCCTTGAAACCCTTCCCCTTGTTAACCATTAGCACTTGGTCGGTTTTCTTCTCGACAATATTGGTTTCCGTAGTGTTCAACATTTGAACTAACTCGGAAAGGTTTTTATTCATTCCACCCATGTTATAGTGCATTATGAAATGACTAAAACTTTTAGGTAATGAATTCAATATTATGTCGGTAGCCAATTCTTGGCTAATTGGAAAACCGAGCCTTTCAAGATGCTCAATGTGGCCCTTCAACTTGAGAGCATGGGGACCCGACGGCTTGTCCTTCACTCATCTTGCATGAGGTCAAGGCACAAGCTGTGTTGTACCTTTCTTGCCTATCTTGAACTTGGAACATTTCCATCGGCCGATTGTTTAAGTCGATTGTCCCTAAGTGCTCAAGATCCTTCGAAGGTTCTTGCACATGGCGGAGAGCATAAGGCAACCAACATACGTAGAGTCACGCTTGTGCTTGGATATTGTTCCCTTATTGCCCTAGCGGCATTGGCGACGAGTTCGGAGTGGAATAGGTTCATCGAGAACGTACAATTTCTCCTCTTGTTTGAGAACAATTCTCAAACTACGGATCCAATCCATATAGTTTGTACCATTCTCTTCCAACTTTTCCTTCTCAAGGAAAGATCGCAGTGAAAAGTGATTATTGTTTGATGCCATTTATTCTACAAAAAGATATACATAAAATATGAACACATATAAGTAAACATATTATATGAGAAGTATAATGCATTTAATTAAATGCTCCCACTAAATTATACACCTTCAAATGCAAATAAGCATAATATACATTTAATGGGCTAAGATCCAACTTTAATTCAATTTCAAGTTTGCTATGGCAAACCGCTCAAAATTAAATTAATTAGGTAGAAAACATCAATCATATCACATATATGACTCTTAGATCTTTTATGAGATTTATTCAAGACATCATATGTCTAGGCATATTTTAATCTCATCTTATGCCTTGGGTCCAAAACCATTTTGATAACCCAATTAAGTTCATTCACTTTAAAATGTATAGGAACCACCATTTCCTCATCTTGCTCGCATTCGAATAGAATCAAAGCACCTTGCTATGGCAAGCCCACCCAAAACTATCCGAATGGTCTCAAGTGTTTTTAATCATGAATTGGCATAAAGAACTTAAAAGTTAAATGAAGGTTCTTTAAAGGTAGATTATAAGCATATCGAGAAAGATAGTCAAAATCATGCACCGGGTAAGTTCCCGGGGAAGATAGGTGAGCCACAAGGACTTCTTAAGTACCAACTCTTCCTTAGACAGAACTCTCCTAGACATGCATAATTAGAAATCAACTCTGATTTAGCAACATAATCACTTCCTTTTATAAACAATCAGTTTCCTTTTAAATTTCGCGTATTTATGACTTGTTTCCATAAACAATCATAAGATCCAAAATTTACAATGTCTAAATCTAAACATATTAGGAAACTAAATATCATGTTTCAACTAAACATCTAATTAAAAAAAATTTTTAGCATGTAAGAACAAATAAAACATGCATCGCAATAATTATTAAAATCACATTTTAATCAATTAATCATGCATATCAATGAATCAATCTAGCATGGCCTTATAAACTCAATTTTATAATATCCAGATTTTCATATGAACATATCAGATTGTAAACACAATCACAAAATAGCAGAAAAATTGAATAAAGCGATTACGCCGAATTGGCTTATTATGTCGCGTGACAACATCGGCCCGGAGGCTAGGTTTGTCGCGTGACATAACTAGCCGACTACCGTATTTCCTTATGAGGCTCGCTACGTCGCGCGACCTAACCGGCCCGGATTACGGGATTTCAGTTCAAATATATTCAGATCGCAACCAATTAAATCACATAAAACAACCCTTTTACAGATTTAATTCAGCATAATTCGAAAACGATTTTCACATTGTTTCACATAAATAATTAAAAATTCTATCGCATACAAAACATGCAATAAGCATATAAACAATTTATATCTTAAATCTAGCATGTTAATTCAAACTTAATCATACGAACGGGGCTCTGATACCACTGTTGGGTTTTACGGGTCCATGCGCAGCGGAATTAAGCATTAAAAACATAAAACCCAAGAAGCCCTAGGATCCGTTCTATACAATTAATTTAAATTCCTATGAGATAGAATTATACCAACCTCGAACGCTTTCCGTTCTTGAGCTATCGAACGATTTGATTATGTGATACCGAATCACAAACTTCGTTCTTCAACTTGATTGAACTCTAGGCCTTGATCGATGAACGAGCGAAGACCCTCTTTCGGTATCCACACCTTTGAATGAATTCAAGAACTATTTCTTGGTGATTGCTAGATCTAAACCTTGAAGAATATTGAGAGTATTTTATTGTGAATTTTGCTTGAAAATTTCGGCTAGCTAATTAGGTACGACAGACCTCTCATATTTATGCTACAATAGCATGAATACGTCTCCTAATCGTATTAGGAGAACATGCTGTCAAAACCGCGTATGGGCTTAATATGTCGCGCGGCATATTAAGCCAATGGCTTAGTATGTCGCGTGACATATGTAGCCGGATCTGAGACTCTCAATCATTCTTCCTCTGGTTTAACCAATTCATTCTAGTTGTGTGTGACCCAATAGGATTACATTATGTTGGCAATGAGTTCGATCATATCGAACCTCATAAGACATAAGCGGACTCTAGCAAGCCATTATGTCTACCCAAATAATATAACGTAATAGTTCACGTTTCCATTGGTGTACTTCCATTTCTCCCTTTGTCTCACGATGTTATATTGAACACAAGTCATGGTCCTCGTCAACTTGTTATTGTTCAATGCTTTCTCGATTCTTGAGTATAATGATAATTCCAATCATATTGGGGTACGGCCATACACTTTCATCATTATCACTCATCGAGGGGCCCAAGCAAAACATCTCTCTTACGAGGGACAAATTTCTTCTTGACTTATCATCCTTCCCATCATGAATCCGATCATGCCAAAGATAGTCTTTATAGATATCGTGTTAAGATATCGTTTGACTAAAATCAAACATGACTTTCATCATATGTAAGGTCATGATAATCTCAGGTCTAGGGACTAAATGAAGTAACCGTATGAGATTTAATTATGACATTTGACCATGACATAAATCTCATGCGGGTCATGTCCAGCCACTTGTTCTCTAACAAGTACCCATAATTTCAATGCGCATCTCTATGCATATAATCATCACATGATTATCCATTGACAATTATACTAATTATTCTCTTAATAATTAGGGACGGAGATTATTATAAACAAATATACAAAACATATAATAATCAAATGATAAACATCTCATATAATAATAAATAATGTCAACACATAAGTCTATCAATCATAGGCCTAGGGCATAACACCAACAATAACAATTGTTCAAAATAAGTATTAGTCCACTAGGTAAAGTAACTTCATAAGTTCCTACGGCTAACGCAGCAACTCTTGCTCCATTCCCCACACGTAGGTCCACTTCACCTTCCTTAAGCATCCTTCTGTTCTTTAGACCCTGCACATTTAGACAAATGTGTGTTCCACATCCGGTATCCAATACCCAAGAACTAGAAGTAGATAGGAATATATCTATAACAAAGATACCTGAAGTCGAAGCAACTCATTTGCTCTTCTTCAGTGCTTCCTTGTATTTTGTGCAGTTTCTCCTCCAATGTCCAATTTCATTGCAATGGAAGCAGACTGCGTCCTCTTGGGACTTGGGCTTAGCCTCTTTAGGCTTGGCAACCTCTTTGGGTTTGGCAACACTTACCTTGTTAACCATCAGCACTTGATCGGTTTTCTTCTCGACAATATTGATTTCCGCAGTGTTCAACATTTGAACTAACTCAGAAAGGTTTTTATTCATTCCACCCATGTTATAGTGCATTATAAAATTACTAAAACTTTTGGGCAATGAATTCAATATTATGTCGGTAGCCAACTCTTGGCTAATTGGAAAACCGAGCCTTTCAAGATGCTCAATGTGGCCCTTCAACTTAAGAGCATGGGGACCAACAGCTTGTCCTTCACTCATCTTGCATGAGGTTAAGACCTTAACTGTGTTGTACCTTTCTTGCCTAGCTTGAACTTGGAACATTTCCATCAGTCAATTGTTTAGATCAACTGTCCTCAAGTGCTCAAGATCCTTCAGAAGGTTCTTGTACATGGCAGAGAGCATGAGACATCCAACATCTGTAGAGTCACGCTTGTGCTTCAGATATTGATCCTTCACTGCCCTAGTAGTATTGGCAGCAGGTTCAGGTGGAATAGGTTCCTCGAGAACGTACAGTTTTTCCTCTTGCATGAGAACAATTCTCACGCTACGGATCCAATCCATATAGTTTGTACCATTATATAGTTTGTACCATTCTCTTCCAACTTCTCCTTCTCAATGAGAGATCGCAGTTACAGATGATTATTGTTTGATGCCATTTATTCTACAAAAAGGTATACATAAAATATGAACACATATAAGTAAACATATCATATGAGAAGTATAATGCATTTACATAAAATGCTCCCACTAAATTATACACCTTCCAATGCAAATAAGCATAATATACATTTAATGGGCTAAGATCCAACTTTAATTTAATTTCAAGTTTGCTATGGCAAACCGCTCAAAACTAAATTAATTAGGTAGAAACATCAATCATATCACATATATGACTCTTAGATCTTTTATGAGATTTATTCAAGACATCATATGTCTAGGCATATTTCAATCTCATCTTATGCCTTGGGTCCAAAACCATTTTGATAACCCAATTAAGTTCATTCACTTTAAACATATAGAAACCACCATTTCCTCATCTTGCTCGCATTCGAATAGAATCAAAGTACCTTGCTATGGCAAGCCCACCCAAAACTATCCGAATGGTCTCAAGTGTTTTAATCATGAATTGGCATAAAGAACTTAAAAGTTAAATGAAGGTTCTTTAAAGTAGATTATAAGCATATCAGCAAAGATGGTCATAAATGTGCTCCAGGTAAGTTCCCAGGAAGATAGGTGAGCCACGAGGACTACTTAAGTACCAAATCTCTCCTTCGACAGAACTTTCCTAGACATGCACAATCAGAAATCAGCTCTAATTTTGCAACATAATCAATACCTTTTATAAACAATCAATTTCCTTTTTAGACTTTGCATTAATATGACTTGTTTCTATAAACAGTCATAAACCGAAATCTTAATGTTTCAATCTAAACATTTAGGAAATCATAATACAATGTTTCAACTAAACATCTAAAATTCTTAATACATAAGAACTCATAATTCGTGCATCTCAACAATTAATAAAATCATATTTTTAATTAACTACGCATGCATAAACAATGAATTAATCTAGCATAGCCCTATAAACTTGATTTCTATAAATTTATAGCATCCAGATTAATACATAAACATATCAGATTGTAAAACACATTCACAGATTAGCAGAATTGTCTAACAGACTGATTATGCCCAGATTGGGCTTGATTTGTCGCATGACAGAGATCCCAGAGTCTTGATCTGTCGCACGACCTAGAGAGGCCATCAGCCATGATCAGTCGCGAGACATAGACCAACTATGTCGCGTGACACCATGAAGCCAGATGCAGATTTGCAGAATTCAATCAATTCTAAATCACAGAGTAATTAAATCATGCAAACGACTTTTAACAGATTTAATTCAATATCAATAGAACACGATTTAAGTATATTGTTTCAAAAACAATTAATCTATCGCATACATAACATGCAAAAGAACATATAAACAATTTATATTACTTTTCTAGCATGTTAATTCAAACATAATCATACGAACAGGGCTCTGATGCCACTGTTGGGTTTTATGGGTCCATGCGCAGCGGAATTAAGCATCTAATTAACACAAAACCCAAGAGCCTAGGATCCGTTCTATACAATTAAATTGAAAACTATGAGATAGAAATAACCAACCTTGAACGCTTTCCGTTCTTGAGCTATCGAACGATTTGATTATGTGATTTCGAATCACAAACTTCGTTCTTCAGATTGCTTGAACTCTAGGCCTTGATCGATGAACGAGCGAAGACCCTCTTTCGGTATCCACATTTGAATGAACCAAGAAAAGCTTCTTGAAGATTGCTAGATCTCTTAAACCTATGAAGAATATTGAGAGTATATGTTGTGAATTTCTTTTCAGAATTTCGGCTAGCTTTTTAGAGGGCGACATTGTTATATTTATACTACTTTAGCATCAATATTTGTTTCCTAATCAAATTAGGAAACCAGTCCAAAAATACCTCTATGGTCTCACACTGTCGCAAACCAGACGAGTCCCATGGACTAGTTCTGTTGCGCGATACATCAAGTCACATCAGGTTTTTCCCAATCATTCTTCCTCTGGTTTATTCAATTCATTCTATTTGTGTGTGACCCAATAGGATTACATTATGTTGGAAATGAGCTCGATCATATCGACACTCATAAGACATAAGCGGACTCTAGCAAGCCATTATGTCTACCCAAATAATATAACGTAAGAGTTCACGTTTCCAATGGTACACTTCCATTTCTCCCTTTGTCTCACGATGTTATATTGAACACAAGTCATGGTCCTCGTCAACTTGCCTTTGTTCAATGCTTTCTCGATTCCGAGTATAATTATAATCCAATCGCAATGGGGTATGGCCATACACTTTCATCACTATCACTCATCGAGGGGCCCAAGCAAAACATCTCTCTTTCGAGGGACAAGTCCAGTCACTTGTTCTCTAACAAGTACCCATAAATTTAATGTGCATCTCTATGCATATAATCATCATATGATTATCCATTAACATTTATACTAATTATTCTCTTAATAGTTAGGGACGGAGATTATTACAGACAAATATGCAAAACATATAATAATCAAATGATAAACATCTCATATAATAATAAATAATGTCAACACATAAGTCTATCAACTATAGGCCTAGGTCATAACACTAATAGCGTTGTCAACCAGTAGATGTCTCTCTGCGAGCCAATATTCGAATGGAACGCTGAAGGCCACAAAGCTTTCGAGAAAATTAAGACGTACTTGGTGAACCCCCTATCCTATGCCCACCGCATGAAGATAAGCCACTCCTCTTATACCTGACTGTGACTAATACATCAATTGAGGATATGCTGGCGCAAGAGAAGAAGGATTCAAAAGTTGAGAACGCAATCTACTCCGTGAGCCGAAAGCTTCAAGGAAGTGAACTCAACTACTCAGTCTTAGAGAAAACTTGTACCACCTTAGTATGGTTAGTCGAAAAGCTGAAACACTACATGCAATCCCATTCAGTACTTATGGTCTCCAAGATGGACCCAGTCAAATATCTCTTCGATAAGCCATCATTATCAATGAGACTAGCCAAGTGGTCATTCTTCCTAGCTAAGTTCGACATTAAGTACATGACCAGGAAATCATTGATGGGACGAGTAATGGCAGATCAACTGGCAGACTTCCAAAGCAATGAACTCAAGGGTCCTGATCCCGTTGAAATTCCCGAGGGGAAATCAGTAAATCCATTCAAAGTTGGGAAATCAGTAAATCCATTCAAAGTTGGGAGACAGGAGACCCCAGCCTACTGTTGTGAGATCGAAGTTGAACATGAACCGATCGACAAACCCTGATACAACCAAGTATACGAGTACCTCAAAAGTGGAGAAGCCTCTTTCACGAACGAAGACGAAAACTACAAAGAAGGCATCAAAGCAAAAAGCATGGTGGCTCTAAAACACCTAGCATCCCACTTCGTCATTTTGAGAGGCATGTTATATAAGAAGCATCACCAAGGACCACTCCTTCGATGTGTAAACAAAGAAAAAGTCATCAAAATGATGAACGAAATTCACAACGGAGCCTGCGGCCCACACATAAACACCCGAGCATTGACGCAAATCATCCTTTGTATGGGCTATTATTAGTTATCAATGGAAACAGACTGCATCTAGTTCGTCATAAGCTGCGACAAGTGCCAACATTTTTCCAACCTCAATCATATTCCCCCTCACGAGCTCTATTGCATGACCAAGCCATGGCCTTTCGCCACATGGGGAATCGACGTCGTCGGCAAGATTACTCCCCTCGGAAGCAATGGCCACGAGTTCATATTAGTCACTGTCGACTACTTCACCAAATGGGTGGAAGCCAGATCCTACAAAGTATTGAATTCTAAGAAGGTGGTCAAGTTCATCAAGCAAAACATCATGTGCAGATACGGAGTGCCCAACGAGATCATATCCGATAACGGGACCCACTTCGAAGGAGATTGCGACCAGCTGTTAACCGAGTTCAGAGTTCCACGCCACAAGTCTTCTCCCTATAGACCTCAGACTAACGGCGCAGTAGAGGCAGCAAACAAGACTCTTGCAAGGATAATAAAAAAGATGGTCGTACGAGGACGGGATTGGCCCGAGAAGCTGCATTTAGCACTTTGGGGATATCCAACATCAGTCAGAACCGCCACTGGGGAAACTCCTTTCACGCTAACCTATGGAATGGAGGCCATATTGCCAGTGGAACTAGAAATCCCCTCCCTACGAGTCCTCTTGGAAAACGGGATCAACGAAGTCGAATGGCTCCAAAGCCGTCATGATGAACTGGCTCTACTTGATGAACGAAGATTGAAAGCCATGGAACATACTCATGCCTACCAAAGCTGAATGGCCCGAGCGTTTGATTAAAACGTCAAGACCCGAGACGTAAGAGAAGGTGACTTAGTGCTTAAAGAAAAGCCTCCCACACAGACCAATCCCCTCGGAAAGTGGGAACCTACCTGGATAGGCCCGTTCGTGGTACATAAGATCTTCTCAGGAGGAGCAATGAAGCTAGCCGATTTGGATGGAAACCCTTTCGTCAACCCAGTAAACGGAAGAAAGCTCCGCAGATACTTTGTTTGAGGAAGAAATCGAGTCAAATCTTTTTCCCCCTATTCCCCAAACAGTAAAATCAAAGTGCTAAAAGAGTAATACCCAACTAGGCACATCCTCAAAATGGTCTAGGTAAAAATTAGGGTTGCACTATTCATCCCACTTCTATTTTTTCCCTCTCTCAAAAGAGTTGAAATACGAACCTGAGCCCCTTAGTCCATTTGTAAAAGGGGAACGTAGACAGCCATTATTGGTTCGATTTAAAAAACAAATAAAATTTCAAATTCGGCACCAATCACTTGTGTCTTGAAAAACTCTTAAATTAACCCGCGAATTCATTACAGTTAAAACACTTTTTGATGAGTTCAAGCACGGTCTACTCTCGACTTACAACATACTTGCAAAGAAAAATAAAAAAACTTAATTAAACCTAATGTGTCTGCAATGACAGTGGGTGGATACTCCGTACTGCAAGGTCCTTCATCTCTCCTTCATCTCGGTCCTTCATCTCTCCTTGTGCTCGGTCCTTCATCTCTCCTTCCCTTCCCTTTTCCGCGACGGGTATTCTTCGCTTTCATAGGAAATATCCCTGTCGTTCTCCTGCCAGGCTGTGGGATCCTTCCCGATGCCTTTGTCAAACCCGTTGCCGCTAATGCACCCCTTTCCCTAGCTTTACTACGAGCTGCCTCTCTTCGAGCCATCATATCTATGGGGACCTCGACCCGAAACCTTAGCTCGTGCCCCGAGCGGGAGGGTCCCCTTACTAATAAAAACCACCTGAAATTTTAAAACTTTTACTTAACTTGAAAATAAAACCAACTTTCACCTTTCAATTGTAAAACTAACTCAAAAACATCTCCACTTGGAGGAAAGTTATAAACAAACTTTGAAAAGAGATACCTGCTTTAGTTACAAAATACTACAAATATAAAGTTGTACAAAAGAGAGTTATATTCACAATATCCACAAAGGAGCCAACCAAATACTACTCCCAACTACAAACCATAAACATACCCTGACAACCCAAAAGAACAAATCCAATCTCCTTCCCGTCCTTACTGGGCTGGTCCGCATGTCTCAGTGCGATCTAAAACGGTAAAGGGAGAAAGGGTGAGAATAAATCTCAATAAGCTATTATGAATGCAACAAGATGCCAAGTAAAATGAAACACATAAAAAGGTTGCTCACAACACATTGGTAAAGAAGTAAACACATTACGTTACCTCAGTTTACCTTTCCCGTTTGAACAATAAGTCGTAGAACATGGGAGTAAACTCCCTTCATTTGTGAACTGCTTAGGCATATTCACATCTTATAAGACTCATATTTCAGAGAACCATATAAGATACTAGCAATCTGTTAGGCTTTTGGCTCAATACAGAAGCTATCACCCCAATCTGTGGCCACAGAAGGGGACAGTCACAGGTATAATATAATTTGATAACCTTATAGAACATTTTCCCTAATTAATCGTATTCCATTATACCCCTAAACATCAGCTGATTGAAACACATTCAAGCACATTATAGATACTTGAAAATAAATACACCATAGGGATAACAAAGTAACAACATGGTATTCATACTCATGTTCAAACCAATACAATAGTGCAACATATATTTCATACACTATTTGAATCACAAACCATGAATATATAACCAAATATGGGCACAATGCATCACAAGTAAGCCCTACATATTCCTTACACAACATTGAGTAACCTTTATAAAGGTTCAAGATCAAATTACCAAGTTTTGAACAACTTTGGTTAAGTTCCCATCAAGACTTTCAACCATATTCCGTACAATATTTAAACCTCTTCTTCATATCCATTTTGACAAGTTAAGACACCATTGGATAGCTCAATTGTTTTACTTTGATTAGTGTCAAAAAGGGTTTAAATATATACTAGGTAGATTAGTTTTTAATGCTTGAGAATTTGTTCAGAGGCAACAGGACAGGGCACGACTCGTGCCACCTAAACACCCAGCCTGATACAGTCGTACCATAAGGCACGACTCTTCCAATCTGAGGGGGCGACTCGTGCCACAGGGCACGACTCGTGCCCTTCACCAGAAACTCAGAAACAAAGATGAACATTAGCACATCAGCAACATCAACCAACTTTGCTCATACCCTTGTTCTTCAACCATCAGTACCGCAAACCCAACATCAGCCAAACTCATTCCAAACCATTTTCTCACATTCTAACCCAAGTCAAATGGACAAGAACCACATGCAACACTTCTACTTAAGCCATTAACATCTTAACATCAATTATACCACTATTCTTTCAACTTAAACCACCACACTATAACCAAACTCAGTTCATATCCTTCCACTACAATTCCAACTCAAATAAAAATTTTCCAAAAATACAAAAACAATTCATACAACAACAATATCCAATTTAACATGGAATGAGCAAGAATTGGAAGGAAATCATAATAGCTTACCGAAATAATCCGAAAATAAGAAAAACTTTATTCGGCTAGACGCGATACCCTCGGCTTCACGAACAATAATACGCGAATGGATCGAAGAACGGAAAGGAAATGAATTTGATATGAATTTTGGAAAGGAAGAGGAACCCTAAGCTTTTTCTCTTGGCATGAAAGAATAAACTTGCTGATGGTGTTTTGAAATGAAGCTTCTCCATGGAAAATGAGAGATAAACATTAACTAATACTCCCTCCGTCCCGGCCGACTTAGGACTTTTTGCCATTTTGGACGTCCCACCCGACTTAGGACGGCCCAAAATGGAAACCTTAAATCACTATTCTCTCCACTCATTCTCTCTCCTACATTATTTTAATACTCACAACACCATTATAATTTACTATTCCCTCCACTCATTCTCTCTCCTATTTTTAAATTACACTCACAACATTTACCTTTTCCTTAATCCCCATGCCATTTCAAAAAATCCTAAGTCGGCCGGGACGGAGGGAGTATCACCTAAGCTCCTCCAACACTTAAGTTACTACAACTAACAACCTTAAACATTAATTTTTACACTTAAGCACCTCATAATTTTATAATCTTTTATTGAAAATTTCAAATATTATAATTTCACTACAACATTTCATATTTGTTTCATTTAGACATTAAATATTTAAAATTAATTTATTATCATCCTAAAATTCACATAAGTTATCAAAGTATAAAAATGAACACATAAAGCCAAAAAATAGCATGAAATGCATAAAGGAGATGCTACACCCCCAACCCCACGTGCTCAACATGTGCTAAAATGGTGCCTAGGATTAGGGTCGTGACACTCACTCTCCCTTAAAGAAAATTTGCCCCGAATTTTAAATTGACTTACTTGCACACTCAAACAACCAAGGATACTTTTCACACATTTCCGACTCCAACTCCCAAGTAGCTTCCTCAATAGTATGATTCTTCCACAAAATTTTCACCACAAGAATACTCTTGGTTCGCAACTCTCGAACTTGTGATTCAACAACTCTTAATGGCTCTTTCACATATGTCATATCCATCTGAACATCCTCGGGAGGAGAACTCAAGACGTGAGAAGGATCGAAACAATACTTTTGCAACATTGAAACATGGAATACATCATGAAGAGACAAAAAATGATGGAGGTAAAGCCAATCGATAAGCCAACTCACCAATCTTTTCTAAAATTTCAAACGGACCAACAAATCTCAGAGCCAACTTACCCTTATTACCAAACCTCTTAATCTCATTCCTCGGAGAGATATTCAAAAACACGAAGTCACCAACTTGAAATGACAACTCTCTTCTTCTAGTGTCGGCGTAGCTTTTCTGTCTACTTTGAGTCGTCTTCAATCTATCCCGAATCACTTTAATCTTTTCCGTTGAATCTCTAACCAAATCCGGACCCCAAAGCCTAGCTTTACCATCCTCGTCCCAACACATTGGAGATCTACATTTTCTCCCATACAATGCCTCATACGGTGCCATCTCAATGCTAGACTGATAGTTGTTATTATAAGCAAACTCAACCAATGGCAAATGATCTTCCCAAGATGAGTGGAAATCTATCACACATGCCCGTAACATGTCCTCAAGAATCTAAATAGTTCTCTCGGTCTGCCTATCGGTACAAGGATGAAACTCCGTGCTAAAACTCAACTTGGAACCCAAAGCTTCGTGCAACGCCTTCAAAAATCTCGAGGTGAATCTCTGATCCCTATCGGATACAATGCTAACCGGTACTCCATAAAGTCTAACAATCTCATGAAGATACAACTGTGCCAACCTCTCCATCGAATACTTCGTTGAAGCAGGTAGAAAATGAGCCGAATTTGTCAATCTATCCACTATTACCCAAATGGCATACATCTTCTTCGAGGTCGGAGGTAGTCCAGTCACAAAATCCATCGAGATTCCTTCCCACTTCCACTCTGGAATATCCAATGGTTGAAGTAGCCCCGCAAGTCTTTGATACTCGGCCTTGATTTGTTGACAAGTCAAACATTTTGATACAAACTGTGCAATCTCTCTCTTCTTTCCATTCCACCAATAGCCTCTCTTCAAATCTTGATACATCTTCGTACTTCCCGGATGAATAGCAAATCTTGATTTGTGGCCATCCTCTAAAACTCGCCTTTTGATCTCCTGTTAAGAAGGTACGCAAATTCTGCCTTGAAAGGTTAAAATTCCATCTTTATTCAACGCAAACTCCCCGGTATTTCAATCTTGCAAATGCCCCAAAATTTTCTTCAATTCCGGATCACTGTTGAGCTTCCATAAGATCTCCATATAAGGTAGGGATTTCTCGGACATTCGCAAATAACATTTCACTTCTTGATTCTCGGGACATCAATGTTGATAAATAAGCTTTCCGGCTAATCGCATCCGCCACCACGTTAGCCTTCCCAGGATGATAAGAAATAACGCTGTCATAATCTTTCAATAGCTCCAACCATCGCCTTTGTCGGTTGTTCAACTCTTTCTGGGTAAACAAATATTTCAGGCTCTTATGATCGGTGAAAATCTCAAATTTTGTCCCATATAGGTAATGCTTCCACTTATGCAACGCAAAGACAATCGCAGCCAACTCCATGTCGTGGGTAGGATAATTCTACTCCGCCGATGATAAATTTCTCAAGGCATACGCAATCACTTTCCCATTCACATAAGAACACAACCCAACCCTTCTTTCGAGGCATCACTGAAAATCACAAAATTCACGCATCCATCTGGAAGGGTAAAAACTGGAGCTGTCGTCAATCTCTTCTTCAACTCGGCAAAGCTTGCTTCACACTTGGTATCCCACACAAATGGTATAACCTTCCGCTTCAACCTTGTCAACAGAGTTGCAATTCTAGAAAATCCTTCAATAAACCTTCGGTAGTACCCCGCTAACCCAAGAAAGCTACGGATGTCAGTCACAGTTGAAGGCTGTTTCCAGTTAACCACGGCCTCAATCTTTGTAGGATCCACGGCAATACCCGAACTTGACACCACATGTCCCAAGAAAGAAATCTGCTCGAGCCAAAATTCACACTTGCTAAACTTTGCGAACAACTGCTTATCACGAAGGATAGATAAGACGATTCTCAAATGCTTCTCATGATCTTCACGAGATTTTGAATACACTAGAATATCATCGATAAAAACCACCACAAAACTATCAAGGTAAGGTTTGAAAATTCGGTTCATCATATTCATAAATACTGCTGGTGCATTAGTCAATCTAAAAGGCATAACAACGAATTCATAATGGCCATACCTCGTTATGAAGGCTGTCTTGGAGATGTCATCCGGTCGGATATTCAACTGATGGTATCCGCTATGCAAATCAAGCTTGGAGTAGATCACGGAACCCTGAAGCTGATCGAACAAATCATCAATATGCGAAAGAGGGTACTTATTCTTGATAGTTGCTTGATTCAACAATCTGTAGTCAATACATAATCTCAACGTGCCGTCCTTCTTCCTTACAAACAAGACCGGTGCTCCCCAGGGTGAAACACTCGGACGAATGAATCCCCGATCTAACAATTCTTGCAACTGATTCTTCAACTCTTTCAACTCAGCCGGAGCCATTCTATATGGTGCTTTGGATATTGGTGAGGTACCTGGCACTAAATCAATGCAAAACTCCACTTCCCTATCCGGAGGCATAGAGTATTCAATTGAAAACACATCAACAAACTCATTCACAACTGGGACAAGAGATAATTCGGGGGATTTCTTACTCGAGTCTAACACATAAGCCAAGTACCTTTCACACCCTTTAGACAACATTTTTCTAGCCTTTAAAGCAGATATAACATGAATGCCAAATAAAGACTTATCCACATCAAACACAAACATAGGCATATCAGGCATGGAAAAGGAGACTCACTTCTTACTACAGTCTACCAAAACATAACAACTACTCAACCAATCCATACCAAGAATCACATCAAAATCACGGATTGGTAACTCTACCAAATCCACTGGCAATACATGCCCACATATATTCACATCACAACCATGATAAACCAAAGAAGATTCAAGGCACTCTCCCATAGGAGTAGAGACCTCCAGCACATAAGGCATAATCTCAGGCAGTTTATGCAATGTAAATGCAAAATGCGATGCCACAAAAGAATGAGATGACCCAGGATCTATAAGAATGCGGGCCTTAACTCCTCAGATAGGTACTATACCTCTAATGACAGCATTGGGATCTACCTCCCCACGACCCAAGGCAAAAAATTGCGCTTGAACTTTCTCCTTTGGCTTCCTTTCATTGTCTCTCTTCACACTAACTCTTTGTTGTCTACTACCCGCAGCTTGCCCCCGTTGCAACCTAGGACAGTTTCTCCTTAAGTGACCCGCTGCTCCACACTCAAGGCACTTGCCTTGCTTGCTCCAACACCGATCCTCGAAATGACCAACTTTCTTGCAAAATTTACACACCACATTTCCTCCTCGAACCACCCCCAGAGCTGAAGACCTTGGTTGTCCTCTATTCTGCCCGAAGCCTTGACCTTGAAACCTCGTTTTACTTCCACTACCACCTTCGGGTTTGCCACGGTGCTCTTCAATATCATTTTCAATCTGGTACGCCCTATATTGACTGCCGCCTGAAGGCCGGTGAAGTCGTGCGTCAACAGTTGCTTTCGGAATTCCAACCTCAAACCTTTCACGAACCGGTAAACTATTCTCTCCTCCTCCGGTACCAAGTGAGTACAATAACTAGCCAACTCCATGAACTTTGCAGAATACTGTGCCACCGTCATCGTCCCTTGCTCTAGCCTCAAGAACTCAACCTCCTTCTTCTTCCGGGTAACCATTGGAATGAAGTGTTCTCTGAACTTTCGGGTAAAGTTCTCCCATGTCTGTGGCGTGTGATCATGATCCCAACTCTCCTTCAATATCTGCCACCAGTTCTCCGCTGGCCCCTCAAGCTTGAAAACTCCACATCTCACTTTATTTTCATTCGAACTTTCAACAACAGCAAATATCTTGTTCATCGCCTCAAACCATCTTTCTGACTTTAGTGGATCTGGAGCCCCATTAAAACTAGGTGGAGCCATCTTCACAAACTTCTCCAATCCATGCACTTGACGTCCCTCCTAGTGATGTTGAGCTTGACCTTGAGTTGCCATGTTTTGCAAGAAGACTCTGAACATATTCATCATCTCCGCATTTTGGTTTCCACCTCCCCCGGCATTACCCTCATTCTCCGGAGCTCTATGCTGATCATCATCATTCCCCGCCATTGAACAAACTCCTGCATCAAACACTCGTCGTCAGTTATCACACACTCCCCCTTAATCTAGACATCTACCCTTGACTTCTAAACCGAGCTCTGATACCAACTGTGGGGACCCCGACCCGGAACCTTAGCTCGTGCCCCGAGCGGGAGGGTCCCCTTACCAATAAAAACCACCTGAAATTTTAAAACTTTTACTTAACTTGAAAAGAAAACCAACTTTCACCTTTCAATTGTAAAACTAATTCAAAACATCTCCACTTGGAGGAATGTTATAAACAAACTTTGCAAAGAGATACCTGCTTTAGTTACAAAATACTACAAATATAAAGTTGTACAAAAGAGAGTTATATATACAATCTCCACAAAGGAGCCAACCAAATACTACTCCCAACTACAAACCATAAACATACCCTGACAACCCAAAAGAACAAATCCAAACTCCTTCCCGTCCTTACTGGGCTGGTCTGCATGTCTCAGTGCGATCTAAAACAGTAAAGGGAGAAGGGGTGAAAATAAATCCCAATAAGCTATTAAGAATGCAACAAGATGCCAAGTAAAATGTAACACATAACAAGGTTGCTCACAACACAATGGTAAAGCGGTATACACATTACGTTACCTCAGTTTACCTTTCCCGTCTGAACAATAAGTCGTACAACGTGGGAGTAAAATCCCTTCATTTGTGAACTGCTTAGGCATATCCACATCTTATAAGACTCATATTTTAGAGAACCATATAAGATACTAGCAATCTGTAAGGCTTTTGGCTCAATACAGAAGCTATCACCCCAATATTTGGCCACAGAAGGGGACAATCACATGTATAATGTAATCCGATCACCTTATAGAACATTTTCCATAATTGATCGTATTCCATTATACCCCTAAACATCAGCTGATTGAAACACATTCAAGCACATAGCAGATACTTGAAAAGAAATCCACCATAGGGATAACAAAGTAACAACATGGTATTCATACTCATGTTCAAACCAATAAAATAGTGCAACATATATTTCATACACTATTTGAATCACAAACCATGAATATGTAACCAAATATGGGCACAATGCATCACAAGTAAGCCCTACATATTCCTTACACAACATTGAGCAACCTTTATAAAGGTTCAAGATCAAATTACCAAGTTTTGAACAACTTTGGTTAAGTTCCCATCAAGCCTTTCAACCATATTCCGTACAATATTTAAACCTCTTCCTCATATCCATTTTGACAAGTTAAGACACCATTGGATAGCTCAATTGTTGTACTTTGATTAGAGTCCAAAAGGGTTTAAATATATACTAGGTAGATTAGGTTTTTAATGCTTGAAAAAGGGTTTAAATATATACTAGGTAGATTAGGTTTTTAATGCCCTATGGCACGACTTGTGCCACCTAAACACCCAGCCTGATACAGTCGTCCCACATGGCACGACTCTTCCAATCTGAGGGGAAGACTCGTGCCACAGGGCACGACTCGTGCCCTTCACCAGAAACTCAAAAACAGAGCAGAACATCAGGACATCAACAACATCAACCAACTTTGCTCATACCCTTGTTCTTCAACCATCAGTACCACAAACCCAACTTCAGCCAAACTCATTCCAAACCATTTTCTCACATTCTTACCCAATTCAAATGGACAAGAACCACATGCAACACTTCTACTTAAGCCATTAACATCTTAACATCAATTATACCACTATTCTTTCAACTTAAACCACCACACTATAACCAAACTCAGTTCATATCCTTCCACTACAATTCCAACTCAAATAAAAATGTTCCTAAAATACCAAAACAATTCATACAACAACAATATCCAATTTAACATGGAATGAGAAAGAATTGGAAGGAAATCATAATAACTTACCAAAATAATCCGAAAATAAGAAAAACTTTTTTCGGCTAGACGCGATCCCCTTGGCTTCACGAACAATAATACGCGAACGGATCGAGAACGGAAAGGAAATGAATTTGATATGAATTTTGGAAAGGAAGAGGAACCCTAAGCTTTTTCTCTTGGCGTGAAAGAATAAACTTGTTGATGGCGTTTTGAAATGAAGCTTCTCCATGGAAAATGAGAGATAAACATTAACTAATATCACCTAAGCTCCTCCAACACTTAAGTTACTACCACTAACAACCTTAAACATTAATTTTTAAACTTAAGCACCTCAACATTTTATAATCTTTTATTGAAAATTTCAAATATTATAATTTCACTACAACATTTCATATTTGTTTCATTTAGACATTAAATAATTAAAATTAATTTATTAACATCCTAAAATTCACATAAGTTATCAAAGTATAAAAATGAACACATAAAGCCAACAAATAGCATGAAATGCATAAAGGAGATGCTACACCCCCAACCCCACGTGCTCAACATGTGCTTAAATGGTACCTAGGATTAGGGTCGTGACAATATACGTGCTCATATTTACCAATCGGCTCGCGTTGACCTCATAGTCCGCCATGTCATCCCCCGTATTATCTAGAGGGTTAGTCTTCGCTTCGGCCCTCCTCAAACTTGAGCTGTCACGGCGGTTAAGACCCAAAAGCTCATTTTGCCTCCACAAAAGTGACATTTGTGTCTCCCCCATACATTCCTCATACCAGTTTTAAATTTAGTGGACAGAATAGTGCCCCCTCTCCGGTGAAAGAGAACCCTAACTGGAATAGACGAATATTGCCACAACCGCATGAGGAGCAAGAACGTCAAAGGATCGTCCATGGAAAGTGATCCCACCTCAATGGTAGTAGCTTCGCTTAAGCCCATCAAAGGAACCCGATCCATTCCAAATTGCTATAAAACCAAAGACGGGATATAGAAAGAAGACCGGGAAATCCCCGGAATTCTGACAATGTGAAGACCATCCTGAACGGTCCGACACGTCTACAGTTTCCATTAAGGAATCCACCATCGCAAATGATGTGTGCGATGTTTTGTCATCCTAAGTTCCCAGTCAGCCTGACTGCCTTCTATCTCCAAGGGTCGCCGAGAGAAGAACCAAGGATCAAACGTCATTAGAACCTCGGGCATAACTTGCAGCCTCTTCCTCAGCCACAGAGTAAGTAGAGAGGGACTTCCTCCCCACATGTACCGGTTACCGGTCGCTATCCGATCAATGTCGTGAAAGGTATCGCCTATGATCAGGGCATGATATCCTCTCCGCCCCGGCAATGTCCCACCATGTCCAGAACCCTGTGATGGCATACTCCTAATGACGTAAACATGAACAGAGTGCCTATCACACACAGAGCAAAAGCATCCCACAGAGCAATGGTACAGTCATCACTCATGAACCTATCTGGGATCCCAGAAATGTCGATGTAGTCAGTATGAGGTATCAACATCCTGTAAGATTCTTCGACAGAAACACCAAGAAGAGACATAAACTTCTCAACGGTTGTCATTCCTCCCACCAAAAGCGAAACCTGCTCCACCTCAGATCCTCTAAGGATCGCGAGGAAATCTTCAAACGTGGGCGCGACCTCATTGTACGAGAAACTGTACACGTGTCTTCTCACGTCCCAAAAATGATCCGCAGCTCTCAGAAGATTCCAGTCAGGGGAAAATTCCTTCAAAGCCCAAACCGACATTACCCTATAGCAACCTTCGAAGAATTCTTTGTTATGCCTCATATGGTTCCTCGCCCACGTCTTGAACCTATCCAAGAATTGCTCTTGCATCTGAGTAGGCAACTTTGGAAACGTGGCCAGGAAAAAGTGAAGAAATTTCAATTTTTGAAGGGAATAATAGATTTCCAGCTTCTAAGTGCAATGGAAACAACTTTGGATTTCTGAAAATAGCAAAACTGAACTGCAATATAAAGTAGTCGAAATTGAAGGAGAGGCCGGCCGGCTTGTCTTGCAAGTTGACATAGTCAAACTGCAGCCTTGCTGCATCAATGTTCCCTTGTCCATTCTAAAATATGTCCTATTCACCTTCTATCCAAATCAGCCAAACACCCATGAACCATTCCCCTTGCAATGCCAAATCCATTTCGGGCTCGTGCGATAGTGCTAATAATAATAATAGTGCATGATAGCAGTAAATTTTACTTGTTCAAATCTATTATTCAATGCATTATCGTCATTATTTATTTTGATTAATTTACTTATCTGGTTCCGTTAAATGCCAAAAGTAAATAAAAGCAATCATGATAATAATAAAACGTACAAAATTTCGCCCCAGAGCAGAGGCATCCCAAATACAAACAATGTCTGAGATAAGTAGTACATATAGCTATCTAAAGTATCACAGGACTACTCCGAATCCTGCTCGCCATCCGAGCACTCAACAAGTTGTGCCGCCGCAACGGGATCTGTAGCGAACAGATAACTCATGAAGTCATCCACTCCGGTGTACGAAGAATGATGGCCCAGGGCCTGTGTTCCCGAAGGTCCCCCATGCTCAAATCCTGAGTAAGAAGAATGGCAGGCCTGCGATCCAGATGTATCACCTTGACAATCAGGAGACCGACCAAAGCTTTGCTCCGCATCTATCCCGCCTGCCATGGAAGCAGATGATTCCCTATAAATAGACGACCTAGAGGGCATAGGCTCATGAACCGCCGCGATTCTCCTGGAACCACACCGTATGTAATCAAGAAACCGTCAGGTAAAACCTGTCATCCCTCCAGATGTTTGATAGTCAAATCATGGGTACGTCCCGAAACCTGCAAGTCAAGGAAATGATTAAATGATGGAAAGAACAACGCAGATACACATATGCAGAAAGTGAGTACAGATACATGAAATCAACAAGATACTCACAGTAGCACCGGGATTGACTCGATATTGAGGCCCCGTCTGCTCAGGAATCGGGATGATCAATCGCCTGCGGGAACCACCAACGCCCTCATACGCGAAATGAGTGCGGGGGACAGGAGGATCTCTGGGACGTGAAGGATCTTCCCCCTCTCTAGCCATCACTTGCGGGCTCCTCAGTCTCATCCTTCGAAAGATGTCATAGTTAGCATCCTCGAGGACATTCTCAGTAAAAGGCACTCCCATCCTACACCGGTGCAACTCTTCCCCGTCAATAAGAAAAGACTATAGCATGAAGACAGGAGGATCCCTTGGAACCATGGGTTCCGATTCCGGAGTATACTCGCGATTCACACTCTCACCCAAATACATGATGTCACAGTAAATCCCCACCAGAAGCTTCCTCTGGCTCGTCACCTCCTTGGCAACATCAATAACTGCCTGATCAAGCCGGTTCCACCAAGTCAGGTTCACCCTTGATGAGAAGTCCTGCTCCAAAGCTTGGACACCTCCTCATAAGTAACCCTTGTGCTATCCCTCATCATCCCCGGTTTCCTGGCCTCCTTCTGCCAGGTCAGCATAGAAGGAAACAGGATAGCATATTCCTCCTTAATACCCCACCGCTGTGGACGGAACACCTCAAAGCACCACACCTGAAAAGAAGACAGGAAAGAGTGTCAACTACAAACAGATACAGACAAGTGAAAAACGAGACAAGGAAGAGAAAAAGAAGGCTCACATCCAAAGCGAACTGGAAGCAGCAGAGAAAATTCTCTTCCCCCCGAGAATATTTATCCAAGGCAAAATAGAGCTCGGCCAAGCCAGCTTCTCCCCAGGCGAATCCTCTCACCGCCTCCAAGTTAGCCAAAGAGCCAAGCAAGGCAAACTGACAATTCATATCAGCATTGGGAAAAATAGTCGCTGACAAAGCAAACCATAAGAACGCCCGAGCCAATCGAGAGGCTGTCATCCTCTCAGAACCAGCCAAATACGCATCAATACCTCTTCTAAGGTGTCCCTCCATCGGGCTGTACAGAATGCCGGTACCTTTGGCATCCGTGATGTCGAAACCCAGCAGGTCCGTGAGCTACTCCGTAGCGAACTCCTCGAACCACTCTATGTGATTACATCGGAAAGACAACCCGGCGATAACTACAAAATCCATGGGAGTAATCGTTGCCTCCCCCCTCCTGAAATAAAAAGTGTGGGTCGTATCCCACCAGTGCTCGCTCAAGGCCACGTGAATGACTTTGACCCTCTGCGTCAACGCCACTACAGCCACTGCACCGATGAAGCCCCCAGACCTGAATCTACTACCATCTGTCGAGGACTTCTCTCTTCACCCCGAGCCATGTCTGGGAGCATCCCCCACAACTCGCTCACCACCTCGACATTCCCCCTACTCTTGGTAGTGGACAAGTCTATCGGCCCTCGCCCCTGCAGGTAAGACACAGCAAAGGTATGTTAATACCCAAATAACGTACGCAATATGTACATGCCATGAAACAAAATCATATAAATATATCATCAAAAATATATAATCTAATCATTCCAAAATTTTCATTTCAGTTCGGAGTCATTTCAAAAAATTTCCGTCTCAGTTCGAAATCATTTCAAAAATCTTCCATTTTAGTTTGGAATCACTTCCTAAAAATATTTTCGTCTCAATTCGGAGTATTTACGGTTCGCATCCTAAAATTTTCCATCTCAGTTCGGAATCATTTCAAAATTTCCATTTCTGTTCGAAATCAGTTCAAAAAAAAATTCTGTCTCAGTTCGGAACCATTTCAAAAATTTTCCGTTTCAGATTGGAGTCATTTCAAAAATCTTCCGTTTCATTTCGGAATCACTTCCTAAAAATATTTTCCGTCTCAATTCAGAGTATTCAGGGTTCACATTCAAAAAATTTCCATTTCAATTCGGAATCATTTCAAAAATCTCCGTCTCAGTTCGGATTTTTTTCCATATCATTTCAAAATCTCCGTCCCAAATTAACACACTTTAAATTTGGAAAACATAGCTAGGCATGGAATTTCTTTATCAAATTTTCTACATTGTCTACCCATACCCTCAATTGCATCAAACAACAATTAATTTCAACAAAAGGGCATAACAAGATGAAAAGCCCCAAATCGGGCAACAAGAACCCTAATCTCAAAAAAAATAAATCAATTCAAAATTCAAAAACATTGAAAGAAATTCAAGAAGGCTTACCCTTCTTTCGATCCCCGCCTTGGATTTGTGATTGTCCCGAGCCTTGTAAAACTCAGATGGATCCAAGGGAAGCTCGGTCGCTCGCACCGTCCTCTTAAGCTTCTTCCTCTCGTTATTGGTCTTCTTATGGCGGCCCCGTCATCCTTATCTCCCTTCCACAACGTTAATCTCTCAAAGTTTCGACAAAGAATCGAAGAAATCGCAATTTTTTCCCTCTTTTCTCTCTTCTCTCTCGGCCAGAACTCCCAAAATTTCTCTTTCTTTCTTTCTGCTCGACAGCTGACTTAAATCAGGCCAAATTAAAGGAAAGGCCGGACGGCCTGTTTTACCAGATGGGCCATTTTTGGCCAAATGACCATCCAGCCCCTCATCTTTTCAGATTTGATACTTTTTGCTCAAATGCTCCTATAATTTTCATGCTCTAACGCAACCTCTCCCGATGTTAAATTTCTCGTTAGATTTCGCTAACTTACCCTCTCCTGAGGTTAAATTTCCCGTTAGATTTTGCTAACGTCCCCTCTCCCGAGGTTAAATTTCCCTTTAGATTTTGCTAAAGTCCCCTCTCCCGAGGTTAAATTTCCTGTTAGATCTTGCTAACGTCCCCTCTCCCGAGGTTAAATTACTCGTTAGATTTCGCTAACATACCCTCTCCCGAGGTTAAATTTCTCGTTAGATTTTGCTAATGTACCCTCTCCCGAGGTTAAATTTCCCGTTAGATTTCGCTAATGCACCCTCTCTGGAGGTTAAAATTCCCGTTATATTTCGCTAATGTTCCCTCTCCCAAGGTTAAATTTCGGCCGTCATCGTAAGCCCAAACACTTCTCCCCAAACAGAATCATAAGCCCGTCCATTTAACAAGAGTGCAATCATCTCTTCCCTTTCTAACCGCTTTGTTAGAACTTCAAATCATCTCTTCCGTTTCTAACTACTTTGTTAGAACTTCAATCATCTCTTTCGTTTCTACCGCTTTCGTTAGAACATCAAGAACTTCAAATCATCTCTTTCGTTTCTAACTGCTTTCGTTAGAACGTCAAACATTTTCCTCGTTTCTAACTGCTTTCGTTAGAACGTCAAACATTTTTCTCCATTTTCTAACCGCTTTCATTAGAACTTTAGACGCTTTTCCCTAGCAATATACCATCCTCTCCCGAGGTTAAATTCCGTTTCTAACCACGTCGTTAGAACTTCAATCTCTTCTTCAGACTTAGACCGTGTTCTCATAAACATCTGTTTAACACAACCATTCCTGTCATGCCATTAGATCTCCAGCTTAAGATCTCGTGACCTAAAGTCAGTCAATTAAGTATCTTATACTTAACGGACGAGAACTACGATCGGCTTGATTCCCCCGTGGATACGTAGGAATCCTTGCTTTAGGGTCAAGCCATTTGACCGTTCAAGTCACTTCGTAAGGCATTTCCCAGATTTGGGATCCTTATCTGTTTTGACGACCCCACTTCCTCCGTAAGTGACGTCGCTGAGAGGCTACTGTAAGTACCCAAATCCGGATCGTTAGAATCCGTTAATCACACTTTCCAAATTAACGAGACTTTCCAGGACTGTCCCGATCACTCAAAATTAAAGTGTATTAAAAATACGTTCGAATACGTGAAAAATATCACTTTTCTAGAAATACGCAATTTCCAGGACTTTCTGGGACTGTTTTCGATATTAATTCGGACAGTTATTTAAAAAACAGTCAAAATACATCCAAAAATACCAAAATGCCCTTGCTTAGTGACTAAGTATGCCACGTGTCACATATGCACAAGCCCAAGGTCAAATCAATCACATCGAAAACCAAAAAAGACCAAAATACCCTCAGACTGAAACTTAGGCCGGTCGGCTTGTTTTACTTGTTTAATCAGCAAGTCGTCGACCAGTCACATCAATAATTTCAAATGCCCAAAATGCCCTCAACATGAAGGATAGGCCGGTCGTCCTGTTTTGCAATTTTACAGCCTATAAATACAGCCTAATTCATTCAGTAAATGGCCAAGAAATTTTCACCCTCCTACCCCACTGCCTCGATTCCAGCATCCCAAACTTCTCCGTAAGTCCCAAAAACGTCTCGATTTGCATGAAAACCTCATTTTTTCCAAACAAAACACAATTCAAACACTTTTCAAACACTTTTCGTATCCGATATATGATCCCTCGAAAGATAGAGTCAAAACCTAGCCATTGGTGAACTCTCCTTCTCAATCTAAACTTTCATCCCTTTTTACGTGTTTTTTGCTATTTCTGTTCCGATCAAACTCTTCAAAATGTAGACACTACGTTGTCTGCGAGTCAAGAATACTTTTCTCTTTCGAAAAGAGTAATTTAGAGTTACAACGGGAGATCTTGACTCGTTGTTTATCTTATTATGTCATTTACCGTCCGAATCGTTTGATTCGTTGATTGTCATTTCTACCGTCCAAATCGTCTGATTCGTTGATACTGTCATTTAAATAACGCTTTTATCGTACGAATCGTTTGATTCGTTGATCGCATCTTTGTCCGAATCGTTTGATTTGTTGATACCGTCATTTCAATATCGACATTTACCGTCCAAACCGTTTGGTTTGTTGATCGCATTTACTTTCAATATCCGAGTCAAGAAATTGACTTGTCGATCGTCATTTCATTACTGTCATTTACTTTAAATGTCTTTCCTTTACTGTCATTTTATCAAAAAGGGGTAACGTCATAATGCCCGATTCAAATCAAAATATTTTCCTTACTATCATTTTATCAAGAAAAAGGGTAATGTTATAATGCCCGACTCATTTCAAAACCCGCCATTCAAATTCATTTTCAATTCAAAAAACTACCATTCAAACTCATTTTCAAGTAATACACAAACACACACACGCACAATTTTCGAGAAAGGTAGAAAGACACGTCAATACGAGGCATTTCGGGTGAGCACAATTAATCTCTTCCAGAGGCGTAACGTGATCTCCGAACCTAACAATCTCTGTTCAAAAGCCTTTTTTAAGTTTTGGCTCATAATAAAAACAATCTCTATTCAAAAGCCCTTTTCAAAGTTTTGGCTCATAATAAAAAATAGCGTGGCAACTCTTTTTTTTTTGTGTGTGAAATTCAAATCGCTCGTTGCTTTCGTGATCGCGAACGAACGCCAGTAATTTCAGTTGGAGGGGGTGAAAGGTTGGGTTTAGACTCAGGAGAGCTTTTTGGATGAAGGGAAAAGCTCATGCGACATGCAGTTTCCTTTTTTTTATTTTTTTTTGTTGTTTTAATTTTCTTAAAACATGTTTTCTCAGAATCCTAAATGGGTTGGAAAATATTGCTATTCTTTTTCGCAACTATTCTAGATCCTGGGTCAGTGAAATCCGTCACTACGACTATAAGCCCCTCGTTTTGCACCTGTATTTCGACTTCCCATGGTGTGCAGCCCCGAGCGAGGGTCCTATAGGGCAAGCGGTTTCCACCGACCAAAAAGAAAAACGAACCTAAGGACCGAGCCTGTCATATTCGTTTCAATGCGTCTGCCATGTGAATAATGAACGAAGCCAGTACCTAAGTCAAGATCGGGTTAGAATTGGGCATGACCTCTTTTTACCTTGCTTGCACAAGGGATCTTTGACTTAGGTTTTGGATAGGTCGTATTGTCATGGATGACGCATTAAAGGCTTGATGACATGGTGTCATATGGGCATGGACGTATATCCGTTATGGACCATTGTCTAAGTTAATACTAGAAATCAAGATCGGGTCAAGATTTTAGCATAGCCTTTCATCGTCTTGCTCTCGCAAGAGATCTTGATTTTTAGGTTTTGACTCAGATAATGGCCGACATGGAGTATGCATCCAGGCTTTATGACACGGACTGGGTCAAAAACCAACCGAGTCTTTGGAGAGAGTGTGACACAAAAGTGCACGGTTAACACTGGCTAGGATGGGAAGTTTGGAATGATCTCGTGCGCGCAAGAGAGACATAGGAACACCAATCAAACTGCGACTAAGACCACTCCGGGTTTAGGGTTGTAGTGTGCATTGTATAGGATAAGAGTGCGCGTAGTGTGTGGTCACTAAAATTCTTTTTCTGAGTAAAACAAGAGTTTTGCAGAAATGTGTTTTAAAAGGATGCACACAGATGTATTATGATGCATTTTTTTGTATTTTTTGAATAAGCAAAAAAGTAAAACACATGCACACACACACAATAGTTAAAGAAAGGATAAAATGAATGTTTGACCTTCATCATTGTTTTAAAAATCTTTTGTTTAAGTTTTTAAAACAAAATATCCCCAGCAGGGTCGTCAACTGAAATTACCCAATCAGGCGCGCGGACGGCATTTCTCATTTTTGAAAGTGTGTAGAATCGTCACGCCATTATGATTATGCCCAAAACATTGAGGAAAGGCTATTTTTTTGAGTAATGAGATTTTGAGTTCAGAGGTCAGGTTACGCCTCAGGAAGAGATATTTTGAGCTCACCCGAGTCGCCTCATTTTCATGAGTATTTATGTACCCTTCTTTCTTTAAAAGTTGAGTGTGTGTGTGTGTGTGTGTGTGTGTTAAAAATGCATTTGAAATTAATGTCTACATTGTGAATGATGTATTTAAACAGTAATATTTAAATAAGCTCAGAAATTAAAGGAGTTAAATGAGATTCGGAAGGAGATCTTACCAATGTTGGTTCGCGTCTATCTTCCTCGGGGGAATTTGTTTGGTTGAGGGTGTTTAAAGAGGAGAGAGGTTTTTCCCTCACTAATGGAAAAATCTCCCCTAATTAACTCTTGGTATCACACTCGGGGGATCTAAAGAGGAGAGAAATTCTGCACTCACTCGGGCATAACCTCCCCTAATTTGTACTCGTTCACACTCGTTTGGACTTGCGGGTTTGAACCGGTTTGAGTTGTTTGGGAGTTGGAGTTTGGTTGGGGATGAATAGGGTTTGTGGGACGTCGGGAGGTCGATCGGGATGGACCGGGATCGCCTCGGGAGGGCTCGGAGCGCCTCGGGAAGGCTCGAGAGGCCTTGGAATGGACCGAAAGGGGCTGGAATGGCTTGGGAAGGCTGCAGAAGTTTGCAGGAAGGTTGGGAGAAGTGAAGGTGTGATTGGAATGAGCTGGGGTGGCCTGTATTTATAGGACCAAAAAAATTGAGAACATGTCCGTACGGACACTTCTTCAATCAGATTTTTTTTTTGTTTTCCTGGATTTGAGGGATTATTGGGGATTTTGGGGAGATTTTGAGAGATTTTGGCGTGTTGACAAACATATCCGTACGGACACATCTTGCTTTTACACATGTGTCCGTACAGACATGTATGCAAGCTGACATATTTTTTTGAATTTTTGTTATTTCCAGCAATGCCCTTGGATGCCCTTTTATGCCTGAAAGGTCCTCCCTTGGTTTATCTGGTCTTTTTTGACCTTTTGGACGTTTACGGGTCTTCGGGATCACGAATGCGTGAGTCCTCAGTGTTTCCCGTATGCTCGGATGGAGAGCGTTCCGGATTGGGGTACTTACAAGGATGTAGATAAGCTGCTTGAAATGGAAGACCTAGATATAAATGGTGAGGAAGGTAAAAGACTTAGAGAAATAATCATTAAAACTTTACAGTTCTGAGACGGTCTAGAAATTGAGCCCATAGATGAATTAGAAGAAATTACACTCAACCCCGACTACCTAGAGCAAAGAATAAAAATCGGGGGGGGCAACTCTCCCAGAAAAACGGGAGGAGATCATCACCCTATTATAAAACAGCCTAGATGTTTTTGCCTATTAGGTCGAGGATATGAGAGCAATAAAAGAAGAGGTGGATATCCACAAGATGGAAGTCGACCCATCTGTTAAACCTATCAAGCAGAGAAGGAGAACTTTTATAAACGACAAAGAAGATGCAATCAAGAAGGAAGTGCAGAAAATGCTAAGTGCGGGAATTATCAGGAAAGTAACCTATCTTGTTTAGTTGGCCAATGTAGTGATGGTCAAGAAACAAAATGGGAAGTGTCGAATGTGTGTAGATTTTACAGATCTCAACAAACTCTGCCCGAAAGACAATTATCTTCCCCCCAAAATTGACAAGGATGTAGAATCCATTGCCGGACATAGGACTCTCAGCTTTCTAGACGCCTACTCTAGTTATCAATAGATAAAGATGGTCGAGGATGATATTGAGAAGACAGCCTTCCAGGCAGCTGGAAGAATTTATTGCTATACCATGACGCCCTTCGTGCTCAAAAACGCTGGTGCAACCTACCAACGCATGGTCAACAAAGTATATAGGGAGAAGATAGGCCGAAACATATAAGCCTAAATTGATGACATGGTCATTAAGACTAGGACTGGCAGTCATGCCCCAGACCTGGAAGAAACCTTTGACAACCTACGGGCAAACAACATAAATTGAACCCAAGTAAATGTGTGTTCGTGGTGACGGCCCAAAAGTTCCTAGGTTTTATGGTATCACAAAGGGGGATCGAGGCAAAGTCAGAGAGAATCAAAGCCTTGATCGACATGAAAGAGCCTATAAACATCAAGGAAGTTCAAAGGCTAAACGGAAGAATAAGAGCCCTTGGTAGGTTTATTTCAAAGTCTGCGAAGAAATTTCTACCTTTATTCAAAGCGTTGAAGGGGACCAAAAGCTTCTCCTGTACATTTGAATGCTCAAAATCATTCAAACAGTTGAAGGAGTACTTGGGATCCCCTCCTTTGTAAGCATCCCTGTCATGAGAGAAATGATATACGTCTTCCTATCTGCTACTGACCACGTTATAGCTGCGGTACTAGTCCGGAATGAAGGAAACACTCAGAAGCCCATCTACTACGTTAGCAAGGCATTATCAGATGTGGAAAGCAGACACTTCAACGCTGAAAAAATGGATTACGTCTTGGTCATAGCCGTAAGGAAGCTACGAGCATACTTTTCCGCACACACCATAACTGTGTAAACTAACGCACCCCTCAAGAAAATCTTGCACATGTTGGACAGCTAAGGACGTCTACTTAACTGGTCTATTAAACTCATTGAGTTCGATATCAGATACTAGCCTAGGAAGACACTCCTAGCACAGGCTCTGGTTGATTTCATGGTAGAAATCGCCTTCACAGGTGAGCAGGACCCCACCTCCTATAAGCACAAAAAACCTGTGGGGGAAGAATCGACCATCGAGCTTCCACCTATCTGCTGGGACATATACATAGATGGGTCAGCTACTAAGGAAAGAAGCATAACTGGAAATGTACTAGCATGCCCCGATGGGGAGCACAGCATCCAGGATATATTTAGATTCAGGCTTCTAGCTTCCAACAATCAAGTGAGTACGAAGCTCTAATATTCGGCATAGAGTTGGCATCCTTCAATGGAGCAACAAAAATTGACGCCTTCTGTGACTCTCAGCTTGTAGTCAAGCAGATAAAAAGGGAGTACAACACTAAACACCCTATACTTACAAAGTGTAAAGATCTCGTTCTAGAGATAACGAAAAAGTTGGAATTTTTTGAAATAAGTTAGATAGGCTGAGAAGATAACCAAGTGACAGATGTTCTATCTAAATTGGCAACTATTGACGTGGCAGATCCTGATTCTAACCCACAAATAGTATTCGCCGAAGAACCTGCCTATAAATGACTACGAGTAATGATCCTAGACGGGAAGAAGAATTACTGGATAGATGAATACATGGACTTCATTGAAAAGGACCAACTACTTGATGACGAAGCACGTGCTGGGCTCATGACGAAGAAATCAGTAAGATTTACAGTGTGGAACGGGATACATTACAGAAGATCATTCACAAAGCCCCTGCTGAGATGTGTCCACCCCAAAGAAACAGAAAGTCTCTTGGCAGAAGTCCATGAAGAGATCTGTGGCGATCACCCGGGGGGACAGAACCTTAGCGGACAAGAAAATGACTAGCAAGACAAGTGCAAAAGACGAGGAGCCTATTCCTCGTACCTTGGGCAAAAATGCCTAAATATTATGTCGAATTACCCTCCTCGACATAAAGACAATTATAATCCTACTACAACAAAGATTGTGGGAAATTATGATATAAAACTAGGATTATAATCCTTATCTCACATAACTTTCTATAAAAGGTATGACTGTATATCATACTACTATAAATACAAGCCATAATTCACACAATTCTTGTACGTATACACACACACGCGCATTTTCTGATTTGCTCTCAAATACACGAATACTTATTGATGCAAACGGAATGATAGAGATTAATGACCGAATGAAAAGGACAAGAATCAATAATTGAAAGCCAAAGCTTTTCTTTTCTATTTCATAAAATCAAAGTCTAATTTTCGGATTTAACATATGACCCTATTTTATATGACTCCTACGACTTGGAAAACAAGTCAAAACCTACTAAAATTACCCTAAGCTATATAGTAACATAATAGGACTCAAAAATAACAAAATATCTCCTAAATCTATTCTAAAACATCAAAATACTACCTATCTAATAATAATTCCGAAAATACAAAGAAAATAATAAAAGATACGTAAATAATAATTTCAGAATCTGCCGTCGATCTGCATCATTCTTCCCTTCTTAGAAAAAATGCGTCCTCGAATTTGACATGTTGCTTTAGGAAATACATCTAGAAATTTATCCTTAAATCGTTGACGAACTTTGTATTTAGTATCACTTTTCAAAATATCCATCCAGTCAGTCCATTCATTAGTGAGAAACTTATCAATAATTAATCTTTTGAAGAACCAAGAAGCCGAAAACTTTGAACAATCAACATCAAAGGGGTCAAACGGATCATCGTACCGCTGACCAAAATTGACATCTTCAATCTTCCACATCACTTGATTTTGAGAAAAATCAAAATCAACTATTTCAACACGAACAGGATCAGATGGCATCACTTGACAACAGTCACAATGACACACATCAAACCTAGGCGGTTTTGACCAATCAACAAGATCTTCTTGACTTGGAGATTCGAAAAAAAAAAACCCTCTTTATACTCAATAGTATCAATCCAAGAATCAATGAAATCATTAGGATTTGCCTTACCTTCGATCTCCGAAATTTCGATCCTCACATCGACATCCCTAGAAGGGTCAGCCGTATACCTATCATGATGTCCATGATTTTGGGTGAAGGAATCCATCCCCTCTCGATACTCCATATCCTCAGCTGGAATAACCGGATCTGAACCCATCTTCGCTGAAAGCTCCATGCGATCCATGCGGTTCCGGAGTATTTGAATCTGTCTTCGTATCTCGTCTATCTCGATATCACGAAGGTTTCGTTTGCGATGATGGTCATCTTCTTGGGGCTCCGTTGCACGGTCGCTCCCTCGACCACCTCGTCTCCCATGACCAACACGTCCTCGTTCAGCCATTGATATTTGAACTGGAGCTCTGATATCAAATAATGCAAACGGAAGTATAGAGATTAATGACCGAACGAAAAGTATAAGAATCAATAACTGAAAGCCAAAGCTTTTCTTTTCTATGTCATAAAATCAAATTCTAATTTTCGGATTTAACATATGACCCTATTTTATATGACTCATACGATTTGGAAAACAAGTCAAAACCTACTAAAATTACCCCAAGCTATATAGTAACATAATAGGACTCAAAAATAACAAAATATCTCATAAATGTATTCTAAAACATCAAAATACTACCTATCTAATAATAATTCCGAAAATACAAAGAAAATAATAAAAGATAAGTAAATAATAATTCCAGAATCTGCCGTCGATCTGTATCACTTACTCTCACGTCGGAAGGCATTCGCCGGTGAAGCCCCGGCTCAGTTGACGTGTTTGTTTATCTTTTTCAGGCTATTCAAACAAATATGATACAACATGCCGCTGAATTTGGGCTGATACAAACGTTTTTGCCATAATCAATATTATTCTCAAGCCAAAATAAATAAATACATTGGCAAAAAGTCTTAACCAGAGAATTTATTACGCCACGATTATCCTAGTTATAAATAGCTAGAAAAATTAAATCAATAATCTTACTGTTGTTGCAACTGCAAGCAGCTCTTCGTCGCTAACTCTCTCCCAGACTCAACCAATCATTATCCTCCCTCCTTTCATTCCTTCTTCTTCTTCTTCCACTAATTAGTCCTCGTTCCCTCAGCTCTCCTTCATTTTCTTTGCATTGCAATCATCCAGAATACCCTGGTCAGCTTCTCTCTTACGACCATTGCACTGGCGACTTTCTGACAACTTTCCAACTTCTTCATGGTTCTCCCCACAATCAAGATCAGGAAGGATACCTGATGACCCCACAACACTAGGCAACATCCCTATTGGACACGGGTCCGCGATTTTGCCACCATCCATTTCCTCTTATTAAAGACAACACCTGCTGCTGTTTGCAACTTATTTCGCTTCTTAAGTTTGAAATGCTCTAATTTTTTTTGAAGCTTGACGGATATAATCCTCTTGCTGAGAAAGGATGATACTTTCAGGGCAACTGAGGGGCAGATTCTCTTCACTGATGCCCTCATGTAACGAGTCAAGTTTGATGAGTTTCTCAGCCAACAAGTCATTTCCAGTCATGCGTGCTATAACTATTGCTGCAGAAGCAAGCTCATGTTTACTACCAGGCAAAGGAATCAGAAGAGATTTTTGCATGATATCTACCAGGCTTGCTTTCGGAATATACTTTTCCTTTGTAGGGCATTCAATTTCAGCACGGGGTGATGGTTTTAGTTCCTTGTGATTGTCACTTAACCACTCTAACAGACACAAAAGTTGCTCCGTTTTGCACCTTTCAGCTTCTTGGAAACATGTGAGATGTTCTCCACCTGAATGCAAAAAGAAATGCATATTATCAACCAATAACCATATACTAAACGCAATATACTCCGTCCCGAAATGATTTTCCCACTTTTTTGTTATCACTATGTAATTTGAGCAATAAATTTAGATTAATTTCATTATCCTAATGAAATTCAAAACATGTTATTGATACACCATTATAAATACTATTGTTTCACCCCAAAAATTCACTCAACATGCTTCACATCTTGATTATCCATCTTGAGGTAACGTCTTTAATTATATCTTGGACTAACGCCTTACATCGTTTGTTGTATACTTCCTATTTTTCAGGAACAGATAATATATCCTCTTGACCGTTTGAGACTCAGTCAATCAACGCTATAACGACCATATTATCAACCAAGGAGTAACGGCTTCCCATCATCAACGAGAAGCGTGATTCTAGGCGAGAGAAAAGGGATCACATTTATGTTGTTGTATCGGTTATATTATTTGTATAAATAGTCCTAAGAAGAGCACATGTACACACATTATACTATAATCTACTTTCTTGCTGCACATTGTACTCAAACAAAGAATATCAATAAACATTTTCTTGGTTAAGGTAGGCTTTTCCTAAAGCCTCCCGAGATTTTTTCGGCGAACGATTGTTCAAAGGTTTTCCTCGTGTTCATCTTGAGTTAGGAATTATATTCCATTTGTGCCCAACATCCTTGATAAATAAATTTATTTGTTAAAATTTATCCAAAATAATTTGGCGCCGTCCGTGGGAACTTTGATTTTTTAGATTCCAATCAAGATGAGCAATCCTGCTTCTGCAATGTCTACGCCCATTATCACGACTAGGGTAAGAACCAACATGTCAAGCTTACCCATGACTTCTGGTATCCCTCCAACTGTTGGCTTCAGTACCGTGACGCCCCAAAGCCAACGTCTCAACCTGGGAGATTCTTCTTCCATGACGCTGCCTGGAATTTCATAGGAAGTTATTACCGCCACCGGCATGACAACTATGATGCAACAGCTGAAGAATCAGATAGATGTGCAACAGTGTTGGTCCCAAAGGTGGCAACAAGGGAGAAAAACAGCTAGAGGGGGGTGAATAGCTGTTACAAATTTTTCGCCATCTTTTAAAAACTAAACCTCTAAGCTTACAAAATCTCTTGCAGTATGTTAGAAACTGCATGTAAAGTTGTAAAATGAACAGCGAAATATTTGAGTTACAAAGCGGTTTTGAGGAGCGGTTTGTAAAGCGGTTTTATAGTGCGGTTTCAGTGAATGCGGTTTACAAACAAAGTGAGGTTTTGACAATGTTAACTCCAAACACAATTCTTAATAATGGATAACTACAAGTAAGATCAAACAGAGAAAAAGATAGATAGTTAAAAAGCACAAGAAATAATAAATGCAGAAAGTAAGAACACGATATTTGGAGTGGTTCAATCGATAAACGATCTACGTCCACTATCATGATGGTTAGTCTTGAATTTCTAAGAGAGATTTTATATTGAGTATATGAGAGATTACAAAGTACAATGAGTAATACTCAGATCTAAAATTTTTTCTATGAAGAACAAATCCTAGACTATAACCAATGTATCTCAAATAAATAATATATGTGATTAAGCAAGTGAGGTGTGTGTGTGTGTTTAAAAGATCAAGGCTCTTTAAATATATGAGATGGAGAGCACAATGATTCTTGATGGTATTAAGGCTTGATTTCTGGGCTGGGATATATATTTCTTGAAGTAGAAGTTGAAGATTTAAAGGACTTAGAATTTCTGGGCAGAGCTTCAGCTTCTATGAACACAGCACTTTCAATTTTCTCAAGCAATCTTCAAATGGTGAAGATTGGGGGTATTTATATCCAAGCATCCAAGATATAGCCGTTGGACACAGCTGTTGCAAGGACAGTATTTGATGCTTTCCCATTGGTCCACAGTAACTACTTTTGTCCTTAGAAACTGTAGTTGCAGATAAAGCTGATCAGACCTCAGCTGCAATTAAAGTGGCTAGAACATCTGTCACATTTTCAAGATCCTTGCAGATCTTGTCTGAAAAGTAATCACGTGACAAGATATGGTGGTTGACATTTGAAATTTCTGACGTGGATTCCAATGGTCAAATGTGGTTCACTTCAAGTCTTCAATCATTGGAGAGGTCCTGGTGCATAAGCGGTTCTGAGTATAAGCGGTTTAACCAGTGGAGGATCCTTAAGTGCTGATTCGAAGATGAAACTGCAATGCAGTTTGCATGGAGCGGTTCATAAGGTAGATTGCACTTAGGAGTTCAAGAGCGGTTTCAGACAAGGATTCCACCAAGCGGTTTTGGATGAGGCGGTTCTGCTAGGAGGATTTGTCAAGGCGGTCTGAAACTTTGAACTGCATCCTCAGATCCTCAAATCCTCAAATTCACAAATCTACAGATCCACAAATCCACAAATCCACAGATCCACGGATCCACAAATCCAAAAATCCACAGATCCTCAAATCCACAAATCCACAGATCCTCAAATCCACAAATCCACAAATCCACAGATCAAATGAGTCTTGTTCCAGTCTTCAAGCCTAATTTAACCTATTCTATAAAATGGACTTAGCTAAAAAATTGAAGTCTAAGCTTCATTACATATGGGCCTAAAGTCCTTAAAATAGACAGGAGGTTATGGTATCAATCAAATCTAATCTCAAATAGGAGGGTTAAAATATGCATACCTAACAATCTCCCCCTATTTGATTGATGCCATTACCTACTACAGCAAAAGCAAACATTGTATACTTGGTAAAAACATGTCCATAGGAATAAACATGGTAAGTCATGTCCCAAGTGAATGCACACACTAGCTTAAGCTATAGATTTCTATACTATTTGAAAGATTAAAAACTTACATCTTGAAAAGTATATAAATGCTTTCAGTGTACTTGAAAAATATGAGTTTAAGTTTAAAGTGTTGTTCAAACTGAATGCTTAAACTTCATTTCAAAAGAATGAACTGAATGTTTAAACTTCATTTCAAAAGAATAATTTAAGTTGAAAAATATTTGAATGAGGTTTTAAAATCATAAGAGGTCTCATTGTTCTACAAACAAGCAGTTTGATATGAACAAGGTTTTGGAACCATGATGGGTTCATGGAAGGAGGAGTCTAGAGAGTTGAAGAATGAATGCAACACCACCTGAAATGTTGTAGTCCCAACATTAGGAGTTGAAAGATTTCTATAGAGATCTCTCCCCCTTAATGGCATTAAGAAATGAAGACTTAAGGAGCAGATGAGATTGAGTTTGGAGCAGACGAGATTGAGAAGAGACTTGGGTTTAGAGATCTCTCTCCCTTTGATGGTAAGTAGTTAGCCTTGAATCAAATGGAGAGAGGAAAGGATTTGGGCATAATTCGAAGGAGGGGAGGTAGGGAAGGAAGGTGTGGTTGGGGATAAGGGAGCGGTTGAAGTTAGTTGACTATTGACTTGAAATTCAGGCTCACTGCGGTTGACCATGTACTAAGAGCCATTCGTTGCAATCTCAGGCTCTAAGTGGTCATCCATGTGATCAGAGCCATCCTTGGCAGCTTCTACTTTAGGGTTTGAAATTATTGGGGAATGGGAATTGTAAAGGGTGGAATTGAAAGTGTTTAGGGTAGAGAGGTTTGAGGTAGAGTGGTTGATGTGGTTTGAAGAAGTTAGGATCCAGAAAAAGGTTCACAGTTCACAAGCGGTTTAGCAGTGGTGCGGTTTGAGAATTGAAATACCTCAAACCCCAAGTGAACTATGAATACAAGAAATAAAAATGAAGCTTTTGAAAATGAAATTACTAGTGCGTGGCATCGTAATCCAAAGTTATCCCACACTTTCATGCAGCGTTTGAAAGGGGAAGATTATGGTTTCTATCCTAAAAAATAGTTTGCGGTTTCTAAAATAGAGGGAATGCGGTTTCCTACAAGCAGTTGGATTTCCAAAATAGACTTGCGGTTTGAAAACATAAAAAATATGTGGTTTAAAGAATACGGTTTCACAAACATGTAGCATGCGGTTTTGAGTGAAAAGCGGTTCAACTGTACGACGAAATAATTTTTTTTAATAAATAAAGGTAAGAAATAGATAGAAGTTACTCTTGGTTGAAATTCGGTTTGAGTATAAGCGGTCAAGCTGCAGCAAGCGGTTGGGACATGAGCGATTGGCTGCAGGCGGTCTTGATAGAAGGCAGTTTTGGTACACGCAGTTTCAACATGGGAGATTTGAATCCTCAGCAGGAATTTCAACCTATACTCAACACACAAGTTAGCAAATAACATGTAAGGAATCATTTAAGTTCAAGCATACCCATTTCTCCTCTGAGGAAAGAAAATCTCTTGGAGTCCAGAGCTTTGGTGAGGATATCAGCAATCTGGTTGTCTGTCCCCACATACTCTAAATGGATATTCCACTTCTCCTCATGGTCTTTGAGGAAATGATACTTGATATCTATATGCTTAGTCTTGGAATGCATGACAGGGTTGTTCGAGACTGAAATTATTGAAGTGTTGTCACATATGATAGGGCAATTTCCTTACTGCTGCTTCATCCAAAGGATTTGACAGCAACAACTTCCCGGAGCAATGTACTCAGCCTCTGTGGTTGACACTGAAACTGAAGCTTGCTTCATGCTGGCCCTAGCAACTAGTCTATTCCCGAAGAAATGATAAGTACCACTAATGCTTTTTCTGTCAATAGTACAAGCTGCATAATCTGCATCTGAATAACCTACGAGATCAAAATTCGAATCTTTGGAATACCAAAGTCCAAGGTTAGTGGTTCCAGATAAATAGCGGATTATACGCTTAACTGCAATCAAGTGTGCTTCTCTAGGATCAGCTTGATAGTGTGCACACACACAGACACTAAACATGATATCGGGCCTACTAGTAGTTAAATAGAGTAATGAGCCAATCATACCTCGATATAGGGTTTGATCAACCTTCTTACCTTTCAAATCTTTATCTAGCTTATTGTCGGTGGCCATTGGAGTATCATAAGCTTTAGCATTTTCTAATCCAAACTTCTTTATTAACTCCTTGGTGTATTTGGCTTGGCTGAGAAAAATACCTTCTTCGCATTGCTTGATTTGAAGTCCAAGGAAGAATGTTAATTCTCCCATCAAACTCATCTCAAACTTGATTTTCATTAGCTTCTTGAAACGCTTACAAAGTAACTCATTAGTAGAACCAAAAATGATATCATCAACATATATTTGAACAAGTAAAGTATGATCATTGTATTTGGCAATAAAAAGCGATGTATCGATTTTACAGTGTTTAAATCCTTTTTCTAGTAAAAATTTAGAAAGAGTCTCATACCATGCCCTTGGAGCTTGCTTAAGTCCATACAAAGCTTTCTAGAGTTTGTAGACATGATTTGAAAATTTTGAGTCTTCAAATACAGGCGGTTGAGCAACATACACGGTCTCTTGCAGTTCACCGTTGAGGAAAGCACTCTTCACGTCCATTTGTTATAGCTTGAAACGCTTGAAAGAGGCATAGGCTAAGAAGATTCTGATAGCTTACAATCTTGCAACTGGAGTAAAGGTTTCATCATAATCAATTCCTTCTTCTTGCCTATATCCTTGTGCAACCAACCTTGCTTTGTTCCTTGTGATGCTTCCATTCTCATCCATTTTATTCCTAAACACCCACTTAGTTCCTATCACTCCTTGATCCTGAGGTCTAGGCACCAATGTCCAGACCTTGCATCTTTCAAACTGGTTGAGTTCTTCTTGCATAGCAATGACCCAATTGGAATCTTGGAGTGCTTCATCAATCTTCTTGGGTTCAATTTGAGATAATAAGGAAGTATGCTCATCATAGTTTGATCTCCTTGTTTGAACACCGGAAAAAAGATCACCAATTACATTAGAGAGAGGGTGACTGCTGACTTCATGAACCTCCGGGGGTAAGTCTGGTTGGACTGAGGTTTACTGAAGATCTTCAATTGAAACATCGTTAGATCCTTCAGCGAAGTCATGGAAGGTAATGTTGGGTTTTATGGGTCCATGCGCAGCGGAATTAAGTGTCTAATAACACAAAACCCAAGAGCCCTAAGATCTGTTCTATACAATTAAATTGAATTCCTATGAGATAGAATTAACCAACCTTAATTGCTTTCCATTCTTGAGCTATCGAACAATCTATCAATGTGATTTTGAATCACAAACTTCGATCTTCAAAAACTTGAAACTTCAGATTCGGACTCTAGGCCTTGATCGTCGTACGAGCGAAGACTCTCTAGTAGTATCCACACCTTTGAATGAACCAAGAACAGTTCCTGAGGATTGCTAGATCCTTAAACCCTAAGAAGAATATTGAGAAACATTTGTTGTGATTTTTTCATAGAAAATTCGGCTAGGTTTTGGCTGCTCATAGATTCATATTTATACTACAATAATATTAATATTTGTGCCCTAATCGTATTAGGAAACCAGGCTATAAACCGCCTCTGGCATGTTCTGTCGCACAACCAGACGAGTCCCCTGGACAAGATCTGTCGCACGACCAGACGAGTCATCTGGACAAAGGTATGTCGCGCGATGACTTATGCCTGATGAGGAACTCTCAATTTTCTTCCTTTGGTTTAACCAATTCATTATAGTTGTGTGTGACCCAATAGGATTATATTATGTTGGCAATGAGCTCGATCATATCGACCCTCATAAAACATAAGCAGACTCTAGCAAGACATTATGTCTACACAATTAATATAACGTAAGAGTTCACGTTTCCAATGGTACACTTCCATTTCTCCCTTTGTCTCACGATGTTATATTGAACACAAGTCATGGTCCACGTCAACATGTATTTGTTTAATGCTTTCTCGATCTTGAGTATAATGATAATCCAATCACATTGGGGTATGGCCATACATTTTTATCATTATCACTCATCGAGGGGCCCAAGCAAAACATCTCTCTTTCGAGGGACAAATTCCATCTTGACTTATCATCCTTCCCATCATGAATCCAATCATGTCAAACATAGCCTTTATAAATATCGTGTTAAGATATCGTTTGACTAAAATCAAACATAACTTTCATCATATGTAAGGTCATGATAATCTCAGGTCTAGGGACTAAATGAAGTGACCATATGAGATTTAATTATGACATTTGACCATGACAAAAATCTCATACGGGTCAAGTCCAGTCACTTGTTCACTAACAAGTACCCATAAATTTAATGTGCATCTCTATGCATATAATCATCATATGATTATCCATTAACATTTATACTAATTATTCACTTAATAATTAGGGACGGAGATTATTACAATAAATATGCAAAATATATAATAATCAAATAATAAACTTTTTCTATAATAAACAATAAAGATGATACATAACGGTTTTAAGTTAAACATAACTAAAGTCTAGGGCATTACTCCAACAATCTCCCACTTGCACTAGGCTCCATCTATGTATCAAATACTCATGGACCTAACATGACCATCATGCTTCTGCCTGTGCAAGGGTCTTTGTAAGTGAATCCCTGATGTTATCATTGGTTGATACTTTTCATATCTTAACGTCTTCTCATTCTTTATGAATTCTCGAAAAATGTCTAAGTATGTGTTTTGGATCACCGTTGTGACCTTGGTTCCATTGGTTTGCACAAATGACACCATATTTATCGCAACAAAGTTCCGTCGATTAGTGATACTTGGAACATTTCCGAAACACTAAATGAACTTTTGATTCAAACTGCCTCTTCTTGCTACATCATATGTTGCTAGAACTTGGTCTTAGTAGTAGAATCAGCTACAATTTTCTGCTTGGAATTCTTCCAATCAAAAACTGCACCTTTAATAAGCATAAACACAGACTCTAATTGCGATTTTAAATTAACTTTGTCAGTTTGAAATCTAGCATCTATGTAACCCTTACAATAAGATTATCTTCCAACCTTTCAAATACCAAGAACGTATCCTTAGTTCTTCTTAAGTACTTAAGATTATCTTGACTGCCATCCAGTGGTTCTCAACAGGATCAGATTGGTATCGACTCGTCATGCTTGGAGCATACGAGACGTCGGGTTTAGTACAAATCATGACATACATGACAGATCCAAATGCCGGAGCATATAGAACTTCATTCATTCCCTTTTGCTCATCAGACGTCATAAGACAGTGAGTATTGCTAAGAGAGACACCATGACCCATTGACAAGTTACTTTTCATAGACTCTTCTAAGAACCTTAACAATGTGAGTATTTTGACTCAAACCAATTTATCCTTTTAGATCTATCTCTATAGATCTTGATGCCAAGGATGTAAGCGACTTCACCCATATCTTTCATTGAGAAACCATTCCTTTACCAAGACTTGACAGTCTTAAGTGTCGGAACTTCATTTTTCCAATGAGTAAGATATCATTGTAATAAAACAATAGAAATAATACTACGCTCTCACTGAATTTCATGTATACACAAGATTCATCTTCGTACTTGATGAAATCAAACTCTTTGACTAATTCATCAAAATGAAGATTCCAATTCCTTGAAGCTTGCTTCTACCCATCTTATGGATCTTGCAACATGCATACTTTATTAGAATTTCTCGAATCGAAAAAACTTTGGGTTGTGTACTATACACATCCTTAATCATCTTTCCATTTAAAGAAAGCCGTTTGACATCCATTTGTCATATCACACAGTCACAATATGCGATAATGGCAATTGAAACTCTAATAGACTTTGGCATTGTAACTGGCGAAAAGGTTTCAACATGGTTGATGCTATGAATTTGCCCAAATCCTTTTGTTACAATCCTCAGTCATGAAAGGATACACCTTCCCATCCATATCAATCTTGAAGACATACTTGCACCTTTTAATTTTTACACCTTCAGGTAGCTCAATCAAGTTCCAAACTTGATCAACAAACATGGATTGTAATTCGAATTCCATGGTTCCTAACTATTTATCCGAATTAGGAGTGGACATCGCCTCAAGATAGGAGTAGGATCGTCATTCTCAATGACTTCCACTTTATTATTTTCCGATACGAGAAATCAATATATCTCGAGTTCGGATCGTAACCTATCTAATCTACGATGGACTTGTGCATCTTGAACCGGTTCCACAACTCCTTGTGAACTTGGTTCCGTATCTACTCTTGGTTTCATATTATTTTCGGGTTCTTGAACTTCTTCAAGATTAATTTCACTCCCACTAGATTCTTTATTGAGAAACTATTTCTCAAGAAACGAATCGTATAGAGTAACAAACATTTTGTTCTCTTTGCAGTTGTAAGATTAATTTTCGAAAATAGCCTTTGTCAGATTTAGGTGCTAACTTATCGGAGACAGGTCTCTTTATATAAGTTTTGCAAACCCAAATCTTCATGAAAGACAAACTAAGTTTTCTTCCATGCTACATCTCATGTGGGGCCTTAGGAACCGATTTAGTAGGGACTCAATTCAGTGTAACCGCATTATTTCTAATGCATATCCTCAAAAGGAAATAGGAAAGCCAACTTGACACGTCATCGAACGAACCATGTCCTACAAGGTTCAATTCCTCCTATCAGACACACCATACAATGTGGTGTTCCGGGTGTAGTCAACTCTGAAACGATTTCACAGTTTTGAGATGATTGTCAAACTCTTGGCTCAAATATCCATCACCTCGATCTAATCGAAGTACTTAATAGTTTTACCAAGTTGTTTTTTACTTCATCTTGAAATGTTCAAAATATCTCAAACGATTCACCTTTGGACTTCATCAGATAGACATAGTCATATCTAGATAAGTCATCGGTGAATGTGATGAAACACCAAAATCCTCCCCTAGCAATGCTGCTTATTAGTCCACATACATCTCATGTATAATGACCAATAAGTCACTAGCCCTCCCACTACTCTTAGTGTAGGGTGGTTTGGTCAATAATCCCAATAAACAAGATCCACATTCCTCAAATGATTCAGAGTCATATGAGTCTAAAAGTCCATATTAATGGAGTTTAGATATATGTTTCTTGTTTATCTAACCAAACCGGCAATGCCATATGAACGCGTTGTTCAAATTATTCGGTTTAGATTTCCTATTTATATTATAGATATCTTCAATATTATTTTTTTTTCTCATCATCTAGGATATGAAGACCATTCAATGACATATGCAATACAATAAGGCATATCATTAAATAAATATAAAACTTCTTATTCTCTATAAGAAAATTATATCCTTCATCATCCATATAAGAAACGAAAATAATACTCCTACCCGAATCCGGAACTTAGTAACATTTGTTCGAAACATGTACTAGTTCACTAGGTAAATTGACTTCATAAGTCCCTATGGCTAATGCAGCAACTCTTGCTTCATTCCCACGCATAGGTTTAATTTACCTTCTTTGAATAGCTTTCTATTCTTTATTCCTTGCACATTTAAACAAATGTGGGATCCATGTCCGGTATCATATACCCAAGAACAAGAAGTCGAAAGGAAAATATCTATCATATAGATACTTGAAGTAGTAGCAATCATATTGCCCTTCTTCACCTTTTAGGCCTTCCTAATAAGCCTTGCAACTTTGCTTCCAATGACAATCTCATTACAATGGTACCAAAAATGCATCCTATTGAGACACTTTGGGTTTAGCCTCTTCGACATTTGGCAACTTTTGCCCTAGGTTTAGCAACCTTTTGCTTTACCTTCTTTACCTTCCTTTATGAACCCCTTTCTTGTGTTAACCATTAACACAATCAAACCTCTCTTGCCTAGCTTGCACTTGGAACATTTATTTTGTGCATTGTGCTAGAACAAAAGTAACTTCCATATGTTCAAGGTTCTTCATAAGAGCCTTTAAACATGGTGGCAATTATAAGGCAAGCAATATTATTAGAATCATCAACATGTTTCTAGTGTTGCTCCTTATTTGCCCTTTGCAACATTTGTAGTAGGTTCAGGAGGAATGGATTTATCAAGAACGTGCACATTTGCCTAAGAACCATTCTTTAGGCTTCTGATCCAATCAGAATTACATGTACCATTCCTTTCGAATTTTGTCCTTCATAAGGACGAATCGCAATTTATTGTGTAATGCTACTTCTACAACGAAATATGCAAACTATATGAACACATATCAATATCAACACATTTATCATTTAAGAGCAAATCATGTATTTCACAAATACTCCCACTAAATTATATCGAATGCAAATAAGCATAATATAATTTAATGGGCTAAGATCCAACTTTAATTTAATCTCAAGTACGCTATGGCACACCGCTCAAGATTAAAATTAATTAGGTAGAAAACATCAATCATATCGTATATGACTCTTAGATCTTTTATGAAATTTATTTAAGACATCATATGTCTAAGCATATTTTAATCTCATCTTATGCCTTGGGTCCAAAACCATTTTGATAACCCAATTAAGTTCATCCACTTTAAACATATAGGAACCACCATTTTCTCATCTTGCTCGCACAACGAATAGAATCAAAGTACCTTGCTATGGCAAGCCTGCCCACCCAAAACTATTCGAGTGGTCTCAAGTGTTTTAATCATCGATTAGCATAAAGAACTTAAAAGTTAAATGAAGGTTCTTTAAAGAAAATTATAAGCATATCAGCAAAGATAGTCATAATCGCACACCAGGTAAGCTCCCAGGAAGATAGGTGAGCCACAAGGACTACTTAAGTACCAAACCTCTCCTTCGACGGAACTCTCCTAGACATGCACAATTAGACTATCAGCTCTGATTTGCAACATAATCAATACTTTGTATATTGACTTGTTTCTCACAAACAATCAGATAACCATCAAATTTTGCGTAAACTGACTTATTTATCATAAACAATCAGAAAACAAAATTTTAATGTTTCAATTTAAACATTCAGGAAATTCAATGTCTAAACTAAACATCTAACAAAGCTCTTAACAATTAAGAACATACAATTCATGCATCGCAACAATTAATAAAATCATATTTAAATTAATTAAGCATGCATAAACATTGAATTAATCTAGTATAGCCCTTAATTTAATTTCCAGAAATTTAAAGCAACCAGATTAAAACAGGAACATATCGGATTATAAATATAATCACAGATTAGCAAGAAAAATCAACAAATAGATTATGCCCAAATCAGGCATGTTTTGTCGCGTGACAGAGGCTAACTCTGTCGCGTGACACAAACCAACTCTGTCGCGTGACACAAGCAAACTCTGTCACGTGACACAAGCAAACATTGTCGCGTGACACAAGCAAACTTTGTCGCGTGACACTGAGTTACTAGATTTTCAGCTTCAATCAATTCCAATCATAAAGCAATCAAAATCAAATAAACAGCTTTTAACAAATTTAATTCAATATAATCAGAAAATTATTTTCACATTGTTTCACATAAACAATCAAAATTCTACTGCATACAAAAAACATGCAACGAACATATAAACAATTTATATAAACGTTCTAGCATGTTAATTCAAACTTAACCATACGAACGGGGCTCTGATACCACTGTTGGGTTTTATGAGTCCATGCGCAGCGGAATTAAGCATCTAATAACACAAAACCCAAGAGCCCTAAGATCCGTTCTATACAATTAAATTGAATTCCTATGAGATAGAATTAACCAACCTTAATTGCTTTCCGTTCTTGAGCTATCGAACAATCTATCAATGTGATTTTGAATCACAAACTTCGATCTTCAAAAACTTGAAACTTCAAATTCGAACTCTAGGCCTTGATCGTCCTACGAGCGAAGACCCTCTAGTAGTATCCACACCTTTGAATGAACCAAGAACAGTTCCTGAGGATTGCTAGATCCTTAAACCCTAGGAAGAATATTGAGAAACGTTTGTTGTGATTTTTTCCTTAAAAAATTCGGCTAGGTTTTGGCTGCTCACATACTCATATTTATACTACAATAGTATTAATATTTGTGCCCTAATCGTATTAGGAAACTAGGTAGTAAACCTCCTCTGGCATGTTCTGTCGCATGACCAGACGAGTCCTCTGGACAAGATCTGTCGCACGACCAGACGAGTCATCTGGACAAGGTATGTCACACGATGACTTATGCCTGATGAGGAACTCTCAATTTTCTTCCTTTGGTTTAACCAATTCATTCTAGTTGTGTGTGACCCAATAGGATTATATTATGTTGGCAATGAGCTCGATCATATCGACCCTCATATAACATAAGCGGACTCTAACAAGCGATTATGTCTATCCAATTAATATAACGTAAGAGTTCACGTTTCCAATGGTACACTTCCATTTCTCCATTTGTCTCACGATGTTATATTGAACACAAGTCATGGTCCACGTCAACTTGTATTTGTTCAATGCTTTCTCGATCTTGAGTATAATGATAATCCAATCACATTGGGGTATGGCCATACATTTTCATCATTATCACTCATCGAGGGGCCCAAGCAAAACATCTCTCTTTCAAGGGACAAATCCCATCTTGACATATCATCCTTCTCATCATGAATTTGATCATGCCAAAGATAGCCTTTATAAATATCGTGTTAAGATATTGCTTGACTAAAATCAAACATAACTTTCATCATATGTAAGGTCATGATAATCTCAGGTCTAGGAACTAAATAAAGTGACCATATGAGATTTAATTATGACATTTGACCATGACATAAATCTCATACGAGTCAAGTCCAGTCACTTGTTCACTAACAAGTACCCATAAATTTAATGTGCATCTCTATGCATATAATCATCATATGATTATCCATTAACATTTATACTAATTATTCACTTAATAATTAGGGACGGAGATTATTACAATAAATATGCAAAATATATAATAATCAAATAATAAACTTTTTCTATAATAAACGATAAAGATGATACATAACAGTTTTAAGTTAAACATAACTAAAGCCTAGGGCATTACACCAACAGGTAAGTTGATAAAGAGGTTCAATAAGCTGGATGGGGGAATTCTCAACATCTTCTTCCCTTGGAGTTGCATCTGGAGTGGAAACTTCAGGTGCGGTTTGAAAGGTGCGGTTTGAGGGAATTTCAGTTGAGGGTGCTGAATTTTGCGGTTGAGGTTCAGGTGCGGTTCTAGAGGGTTCACCTGTTTCATTATGCTCAGCAAAATCATCTGCAACATTTGGAGCCTGATGTGGTTCAAGGAGAGAATGCTCAACGAATGTAACATGGACAGACTCAACTATTTTTAAACTAGTTTTATTGAAAACACGAAAAGCTTTTGAATGTTTAGCATACACAACAAAAATACCTTTATCGGTCTTGGCTCCAAATTTATCTCTATTTTCTCTTCCGTTGTAGAGGATAAAGCATTTGCAACTAAAGATCTTGAAAAATGTAATGTTGGGGGTTCTTCCTTTCCAAAGCTCATATGGAGTCTTGTTATAGGTTTTGTTGATGAGGGAGCGGTTCTGAGTGAAGCATGCTGTGTTGATTGCTTCAGCCCAAAAATACTGAGACAGCTTCGCTTTAGATATCATTGTCTTTCCAATCTCAATCAACGTGCTGTTCTTCCTTTCCACAATCCCATTTTATTGTGGAACACCAGCTGCGGAGAAATTGTGATCAATTCCATGGTCATCACAATACTGACCAACACCGTTGTTCTTAAATTCTGTTTCATTATCTGATCGAACACTAACGATGTCGTCTTCTTTCTGAGTTTGGAGCCGTCTAAAGAGGGAGGTTAAGATGTCATAGCAATTGTCCTTAGAAATCATCATCTCAACCCAAGTATATCTTGAATAATCATCCACCACCACTAAGGTATATCTACTTCCTCTAATGCTGGCAGTGGTAACGGGTCCAAACAAATCTATGTGAAGCAGTTGTAAGCATCTTGAGGTTGATGGAGCGGTCTTGCTGGTGAAAGACGACGCTGATTGTTTACCAAGTTGGCATGTACTGCATTTCTCAGGATGGTAGTCAGCCACTTTGGGTAAACCACGAATGAGGTTTTCCCTACCAATCTTTGCTAGATACTTGAAGTTCAAGTGGCTCAACCTCTTGTGCCATAGCCAACTATTTTTGCTCACATTTTTAGCTACAAACACAGAGATTAGTGATACTACACGCAAAATTTAGATCAATAATGTAAATATTACTCTTACGAATCCCTGTGAGTAGGGTGACTCCGAAAATGCTATCTTTGATAAAGCAATTTGATGACGTGAAGTTGCAAAGCATTTCTTTGTCGCAAAATTGAGAAATTGAAAGGAGGTTTTGCTTGAGTCCTACAACAAGAGAAACCTTCTCAATGGTTAGGTTTCCTCTCCTTATTACACCATACCCAATGGTCTTGCCTTTGTTGTTGTCACCAAAGGTTACAGACGGACCACTTGCTTCAATGACATCTTCTAGTAATGAACTATCTTCAGTCATATGTCTTGAGCAGCCACTATCAAGATACCATTCATTATCCTTGGAGTGACCAGCCATTAAGCAGAGGACCTAAAATGTAAACATTAAGAACGAGGTCCCCCTTTATTCCTTGGGTCCTGAAGTTAGCAACCTTTAACGACCCACACCTGTTTGACAGAAGGAGGTTTACTCACTACAAGAAAACTTACTTTTTGCGATGGCTTTTGGCCATCGCATAACGTCTCTAAACCATCGCATATTCTATATACGATTGCAAAATCCATCAAAAGGGTCGTCGCCTTAGGCCTTGTCGCTAAAGATATATGCGACAGCCTCGGCCATCGCATAATGTGTAACACCTTATGCGATGGTTCATCTAATCTTATAAGATAAATATTATTTTCGATAAAAATATTATTTTTAAAATAAAATGCCATCGCATATAGTCTTCAACAAAGATGGTATTAACCATCGCATATAGTCGTCAACAAAGATGGTCTTAACCATCACATATAGTCGTCAACATTAGATGGTCTTAGCCATCGCATAAAACCTGATTATGTGACTGCAATTGTAATCGTATATTTTACATTCTATACGATGGCAACATGCATCACATATTTCACCGAAATTCTTTGAGATGTTCTTTAGAGATGGCACTAGCCATCGCATAAACATATCCCGGAATTTATAGAATATCCAAAATTCATATAAATTATATTTTCGCAATTGCTACTTTTTTCATAAAAACTAAAAATAAATAAAATACTCGTATGCATAAACACAAGTTTTATATAAACTTGTAACTAACATCCATTCTTTATCCAAAATATATACCAAGTACCTAAAGTTGTCATTGTCCAAAATATATACCAACTACCTAAACATGCTAACCAACTACCATTCTTTTTCCAAGTTTCAAAAAACAAAAACTATCATTCTTTGTCCAGCATTGACTTGGGTTGTAGTGTTCAGGCCATTAACTTCACGTAATTTGTTTGCATAAGCCTCCTGTAAAAATTTCATTTAAAGTGAGACTATCGTTATGGAATGGAGTATTATAAATCAACTAAACTACGTTGCTTCTGCATATATTGTGATTATATATTTTCTTAAGGACAAACAAATTAGTGCAAACAGTAACATAATCAACAAACTTAATCATTAGGCATTAGGCAGACCAAAAATTCAACGCAGAACAGCCAACCAATGATTAAACTTAATCATTGGTGTCTGTGAGGATGAATGAATTCAAGCTAGAGGGATTCCAATGGTGTCCAAGTAGAGCCGTCAATACGGGATAACGGGACGGGACGGGACAGAACTAATTTGTCTCGCGACTAAAACGGGACAGGACGAATTTTCGCGGGACTGAAATATTCCATCCCGTCCCAAATCTATTGCGGGACGCGGGGCAATGCAGGACAAGTCAAGTCACAGCCACATGTCGGCAACCCCCTTGTTAAATTATAAGTAAGAAGGCTTAATAAGAAGAGAATTTTATTGAATTTCAGTTGGTGGTACCTAGTTAAACATTCTGCTACATCATTGTTAACTTTAAGCAAGAAAGGTTACACATGTTCAAACAAATCAGCAAGACAGAATATAAAAGCAAGGACACAAACCTTGGGTGGGGATCCAGTACTACCTCTGCAGAACTAGTGTTTTTGCTTGTTGTGGTCTTTGCCTTTCGTTTTTTGCCTTTCTGGATTTATGACAAAAGCAAGCTTTTCAGATACTGTGTGCATACTTAGATATACATTACAATAAAAAGGAACGCAAAAGAGTCAAAGGTGAAACATCATATAAACAGATTAATGTATATATATATTAGAGAGAGAGAGAAAGATTGGAGACTATAATTGAAACATGTTTTAATACTGAATCTAAAGATGAATAGACTTGTTATGTTAAAGACTTAACAGAAAACAACTTCAAAATCAAGGTTTATGGGAGCAGGTACTTGTGAGGAGCGAGTAAGAGACCTTTACTTTATCAGCAAGTAGGGTTTCAGTAGTAGCATGTGTACATTCTAAGAATTCCAAAAGCTTTGCTGTTAGGTCATCCTGAAATCATAACACAGATCAACATATTGCTCAGAAGATCATACTTTAAACCCATTTCCAGATTAATTAAAGAAAAACCACCAAAAATTTCCCTCATCTCTACAATCAAACTCGTCAAACAACAACTTACAACTTTAGAGTGTGTATTAAAACATGTTTCAATTAGTCTTAAACTCTATTAAGAAAGGGACTAAAGCCTTAAACTCTAAATTGAATGAAAAAGTAAAAAGAAAGTAAACAGAGTTCTCTCAGATTTGAACATAAAAAACCGTTAAAACACTCTACCAACTGTTTACAAAGAAGAAACTGAAGAACTTTATTTGAACTCTTTTTAAAAAGGGTTAATTACCATTTAGGGTCTGAGGTCATATGGCAGTCTTCGTGGAGGGGCTTGGGTTGGATTTAATGTCAATTCAGGGCCTATCATTAAAAAAGTTAGCCAGTTAAGGAATTTTTGATGAAATTCGTTGAAAAACTTGTTAAAGTCTCATGTGCCTCGCACATGCTTAACGGATAGTTTCATAATTTTGAGTTGCTAACATATACTCCCTCCGTCCCGCTTGCAATTGCACACTTATTATTTGCGCGTGGATTAAGGAAAAAAATAATGATATAAATGTTGTGAGTGTAAAAGTAAAATAGGAGAGAGAATGAGTTGAGGGAAAAGTAAATTATAATGGTGTTGTGAGTATTAAAATAATGTAGGAGAGAGAATGAGTGGAGGGAATAGTAAAGATTCTTTGCCATTTTAGGAAGTGTGCAATTTGTAATGGGACGTCCAATGAGAAAAGTTTGCAATTTGTACCGGGACGGAGGGAGTAGGTAACATTTTATTTCAGCTCCAGCAATTATTCATCAAATTTGTACTCACCATTTTCTTTCTTTTTTTTGATAGGGTGGGGTGGGTCCCAGTTGCTATTTCTAATGTAATCCTAAATGTTCCACTTATAACCAGAGATCTCTTCAAAACCGAACTGGACAAGAGCCAGCAAAAGAAACAAACTCAATTTCACTAGAGGTTCCAATACTGAGAATCAAAATCAAGTGAAAGAATGCAACACAGTTCCTGTAGTTCCATTTCTATCGTATACCAACTCCAATTTCAGTTATGTTACCAAATATTATATTTTTCTAAGTATCCAATTGCAGGAGGAGAAAATCCTGACAAATAGCATATAAAGATCATAAAATTCGCAAAGGATCTGCAGGTGGGTGTGTCTACCTATATGTACCTAGGTAACTTCAGGTAAAGAATTTCTTCTGAACGGAATTACCATGATTGGTCTAGTCCGATTGAAACTTAATGAAAAACACTGAACAAACGTATAAAACAATCCACATTTTACGAAATGCAATTAGCAAGAAACTTTAATGGAAAACACTGATAATAGAAACAGAATCAAAATGGCCGCTCACCATGATTGGTCTAAGTCCGATTGAAACTTAAAGTCCATCAATCAGATGTGTCCCCAATTAGAGCTACGAAGAAAGTAAAAACACTTAAGAAAGTAGATGAAAGCAATTAAAGAGATAGCAAGATAAAGAGTACAAGAGTCCACCTAAAAGAAAGAAATAAAAAGATAGCACTGAGAACAAAAAAACAACAATAGAGAAATTAGATGCAAAGTAAAAGAAAACCTAATTTTCTATGTTCACACATAATGAATGCGTGCCTGACCTCATATTTTATTATTATCTTTTTTTGACAGGAAATTAAAGGGATGTTCCCACGAATATGATGTGTCATAAAAACTCTATTCGCGAACATCCAGCCCCCGATCATTATTTGGTAAAACCCATTTCGAGCTCTAATCACCTTATTTATTCAACAATGTGCTATCCCCTGCAAGCTTTGATATATTAAACAAGTTCTAAATGCACAGAGAATGGATGTTCAAGTGCCTATTGTTGTCAACGCATTTATATTAAAGGACTTCTTTAATCACGTAAATTTTGATGTTTTAAGTTTCCATCAACATTTTTGGCAGTTTTTCAGGTAAAACTCAGAGCTGGTGTGCCCATATATCCCCCCCCCCTAACAAAGGCATTGGTTGAATATCATGGTTTCAGTTCAAGTGCCAATAATACAGGAATTTGACATTATCAAGCTTACAGCTTCCATGACATTCTGTATGAACTCAAAACTGTATAGTAACCCCTCCGTATATAAAGAAACAAGCTGGACACTCTTGGAGACTTGGACTGTCAAGAGTGATACTTTCAAGCATAATGCAGACTTAAATAAGACTCGATATGTTGCAAAGAGTATAAAACAGATTTTTTTTAGTTTAGAAGATAGATATATCTACTAGAAACTCAAATCTCCCGCTTTCCCGAGTATATAATTTGGCGGAAACCAGATAGTGTCTCTTTATGGTCACAAAGATCAATATCATTACATCAAACATCCAAGTGTTAATTTGGGTCCGAAACTTCCTCTTGAAATACCTTTTGATATGCAGGACAAGAGGTACAGGAAACAAAGGCTAGGCACCATAACAATGGATATAAGTTCATCATTCAATCTTTAAACGTCACTTGATCTTGGCCAAAAGGGCGACAATCCAGCAGAATTTGTATCTCAGCATGGCAATAACTAAATTTACAGGAATCCTTTATGAAATTAAGCTTCTCTTGCTATGGCCTTCTCAAATTTTACTAAAAAGTCATTGAATTACTGAGACTAAAGACAATATAGAGAGAAATTTTTGCTATGATCTTTACATACTCCAATTATCACATTTAACATTATGCCACTAATAGCTAATCACACACTAAGAAAACTGAAAACCTAAATTTGTATAATAAAAATGAAATAGAAGAGATTTAAAAAAGGCTAAACCAATGTAATTACCAAAGCTTCCCATAATAAGATAAGACACTTTCATTCAAAACTCCCCCGAGAAGCATCTTTCCACACTTGTTGTTGTTACAGGCAAAATCTATAATAAAAACATGATGACATATATTAAAAATTGTGGTGTGGTTGGAAAAAAAATGAAAATCAAACACATATATATTTGAAATCAAACATTTAATCAACACATATATATAAAGCTCGCATAGTAGAACTAACTAAGTACCTTAAACCGGGACGGAGGAAGTATATAAGAAACATCAATTCAACAAAATACAATCTCTTTTAGAAGTTCATATTAGCGACAAAAAGAACTAAGGAAAACTTACTACAAAAGGAAAAAGCCAAGATACACCACTGCCACTTTGTCGAAAGCAAAGAATCGTGGGTGGGACCAAACGAGGAGGGTATCCAGAAGAAGCCTTCAGTAAGAAGTCCCTTAAGATAATAAATGTTATTAGGTACGTGAAAATATTTAACTAGAAAGATAATGTAAGCTACTAAAGTTGCATTAGAATTAAAAGATATGACAAACAAATGGAAATTGTGCTACCTCATCTGCAACATTTGAGAGGGCTTACTATCCAAGCAGGTATTGTGGCTAGAGTTGATAGGCATCCTGTCACAAATGGAAACAAGAGCACACTATCCAAATTAAACAGTGACCTAAGTTCATCAGTTCAAATTGTTTATTGAAAATCTTACTCACCTGCCAAAGGATTTATTCCAGCTAGCTTGTACAATCAAGCAGTTTCAAGTTGAATTCGCTCCTGCAAGCACATACGAGTGTATTGACCGGCAAAAATCCATTTATTGACATGTGAAATTAAAATATATGACAATCAAATAGAAATTGTGCTACCTCATCTGCAACATTTGAGAGGGCTCTGTAAATCCCTATCCAAACAGGTATTGTGGCTAGAGTTGGTAGGCATCCTGTCGCAAATGGAAACAAGAGCACACTATCCAAATTAAACAGTGCCCTAAGTTCATCGGTTCAAATTGTTTGTTGAAAATCTTACTCACCTGCTAAAGGATTTATTCCAGCTAGCTAGTATAATCGAGCAGTTTCAAGCTGAATTCGCTTCTGCAAGCACATACGAGTGTATTGACAGGCAAAAATCTATTTATTGACATGTGAAATTGCAATTGACAATTTTACAATCAATTTTCCTATTTAAAATTGATGATGTAGGAATGCGTTTGGGTTCAGTTATTGCTGTCCAGCGAGTGATTGAGCTGACTTGGGATATTCACAACACAAGAAAACAATCGTGAACTGTGTCGGGGCACCTCCGGCAAGGCCCTCTAGCGTGAGAATCAGTGTATGGACTGGAAAGTGGTGGAAATAATATGGAGGGTGTGTGTATACGTGAACATGCAAAATAGCATTACCTTAGTCCATGATCTTGTTCCCATATTTATAGTGGATAAAGTGGTATTAGGGTTTTCATCTGAACCGTTGGATTGGGTTGTTGCCCACTGTTGGATCAGCTTGGTTCCCTAGGCGTACACGTGTCACGCTGTGATTGCTCCACCTAGGTAAGGACTCTACCGCGTCTGACACAGATAAGTGGTTTGACTTATAATGGAAAGTCAACCTGAACACCTTTTGGCGCTATTACTGGTTTCATGATTGCACGTGCAGAATGTCCCAGTGGTAGGTCTGACGTTATCCCAAAATGGCATATGGATCAAGCTTGTTAAGGAAGCTAAGTGAAGAGACGACCTGGAGCTGCATGTCCAGTAAGGTCGTCGCGTTAATAGGACTCGACGAACGAGTGAATGAGTGAGTCATCACGTTTTCCTGGTGAGTTGGGTCGCTCAATGGCAACGATGTAGTTCTCCGTTACGACGGGCTCTGACTTATGGTGGGAAGGCTCGTCGTTAGACGGGCTTGGTCGCTCATTGGCGATGACCGCCATCTAGTGTATCGACGGGCCATGTCCCAAACCCTGGTGGGCCTCATTAACCTTGATCCCTTTGTGGGCTTGCTGGGCCCCAGTCTTGTAGAGATATATTGGGCCTAGCCCATCATGAAATATTCCGTTCAACAATCGATTTCCCTAAAGAAGGAATCCCAATTTTGCAATTTCTGGGTTCCTAATTGACTTGGACAGCGATTCATTGCATTGTAACCGAGAGAGATTATGAAAGCTTGAGAAAGGTAGATAGATAGATAGAGAGAGAGAGAGAGAGAGAGAGAGAACCTGTTGTTTGTCGGAGGATGCCGAAGGACGCCGGAGGATGATCGGAGGATGCCGGAGGAAGATGAAGGAGCCCTAACCGAGCTAAACGAGCGGCGTGATTTTTAGAGAGGAATTGCAAATACGTAATGTGAGAATGTGAGAGGAGAGAGAATATTTGATTTTAACCTATCGTTTCCGTCTTTTGTTTCCTTTTTTGCGATGGGTTTTTATATTATTATTAAATCTTACTTTTATTTATTTATTTTGAAAATTGATTTATTATTGAATAGATTATGAGACAGCTAAATCCATCGCATATTTATTAATGCAGTCGCATATTGAAATGTCTCTCCCGCCAAATTGGGCCGCGAAAATTTCAAGGATTTTTGGACTGTCGCTCCAAAATGTGACCATTTTATTTGCGATTGCCTTAGCCATCGCCTAAACATGTCTACTGCGACAGCCTTTGCTGCCATCTCAATAGGCCATCGCATATTCCTCTATTTCTTGTAGTGACTCTTCCTGGCATTGGGTGTGAACCGCAGAAGGCATTCTGCAGCCTTGTGACCTAAACCATCATACACAGAGCATTTATAAAAGCTACAAGAATCATGAGGTTTTACTAATTCATTACTTTTCTTAGGAGTTGCATGCGGTTTGGGAGCAGCGGTTTCAGCCTTGACAAAGTTAACTGGCTTTGGTTTGACTGCGGGTTTTCTAGGAATGCTCTTCTTGCTTTTGAAGGCAGGAGGAGCGGTCGAAGAAGAAGGGCGGTGAGCCTTGCAGTTGCCAGCACCACCAGTTCCACCAGAAGCGGTTGGAGTGGGGATGCTGTCAACTCCATAAGCCATTTCCTATGCATCTTCACTCTCAGAATCCTTTCCTTTCATCTGAGTTTTTCCCATATTGTTTTTTTGGGTAGACATAATTGAAATTATGTTGTCCTTTACCCTTAGTATTAGCATGCTTCCCCTTAGGAATTTCATTAGTTAGTTTTAAAATTTCCTCATCCTTTTCACAACAGGATGCACACTTCTCTTCTTCACCAGATCCAAATCCCAGACCTTCTTTAATTCCACTGGTTATCTGGGAGTCTATAATTTGATCCATGGTGGATTTTGACTTGAGCCACCCATCAATAATCTTTTGGAGATCGTTGATTTGGGTAACCAGGTCATCATTCCTAAGCTGAAGTGCAGCAACCTTAGTTTCAAGGATGCGGTTTTGATCAGCAAGAGGAGTCATACTTTTGATTTGGTCCTTAAGATTTGAAATTTCAGACCTTATCACAGTTTTCTCCGTCTTGTACTGAGAAATTTCATCATGAGCTAATCCTAATGCTTTCTTTACATTGGAGAATTTTAGGATCAGCATTTCTGCTTCCTTGAACATCCTTTCATGTTCCATGGGAGAAACTTCTTCCACCACCTTTTTCAAAATTTTCTTTGAAATTGCTTTTGAAGGTGGAGCATTTTTAGTAGGAAAAATAGGACGTGAATACGAACAATTTCCTATCTTAATGCTAGGAGTAAGTTTCACATCATCCAATTTAAAATTTGAAATTTTTATAGCAACCTCTTCATCCTCCATATCTAGCGACTCAATTGACTCAGTATCTGACTCATCGGAAACAACTGCAACTACGCAGAGATTAACCTCTTCGGTTTCATCGTCATTTCCATCATCAGAGTCTGTTTCAATCCAAGTTGCTAATTCCTTGGAGTTCTCTTCCTCCTCAGCAACCATTCCCTTGCGATGAGAAAATTTCGCAGGAGAGGTTTTCTTTTTCATGTATTCATATTTAGGCTGTGGACATTCAGATGCAAAGTGAACAGGTTTCCTACAGTTGTAGCAAACTAGGTCACCTTTTTTCTTTGTATCTGTAGCCTTTGAAAATGTTGCTGAAGGTTTGCCTTTAGAAAATGTTTTTGTGAAAGGTTTTGAGGATTTTCTAAATTTTTGAAATCTTTTCACAAACTTGGCAAATTCATCATCATCCATCTCGACGAGTGATGAGGTTGATATTGAAGGATCAGCAGTTTGATTGGAAGTGGTTTGTTTCTCCTCATGTTCCACGACGGACATGGAAAGCGATTTGGTTTTCCCTTCAATCTCTTCAATATGATTTAATTTAAGCTCATAGAATCTACGATTTGCATACAAGTTACTTAGCGACCAAGTATTCAAAACTTTGGAGTCTTCTAGAGAGGTTGCTTTATTTACCCATCTAGAACCTAAAGCAGCTAGGAAAGTCATATTGATTTCCTTACCAGTTAATGTCTTGCCAAGATATCTACAAGCATTAACTACCTCAACATAGCGGTCGTAGGTTTGACGCAAGGTCTCGTTGGATTTTCTGTTGAAGTTGTTGTAGGATCTTTCAACAGCATATAATTTGTTCTCCTTGCATTCGTCATCACCTTCGAGGTAGCTCTCTATGGCATCCAACATCTGCTTTGCGGTTTTGAGATACATCACTTTTTGAAGGGTTAAAATGGGGAGGGTTCCAGAAATGATGTGCCTGGCCTTGCTGTCTAAGCCAGCTAATCTCTTCTCTTCATCTGACCATTCATCTTTTGGCTTTTTGACTTTTGGAGTATCTCTACTGGTGACTGGATCTGTGTTGGTTTTCATGGGAACGAACGGGCCATTAATCACGCATTCCACCAGCATTTCATCAATAGTTTCCAAATGAATAAGCATTCGGCACTTCCAGATGTCGAAGTGGTCTTCGTCCAAAATTGGAACGTGTGAATAGTTAACAGTTGTCATTGTCTTTGAGTTTGCTATATTGAATCGGGACACAAGCTGATAAGCTTGAAAAACAGTGGTTTTAAAATGTGTTAAGCTCTGATACCACTTGTTGGTCTCAAAGGTGGCAACAAGGGAGAAAAACAGCTAGAGGGGGGGTGAATAGCTGTTACAAATTTTTCGCCCTCTTTTAAAAACTAAACCTCTAAGCTTACAAAACCTCTTGCAGTGTGTTAGAAACTGCAAGTAGAGTTGTAAAATGCACAGCGGAATATTTGAGTTACAAAGCGGTTTTGAGGAGCGGTTTGTAAAGCGGTTTTATAGTGCGGTTTCAGTGAGTGCGGTTTACAAACAAAGTGATGTTTTGGCAATGTTAACTCCAAACACAATTCTTAATAATGGATAACTACAAGTAAGATCAAATAGAGAAAAAGATAGATAGTTAAAAAGCATAAGAAATAATAAATGCAGAAAGTAAGAACACGATATTTAGAGTGGTTCAATCGATAAACGATCTACGTCCACTACCAAGATGGTTAGTACTGGATTTCTAAGAGAGATTTTATATTGAGCATATGAGAGATTACAAAGTACAATGACTAATACTCAGATCTAAAATCTTTTCTATGAAGAACAAATCCTAGACTATAACTAGTGTATCTCAAATGAATAATCTATGTGATTAAACAAGTGAGGTGTATGTATGTTTACAAGATCAAGGCTCTTTAAATCTATGAGATGGAGAGCACAATGATTCTTGATGGTATTAAGGCTTGATTTCTGGGCTGGGATATATATTTCTTGAAGTAGAAGATGATGATTTAAAGGACTTAGAATTTCTGGGCAGAGCTTCAGCTTCTATGAACACAACACTTTCAATTTTCTCAAGCAATCTTCAAATGGTGAAGATTTGGGGTATTTATACCCAAGCATCCAAGATATTGCCGTTGGACACAGCTGTTGCAAGGACAGTACTTTATGCTTTCCCATTGGTCCACAGTAACCACTTTTGTCCTTAGGAACTGTAGTTGCAGATAAAGCTGATCAGACCTCAGCTGCAATTAAGGTGGTTAGGACATCTGTCACCTTTTCATGATCCTTGCAGATCTTGTCTGAAAAGTAATCACGTGACAAGATATGGTGGTTGACATTTGAAATTGCTGACGTGGATTTCAATGGTCAAATGTGGTTCACTTCAAGTCTTCAATCATTGGAGCGGTCCTGGTGCATAAGCGGTTCTGAGTATAAGCGGTTTCACCAGTGGAGGATCCTTTAGTGCTGATTCGAAGATGGAACTGCAATGTAGTTTGCATGGAGCGGTTCATAAGGTAGATTGCACTTAGGAGTTAAGGAGCAGTTTCAGACAAGAATTCCATCAAGCGGTTTTGGATGAGACGGCTCTGCTAGGAGGATTTGTCAAGGCGGTCTGAAACTTTGAACTGCATCCTCAGATCCTCAAATCCTCAAATCCACAGATCCCCAAATCCACAGATCCATAAATCTACAAATCCATAGATCCACATATCTACAGATCCACAGATCCTCAAATCCACAAATCCACAAATCCACAGATCCAATGAGTCTTGTGCCAGTCTTCAAGCCTAATTTAACCTATTCTATAAAATGGACTTAGCTAAAAAATTGAAGTCTAAGCTTCATTACATATGGGCCTAAAGTCCTTAAAATAGACAGGAGGTTATGGTATCAATCAAATCTAATCTCAAATAGGAGGATTAAAATATGCATACCCAACAAACAGTATACCAATCAAATGATCTTCAATTCAATCAACAGGATGCAACAGGAAATGTCTACTTCAAGAAGCGGTGGTCCAACAGCCAGCCTGCCGGAATTTTCACCTTTGCAGCCTAGGACTCTGTTCTCGGATGTTGGACCAAGCACAGAAGGCAATCAAAGTAATGTCACAATGGCCAACACTATTCAGACGGAAAGCACCACTATCACATCCAACCCGGTTCCGCTATCAACATACTTCACCTTTGCGACCCCACCTCCTATGGGGCAAGCAGGGAGTTTTAATACGTTTGGTACTCGTTTCAATCAATTTGTTGTCACTAACCCTGTTGCAGATAAAACCCTTGCAAGTGAAGTACAGCAGATTAAAGATATTCTCATGAAGGTCCCAGGAGTCACCTTACCTTCAACCAAGCATCTCCAACCAGCCATCATGATTCACGTGTCGTTCCTCCCATAACTGGTGTGGAGATCCCCAAAAGATTTCAAGTATCTCCAATGAAACAATATGATGGTACAACGGACCATGCGGAGCACATAGCCCTGTACCAAGAAAAGATGGACATCATTAGCATTCCCCCGCATCTTAAGAAAGTCTGTTTGTGCAGAGGTTTTGGGTCAACTCTATCCGGTCCTGCCTTGATGTGGCTGACTAATCAGCCTATGAATTCTATCTCTTCTTACTCTCAACTACCACTACCAGAAAAAGGTCATTTAGCGACGGAAATTTCCGTCGCTAAAATTCAATTTTCGTCGCTAAAAAAATCACCGGCGGAAAAATTCCGTCGGTGGTCCGCCGCTACCAGCCCTTCGCAGTGCTCCGACGGGTCAATTTCCGCCGGTATTTTTTGATTTTACCGACGGAATTTAATTCCGCCGGTGAATTAATGGTTCCAGCGACGGAAATTTCCGCCGTTAAATCAATTTAATTTAATTAAATTTTCATTTCAGCGGCGGAAATTTCTGTCGCTGTAATAAAAATTAATTTAATTAAATTAATTTTAGCGGCGGAAATTTCCGTCGCTGTAATAAAAATTAAATTAAAATAAATTAATTTCAGCGGCGGAAATTACCGTCGCTGAAATTATTTAATTTTAATTTAATTTTTATTACAGCGACGGAAATTTCCGCCGCTGAAATCAAAAATTAAATAAAAATTAAATGAGATAGCGGCGGAAATTTCCGTCGCTGGAATAAAAATTAATTAAAATAAATTAATTTCAGCGACGGAAATTTCCGCCGCTGAAATTAATTTATTTTAATTAATTTTTATTCCAGCGACGGAAATTTCCGCCGCTATAATCAAAAATTAAATTAAAATTAATTGATATAGCGGCGGAAATTTCCGTCGCTGTAAAAAAAATTAATTGAAATAAATTAATTTCAGCGACGGAAATTTTCGTCCGATTCCCGAGATAAATTAAAAAAAAATAATTTAAAATATCAATAAACCAAAATTTTTTGTACCTGATATAACATTTCAATTTATAAAACTAAAACTATAAAAACTAAAAATCAAATATCAGCGTACCAAATAAAAACTAAATATCACCGTACCAAATCGGGAGGGGGAGAGGGGGGAGAGGGGGGGAGGGGCTCCCGCGGGTACCAAATGTCTCAAATGTTTACAAACAAGTATAAATTAGTACAAAAATGTCTAAAATAGTCCGTAATCAACTCGGGGGGAGGCTGGAAATTACCCTGGGGGTCCTGGCCGATATGAGCCATCAACAGCGCCAATTGTCTTTGAGTCTCTGCATGACGCCGATCATTCTCCTCCTGCATCTGCGTCTGAACCGCCAAAGCCTCCGCAAGCTTTGCCCGCTCGCGTCTCTCCTCCTCCAACGCAGCCTCCAGAGTGTCGACCCTCGGATCATGAAACGTGGGCAGGGCAACATTTCGCCGACGGCCACGGCCGACGCCGACGGGCATTGCCACCCGTAATCCCCATCCCTAACACTCGGGCTCCTCTCGATGTCCCTCAGAGGTGACCGAGTGCCAAACATCAGGCACGAAGGGGACGGGCTCGCCGGGAGGCGTTCCTTCGGGAACAACGGCGGCTTGATATGCTCTCTGTCAAAATAAAACAAACAATTATAATCATATACACAATGTAAGGTACATAAATAAATTTACATATTCAAAATCAAGTCATTTAATGATAGTTTACTTACAAAGGCATTAGCAGAGCGATCGTCAACCCATTGCGGAGGTTGATCGGGCGCTGTAGGATTCCGAAGATGGGTGCTAGCGTAAACATCCACAAAACTAATATTCTGGCCATGCTCCCTTCCCTATAAATAAAATAAGCGATATTATTACTTTGAAATTGTATAAATGCAACATTTAAACTGATTTAAAAGCATGCATACACTACATTTACACTAAAACCATGGATTTCATAGCATCAACATGGCTCCCAGCTAAAATACATACATAAACCTATTTAAAAGCATCCATACACTACTACATTTAAACTAACATACATACCATGCGGTCGTGATGCTTGGCGACCGGGATTGTTCCCATGGTATGCATCGCCGCCGATCCCGAGGAGCCTGCTCTATTGGCCTTGGCCTGATTGGATATAGCCTTCGCCGCATCCGACCCCCAATATTCGCAAAATTGACGAAACACCTCCTCGGTCATCCAAGTAGGTGTCGAGGGCTGTTGTCCCGCCGCGAGCCGATTAGTATAATAATTTCTCTTCGTGGTACCTATAAAAAATATGAATATCTCGTAAACATATAATGATGACATTATAAAATTAAAAGAGTATAATCATTGTTAATTAAACTAATTAAGGATAGATAAATATGTTACCAATATGATCCCTAAATAGCTTGTGAGCCTGTATATCGAAAACATATCTAGCCTTCGCCTCGTCGATTTCCGGCGCCCAATAATATTTATCCTACAACATATAATGATAACATTACAAAACAAAAAGAGTATAATCATTATTAATTATAACATTTTAATAACAAACTAACATTTAAGTTTTAAATAAAAACCATTAACACATTACCTTAAACTCCTCCCACGCATCCTCCTTCTGCCTCGGTGGCAATGATTTCCAGTTGGGCCAATACTCGGTCATTTTCCGAGACCGCCAGTATTGCCCGATCTTAGTCCCTGTGGTAGGGTATCCACCTACAAACCTGCCAAGTATATTTATACAATAACATTTTAACTTAAATAATGAATTATATATAAAACAAAAAGGAACCAACTTATATCAAATTAATGAAGAGTTACTTACTGGTCATAATGTGCCGATATCCGGACAAATATCCTCCCCTCAGAATCGACAGTAGTCTGAGTATCGGCCCCAGAGGTGGAGCTAGTACTACTGCGTGAAGGGTCGACATCATCAGTACCGGATCGGGACGGTTGCGTCCCAGTAATAGATGTGTAGATGGGCTTAGTCTTCTTACCCTTACCCTTTCTACTAGAACTCATATCTGTATTACAGTAAAAATATTAAAATATACAACTTTAACAATAGGAAACAATATATTCACAATACATCTAAAACTTTAAAGTTCTAATAATCTAAAGCATTCACAATACATATAAAACTTTAAACTATTAATAATATAAAGCATTCACAATACATATAAAACTTTAAAGTTCTAATAATCTAAAGCATTCACAATATATATAAAACGACGGATATTAATAATAATCTAAAGCATTCACAATACATATAAAACTTTAAAGTTCTAATAATCTAAAGCATTCACAATACATATAAAACTTTAAAGTATTAATAATCTAAAGCATTCACAATACATATAAAACTTTAAAGTTCTAATAATCTAAAGCATTCACAATACAATTTTAAACTTTAAACTATTATTAATCTTCGTCCCCATCATCATCACTGGACTATGAATTACTACAAAACTCGAGTTCTTCATCTTCGTCTTCGGACTACGATGAATCAAACTCGGTTCCTCTTCCTCTTCCTCTTCCTCTTCCTCTTCCTCGATTCATCAATATCAATGTGCGCGAGATGACCTGAACGAGGCGGAGGAGTTGGAAAATTCACTGGTAAGATATCCTCCTCGGGTTCATCAACATTTTGAGGAATATGAGTGACATCATCTAATGGATGATTAGGCGATGAAACGTTAGGTGGCACCGGCATTTCATCCTCTTGATAGGGTGTTTCTAATGACGACTGTAGTTGTCGACGAGGGTAGGTTGTCAATCATGCTCCTAGCCTTGGTCATCCAGACAGCCCACCATCCGTCGGGTCGCGGACGAGGGTAGGGAGTCATGTATACCTGTTGTGCTTGAGATGCTAAGATGAAGACGTCGTCGCCATTATGTCTGGACGAGTCCTTTACATCGACGAGGTCAAATATGGCGTGCTTCTTAACACCTCGCACAAAGATCCCGCCAATCACAATTGAACAAGACAACATTGTTTCTACCCAAATACTCCACCTCGACTACTTCTTTCAGGACGCCATAATAATCAAGGTTTCCTTTAAGCTTCACACCGCTATTCCACGTCAATTTAGAGCCCCCGTAAGCTTTGGTATGAAACACATAGCCATTCACGAAATAACCGTTGTATAAATGAACGTTCAAGTACGGACTTGATGCTAAATGTCTTAACCTCGCAGCTTTGGCATCACCCGGATGTTCAGCTATCTATAAGACAATATTGTAACCAATTTAATACAATTTTAAGATTGAATGTTTAAAGAAGTGTATAGAATAAATTTGAATGAAACGAAATATTTACATATTTCCTTAGCCAGTTTGAAAATTCTCTTTCTGTCCTAGTTGCGATGAGTTCTGGAGATAAATCCTGAGCTAAATCTTCAAACATTCTGCAATAGGGTTAAACAAGGCATTTCATATGCAGGTAATTAAACATGCATAATTTAATCGAAGAGGCGTAAACATAACATCAATGACTTACTTGATATATTCCCCAACCTCGTCGCAGTTAAGAAGAACATACGTTTCGACCGCGGCAAACTCTTTAGCGGTTAACGTACGCGTACCAACCCGTTTGCCGAGGAACCGACCAGGGGATGAAAATACAGAGATGTTTCCCTTAGACGGAAAACCACCATCGTAATTGCGGCCAACCCTAGTCAATCTCGTATCAACATCAGGAGGAAAATATGTTCCGACAAAGGCAACAATCTCATCTATAATAACAACCTCTGAAATTGAGGCCTCGACCATGGCCCTATTGCTCATCTTCCTTTTCAATTGGCCTAGATACCTAAAAGTCATTCGTAGATTAAAACATAAATAATGTTAAAGAAGGTATATTGTTAACGCTCAAATTATTTAGAAATAGAATAAATTCAATTACCTCTCAAATGGATACATCCATCTGTATTGAACTGGACCACCGACTCTAGCTTCGTATGCCAAGTGGACCGGTAAATGCTCCATAGAATCAAAGAATGAAGGAGGAAATATCTTCTCAAGTTTGCACAAAGTCACTACGATGCTCTCCTCAAGCTTTTTCATGTGATCAACACGCAGTGTGGTCGATGTTAACGCTCGGAAAAACTCACTTAACTCTGTTAACGCCACCCAGATATTGTCAGGCAAGAGACCCTGAGAGCAATCGGAAGTAGCCTATCCAGCAAAACGTGGCAATCGTGACTCTTCAAACCCTGCACTTTCCCCTCCTCTACATTGACACAGTTACCAATGTTAGACGCGTAACCATCTGGAAGCCTTAAATCCTTGAGCCATTTCAGGAGGAGGAGCTTCTTTTCCTTTGTAAGCACGTATTGAGCCATCGGTCTAACTGGTTTACCATTGACGTATACCAAGTCTAAGGCCGGCCGCTTACAGATTTCCTTAAGGTCCTTTCGAGCTTTTTCGTTGTCTTTAGTTGTTCTCTTGAAATCCATCAACGTGTTAAAAACATTATCGAATACATTCTTCTCAATGTGCATCACGTCAAGGTTATGTCGAATGAGATTTGTTTTCCAGTATGGCAGCTCCCAAAATATACTCCTCTTGATCCAGTTATGGGTAGTCCCAAACCCTTGTATTTTGGTCTTCGAAAACTTTTTCCCCCACCGAGGATCGGGCAATGTAGATACCTTCTCATAGACCGTGTCACCACTTAAACGAATCGGGGCCTCATCATGGTCAATCTTGTTCTTTTTAAACGCATTCTTCTGGGTCCTGAATGGGTGGTCCTCCGGAAGAAATTGTCTATGGCAATCGAACCAACATGGTTTTCCAGAGTGCGTGAGCGTGAAAGACTTTGTGTCACTCATACAATACGGACAGGCCAACTTCCCGTGGGTGCTCCAACCCGATAACATCCCATATGCAGGGAAGTCATTAACTGTCCACATCAACGCAGCCTTCATGCTGAAATTCTCTCGCTTGAAAGCATCCCACGTTTCGACCCCATCCTCCCAAAGCTGCTTCAATTCGTCCATCAAAGGTCGGAGATAGACGTCAATGTTCCTCCCAGGGCTGTTTGGGCTGGGGATGAATAACGACAAGAACATGTAGGGATCACTCATACACAACCAGGGCGGAAGATTGTAGACAGTGGCTATAACCGGCCAACAAGAGTAAGATTTTGCCCCAGGACCAAACGGATTGAAACCATCAGAGCAGATGCATAACCGTATATTTCTTGCTTCAAACGCAAAGTCAGGATAAGTCTCATCAAAGTGTTTCCATGCCTCCCCATCACTGGGATGAATCAACACACCCTCTTCACGCAAACTTTCCTTATGCCAACGCATTGCCTCTGCAGTAGATTTAGACGCGTAGAGGCATTGCAGTCTTGGAATCAACGGCATGTAACGCAACTGCTTATGTGGTCTGTTTTTCTTGTGTTTTGAACTCCCCCTCTGATTTGGCTTATATCTACTTTGTCCGCAAATTGAACACTCTGTCTTCTGTGAATCTTCCTTGTAGAATAGCATGCAGTCATTCTTACACGCATCAATCTTTTCATAACATAGCCCAATCTGCCCAACCAACTTCTTTGTCTCATAAAAGTTTGTAACCATCTTATTCTCTTTCGGCAACATCCGCTTAATTGCTTTCATGATACGATTATAAGCAGACTGGCTAATATTGCAATCAGCCTTTATGTTAAGGAGCTCAGCCACAGCCTCCAACACACTGATCTCGCAACCTGGATAGACCTTCTCTTTTGCAGAGTCCATAGCATCAATAAATTTCTTGGCTGCAGGGGTTGGTTCTTGCTGTTGGTTCTCTGACCAATCGAAGGAAGGACCGGCTGCATCCCTAACCATATCTTCCATATTCAAAGGTGGTTCTTCATTGTCCTGAATAATAGGTTCGGGTTCGGGAGGTACATGAATATTCCCGGGGGGATTATTCGCAACATTTGTGCGCAATCTCAGCTCACCATGACGGGTCCACCGTTTGTACCCAACTTCAAACCCGTTACGCAAAAGATGTTTCTGAGTATCGATCAAGCTTAGATACTTGACATTACAACACTTTTCGCATGGACACCTAATCTTACCATCTTTATCCATGTGACTGGTTTTATTTGATTGAGCAAATTCAATAAACCCCATCAACCCTCTATAAAACTCAGGATTGATACTGGAATGATTCGGCAACTTCCGCTTGTACATCCAACTACGATCATCGTTAACAGACATCACTCCTGCATTGCAATCCATATATTATACGTACACTCAATTTAATCGACGGATGAAACAAAATTGGGATGTTAATAATTATTGGATTTCATAATATATTAACAGTTTAGAAGTAATTAACGTATTATCATTCCCTAAATTTGAATTACAAACTTAAAAGCAACACAGATCTTCTTAAAATAAATATAAAGCTTCTAACTCATATTTAACAATATATTAACAGGTCTTCTTAAAGTGTCTAGGAACTCGTTCCCGCTCCCGAACTCGAATCTCTACTCTTCCTCCGCCTCGGTCCCCGGGAGGTCTTTGGTCTAGGTATGTTGAAAAAGTCAGTCTGACCTCGTCCTGGCTCAGGTATCGTGTGAGACGGTGGATCAATCACCGTAGCTCTCGCAGCTCTTTCCCGCCTCAAGGCCTCCTGCGAGCTATCACTTCGGGATCATTTCTCAAAGCATCTCTCCGAAGCTCCGTCTCTCATAATCGCTGCAATGTCGCCGGTGATTTCATCGGGGTTGTCTTGGCCTCTATGTCTCTTAATGTCCGCTGGAAGAATAGTCTCGCCCCAAAATACTCTCGGCGTCGAGCCTCTATCATCACCGTACAGGACCTTTGCTGCTCCTCGTACCATATCAGATACTCGGTGGTCAGAAATGTGATACCTCTAGTCAGACGGAGTAGTGGTCGTATCGGAAGAAAGCCCTCTAGAAATGCTCTACCAAAGAAATGTGTAGTTTGAGGCTCAATCATAATCATCAGCATGGTATTAGTCGTCAACTGCTCTCTCAAAGTCCGAATGGTCCGCTGCGGTATCCGCACCGCCCGCTCACTAGAGATGGAATGCAAAAGGATGATACATGTAGTCCGGAAGTCAGACAATCACCGACCCGTCCTGAATATCTCTCATAGTCTGCAATCCCCATGCTGGAATCCAATAGTACAGGTTTGCGGTCTCATATCGGGCCAAGGCCAACCTCCTATGCCAACTCTCAGTAGCGGCATCCCTCAATATCCTGCGCTGTCCAGTTGCCCAAGGTAATGCCGTCTTCCCCTCTGGCAGCGGCGATATCAAGCGCAATCTCTCATACAGCCACAATGATAGTAATCTGGGCCGCTCGAACCCATGTACTCGGATCCTCCGGCTAATCTATCAATGCCGTGGTATGTCTCCGCTAGCAACAGTGGAATGATGTCCATCGCTCTCCCGTCCGATTGAATATGCCGGATGTCAACTCCTCGATCACCTCTCGCCCGCTGATGATCTCTAACGGCGTAGCTGGACACACTCCGATGTAGGCGAAGTAGTGTGCGGCAGAGACGAGCAACATGAATATATCTAAGGAAGTGGATAGATCAGCAGGGCCGGGTCCGACTCAATCTGGCTATATGAGTCAAGTCTATGAATCTATCGTCAACGACAATGCCCGATACCCGGTCTCGATAATCCCAAGAATTTAGATAGTTGCTCCGTAATCGATCGTCTGTCTCGAGGAAATGCCGCCCTCGACTCGGCCACACCGATCGGTGCTCGAAAATCCTCCATCGTTGGCATCGAGATCATTGTACGATAGGGTGAACACATGTCGCTCCGAATCCCAAAAGCATGAAGCAGCTCGGAGCAGATCCCAATCAATCTTCCAATCTTTTAGAGACCAGATGCATGGCATGCTATACCTCCTGTCAATAAGTTTCTGGTGTTGTTTTTGGTGAAAGCGCGAGAGTTCAAGAACGTCTTGTTGAAATTGATACTCTCGGGAAACAATTTCTCCATTGTAATGCTCCATGTTGCCTTAAATTGGGGCTGCTGGGATTTTTTACCTATTAATATTGTGAATAATTGTAAATTGTTAATATTTAAAATTAGGTTTAGAATTGGGGTTGGCTTCTTAGTATCAACAAATCTTGAGCTCTAGTTCAAACTAAACTAAAGGATAATGGTGTTCCTACCTAACCACCTACTATATCCTTTAAGTGCATGTTTGATAAACCTATCCCATCCCGAAATGCATGATTATATGAAATGCAAATATCACTTTGTCTACTTGCTTTATAATCGAAAATAAAGAAATTTCGGCTTTTGCATAGACCTAAATTATTACTATTGTGAATAATTTTAAATATTAATATTTAATTCTTTGTTGTAAAATATATAATTTTACAATGATGATTTAAATTAACATTTATAAACAAGATGAGAGTCGTTATCATCCACAACTATCAAAACTCTATCTCAGCTTAGACCAAGAAAGACAGAGCAAACAAGTTCTCGACTGTTTGAGCAAAGGATTTTTCGTTTAATATAGGTTTTCCGGTTTCACTTTGTCCTCCTCTCTAAGGATCTCAAACATCTGGCCATGTTCTTGACAGTGCCTGTTTTCCTCCAATTTTTTCAATCTCCACCTTCCATTTACCCAAGATCACGATTGCGAGAATCTTCCTCATGAGCTTAGAAGGCGGCGGTGTTGCCCTCAATCTCACGGTGCGAAGCAACGGTGAGATTGAGGAGCTGCCTTTCAAGCTCATGAGGAAGATTCTGCAATCAGGATCTTCCTTAAATAAATGGAAGGTGGAGATTGAAAAAATTGGAGGAAATTTATGTTTTCTCTGCACTGGTGTTATACTGTTACCTTGTTTTTACTTGTGACCGTATAACACCAGTGAAGAGTAAAACAGGCACTGACAAGAACATGGCTGTGATGTTTGAGATCCTTAGAGAGAAGAGGACAGTGAAACTGGAAAAACTCTTATTAAACAGAAAATCCTTTGCTCAAACAGTAGAGAACTTATTTGCTCTATCTTTCTTGATCAAAGATGGACGGATTTTGATAGCTGTGGGTGAGAAAGGCTCTCATCTTATTTATATTTTAAGATGTTAACTACCAACCACAATACCCTAAGGTGCATCTAGGGGTGCCAGGATTGATATCAGCCACTCAAACGTAGGCGATATACATCACTGTCCGCGATGCCGTCAATCGCCCCAAAATGGGATCTAGAACCACTAAGGTAGTATGCAGTTGAATATGTTACATTATTGAGAAAGGCTCTCATCTTATTTATATTTTAAGATGTTAACCACCAACCACAATACCCTAAGGTGCATCTAGGGTGCCAGGATTGATATCAGGCGCTCAAACGTAGGCGATATACATCACCGTCCGCGATGCCGTCAATCGCCCCAAAATGGGATCTAGAACCACTAAGGTAGTATGCAGTTGAATATGTTACATTATTGAGACATTCACCCCCTTCCTCCCCCTTTGACTTTAAAAGACTTGAAAATTAGATAGACCTAAATTATTACTATTGTGAATAATTTTAAATATTAATATTTAATTCTTTGTTGTAAAATATATAATTTTACAATGATGAATTAAATTAACATTTATAAACAAAATGAGAGTCGTTCTCATCCACAACTATCAAAACCCTATCTCATCTTAGACCAAGAAAGACAGAGCAAACAAGTTCTCATTTGTTTGAGCAAAGGATAAGACAGAGCAAACAAGTCCTCCAATTTTTCAATCTCCACCTTCCATTTATTTAAGGAAGATCTGATTGCAGAATCTTCCTCATGAGCTTGAGTAAATGGAATGTGAAGATTGAAAAAATTGGAGGAAAGTTCTGTTTTCTCTTCACTGGTGTTATACTGTTACCTTGTTTTTACTTGTGACCGTATAACATCAGTGAAGAGTAAAACAGGCAATGTCACAAACATGGTTGTGATGTTTGAGATCCTTAGAGAGAAGAGGCTCTATCTTTCTTGATCAAAGATGGACGGATTTTGATAGCTGTGGGTGAGAAAGGTTCTCATCTTATTTATATTTTAAGATGTTAACCACCAACCACAATACCCTAAGGTGCATCTAAAGAATCCCACTACCACCATCACTACTACTACCACCACCACTACGTACTACCACCACCACTATTACCACTACTACCGCTACTACCACCACTACTACCACTACTATTACTAATACTACTACGTATACCACCACTACCACCACCACCACAAAATTAACAAAATAGAGAGGGGTAGAGAGAGAGGGTTTACATTTATAATGAGCTGGAGTGGAAAATATCAAGTCTTTTGCACAAGCATTTGGCCCAAATATTGAAACTTTGAAAGTAGATTTACTATTATAATTAATCAGAAAACAAGAAAATCCCCAACTCCAGTTTTTGTATCTTCTACAAACTGAAGTTGGGGATTTTCTTGTTTTCTGATTAATTGCTAAATCTACTTTCAAAGTTTCAATCTTTGGACCTAATGCTTGTGCAAAAAACTTGAGATTTTCCACTCCAGCATAACCCCATGGTAGTGGTTGTACGTGATAGTAGTGGAGTTGGATTAAACGTAGGCGACATAATCACCGTCCGCGATGCCGTCAATCGCCCCAAAATGAGATCTAGAACTAGATGTTCCTAAACTCTTTCATCCACAGTTTTCTTACTTATTTGTTTGTAACTGAAGCAAATAATACTAAGTTTACACCTTGTCTAATTCCTCCCATTAGTGTTACCTCTGAACAGAAATCATACTCCATTTAGAAACAACTGATATACATTACTTACATCCCAACGTGTTCTTTACAGAAAAATAAATTTCAGCTAACACATAACTCGTAACTACGCCACATCAACCTTTTTTCTTTGACTAGTGCAGTTTAAATCACATCGCCTAAAGCTACAGAGAACAACTGTTAGGTTTGAAACCCAAATATCCTAAAATCATTTCTAGAACAATCTATGTCCCAAAAACAAAGTAACAATTGTCTTAGAAGCAAATGGTTCGAAATTGCCTAATAATCTTAATTGCACCTAAAACATTTCATTTCAAACTAGGGGTCAAATTTGAAATTCAAACTAGGCAGGACAGATGTTGGCATACACAATTGGTTGGAAAAAAAAAGATAATCCATAAAGTAAATGTTAGATATGGGACAGACGTTAAAAGAATACCCACATCTTCTATTAGATCCAAGGGAGTATAACTTTATAACATCAAACAACAATAGCCCAAACGAAAACAATAGTTTTACAGATTAAAACAAGCTTACAACAAAATCAAAAAAAGATAAATGGAGCACAGAAACCAAATCCTGAAAACTTGAACGTCTTTCGACTTCTAGGATTCAATTAGGTCACGAAAAACGTGAGTAACCACAAGATCATCAAGTATTCATGCTAAGCACTCAAAGAGGGGGTCATATACTCTACGAAGGTCATTATTAACTGAACCAAATCCAATGTCTAATTTTAACTCAATTAATCAAATAAACAGATGGTTGTAATCATCTTTAGCATAAATTACCTCTTAATTAATAAACAAAATCCAACTCAGGTCTAATTTTAACCTAAAAATATGTAAGAATTTGAGCACATTATAAGTTCACAGACAAATTCAAAAAATAAAAATAAAAAAAAAATTGAGCACATTATAAGTTCAAATAGAGTAAAATCCACTTACTGAGCAAGAATTTGACCAAGAAATAAGAAATAGTAGTAGAAAAAATCAAACACAGATTCAAAAAAAAAAATCACAGACAGATTCAAAAAAAAAATAAAATTTGAGCACATTATAAGTTCAAATAGAGTAAAATCCACTTACTGAGCAAGAATTTGAATTTGATTGATACCTTTTTCGGTGAGGGAAGAGAGAGGGAGAATTTTAGATTGAACGGAGACGGCGGCAGTAACACGTCGTTGAGGCGGTGGCGGAGGAGTTGAGAGGGACGGCGGTTGGGCGACGGCGATGAGGAGACGGCGGCAAACGGTGATGGAAGATGAGAGAGCTTCGACGGCGAGGGAAGTGAGAGAAAGCGGGAAGAGAGAGAGAGATATATTAGAACCGTAATGATTTTAGGGCGTAAAATGGGTATTTATATTTTTCTTCAGCGACGGAATATTCCGCCGCTGAGAATTCGCCGCTGGTAACTACGTTCACGTGGATCGATGATGTGGCATGTATCACCGACGAAAATTTCCGTCGCTGGTTTAATTAACCTCAGCGACGGAAATTTCCGCCGCTATAATTAAAAATATCATTAATAAAAATCATTATTTATATTATTTATAACATGAAAATTATTTGAAATTACAATCAAAAAAATAAATATGAGTCAATAAATATTATTTTTGAAAAAATAAATAAATCATAAATATTTATTAATTTTAATTTAATAAATATCATTCTTTTTAATTATATAAAACATGAAAATTATTTTAAGTTACTGTTAAAAAAATAAGTATGAGTCAATAAATATTATTTTTGAAAAAATAAATAAATCATAAATATTTATTAATTTTAATATAATAAATATCATTCTTTTTATTATGCCATATACCCTATACACTATACACTATACACTATACACTATACACTATACACTATACACTATACACTATACCCTATACACTATACCCTATACACTATACACTATACCCTATACACTATACTATATACCCTATATACTATACACTATACCACTATACCCTATATACCTTATACCTTTATCTGTTTATACTATACATACTGTCTATTTATACCACTATACCTATACATATACCATATACACTATGCCATATACCATATACACTATACCCACATACCACTATGCACTATACCACTATACCTATTATACCACTACCTATACTCATATACCACTATCTGTTTATACACCTATCTATGCATACATACACTATACCTATACCTATACTTATACCACATACCTATATATACACATATATCTGCTCTGTATATGCTATACCCATACCCTATATATTATACCCTATACACTATACACATACCTATACACTATACCCAGTACCCTATATCTATATCTATTTATACTATACCTATACACATACCTATACCACATGCCACATTTATACCTATACCACTATCTGGCTATACACTACCCTATACCTCTATCTGGCTATACACTATACCCTATACCCTATAGAGTTTAGGGTTTAGGGTTTAGGGTTTAGGGGTTAGGGGTTAGGGGTTAGGGTTTAGGGTTTAGGGTTTAGGGTTTAGGGTTTAGGGTTAGGTTTTTTTTTTTTTTTTTTTTTTTTTTTTTTTTTTGGGAAACCAGGACGGTACCTGGGAGGATTTTATTAAACACAAAATATAAGAGAATACAAGAGGGGGACAACCATTCACAAAGTGAAATGGAGCCGAAACCTCACGCTATCTATTACAAAGAAACCTATCTACGCTAGGATATACCACCTACAAACCATACCACAATTAGCCTCAAACAAATAGGCTATAAATCTATCAAAACTAAGAACAAAAGCTATTTCCATCTATAAGCATATGTACCAAAATGATCTTTATGAAGAGCTTCAATAACCTCTTTTGGAAGCCTCTGTGTAGAGCTGTACACCATATCTCCTTTATGAACATGAGCTTCATTAGCCAATCTATCTGCCACTCCATTCCCTTCTCTGTACACATGTGTAATTTTCCAATCCCCACATAATCTTTTACATTCTCTTAGTTCATAAGCAAAGTTCCAAGGACCTTCATAAACCTTCTGCAAGACTGAAACCGCCACCATAGAATCCGATTCAACTTGGACTTGCTGAATTTGCAACTGATGACATAACCTTAAACCATCTCTCAAAGCTAAGATTTCTCCTTTCATGTTCGTCCCAGGTCCATAATAGTTTGAGAAAGCCCCTAACATGGCTCCTCTGTCATTTCGAATGATTCCTCCTCCTGTACAAATGTGATTCCTTGCTGAACCATCAGTGTTTAATTTGACAAAATTATGAGGAGGGACCTCCCATCTCACAGCAAGAAGTCGCTTTATCCTTGGACTCTTCACCGAAACGTTGAGAAGACGAAAAATGTGCAAGTCAATTGCTTTGTGTTCAGTTTTAGGAACAAAACTGAGGCAGATTTCTTGAACTCCACTTCGAATTTGCTTCAAAATTTCTTGAATAATCATAGGCTTGTCCTCATATTTTCTTTTGCACCTGGCCTTCCATAATTCCCAGCAAGTCATAAGCATAACTCCCATTCTGACTAAACCAATCTGAGATCGTAAAGAAATTTTGTGCATCCAAACATCCCACAGCTGCTCAAATGAATCATATTGGTGAGGAATTGTGAAGATTGTTGCTAGTTGCTGCCATACCTTAGAGGCTACAGCTGAGTGTAAGAACAAATGAGTGCACGACTCTTGCTGAGGTTGATCAGTGCAGCATAGACATTGAGATACCAGGGTGATGCCTCTAGTTTGAAGTCTTTCATCTACAGCAAGACCATTTAACAACAGCCTCCACCAGAAACAACTTATCTTTGTCGGAACACATTTATGCCATATCTTTGTACCCCACTTGGTTGTTCTTTCCTTTGCTCTTATGAAATCCCGCCAAACCCCAGTCTCGAAATTTCCAGATCTGGTCAATTGAAACCTCAGCAAATCAGGTGCATCACTATTTACGCTGACTCTTTTTATTCCTTCATGAAACTGCCCAGGTATAAATGGCAACATATTGTTTATTTGCTGTAAACCGTCTTTCACTGTCAAATTGTCTTCTGAGTTGCCTCCCAAAATAGTCCCCATCCAATTGCTATTCCAGAAACTGATGTCTCCTGCACCCACTTCCCAAATACTGTTTTGTTCTAATCCAGGTAAGACATTCAGAATAGACTTCCATATGTGAGAAGCCACTGTCGAAGTTCTTCCTTGAAACTTGTCCCTCATGAACTTAGCCCATAAAGAATTTCCTTGGAGATATGACCAAGCCAATTTTGAAATCAAAGCATAGTTAATGTCCTCCATTTTTCTCAAACCAAGACCACCTTCCTCTTTAGGCCTACAAACTTTCTTCCAAGATAACCAATGAGCTTTTTCTTCCTCGCCATTATTCCATAAAAATCTCGAGAACAGGCTATTTAATTGAGAAATTATTCCTTTGGGTAACTTAAGGACCCCCATTGAGTATAAAGGAATACTCGTTAGCACAGCATTTAATAGAGTCAGTTTGCCTCCCATACTCAACAGTCTTGATTTCCACCCTTTAACCCTTTTGGAAATGGAATTTTCCAAATGAGACAGATAATCCCTCTTCAAGCGGCCTTTAAACAAGGGGATTCCCAAATATTTCATAGGGAAAGAGCTTTCCTTGCATCCAGACCAACGAGCAATGTTACCTCTATCTCTCCCACTTACATGCGAGGCTGTATAAAAGCCACTTTTCTCAAAGTTGATGAGCTGCCCAGAGGATGTCTCATATCTCCTCAAAATCTGTCTCAATCCCTCAATCGACCTTTGTTTCCCATTGCAAAATAACACCATATCATCAGCATAAAGTAAGTGAGTAATTACATCACCTCCTTTTCCATGATTAAAAGGCCTGAATACACCCTCTCGAACAGCTCTCTTTAGATTTAAAGAAAGAATTTCTTGAGCCAATATAAACATCAATGGCGATAATGGATCCCCCTGCCTTACTCCCCTCGATGACTCAAAGAAGCCATACAACTTTCCTTCAATCCGTATAGAATATCTGTTACCTTGCATGACTCGTCTGAATAGATCAACACTAATTTCGTCAAAACCCAATGTTGTTAAAGCTTTGAGAAGGAAATCCCATTCCAATCTATCATAAGCCTTTGACATGTCTAATTTAAACACCACATTATGCCCAGCAACTTTCCTGTCTATTCTGTGAACAACTTCATGAGCCAAAGCAATGTTTTCTTGTATACTTCTACCTGCAACAAACCCCGCTTGTTCCGGAGAGATCAAACTAGGTAAGAATCTGGCCAGTCTATGTGAGAGAATTTTGGATTGAATCTTACTGAAGAAAGTACAAAGACTTATAGGTCTCAAGTCCTTAAATTCTTCAGGCTGCTCTACTTTAGGAATTAAAACTATGACATTTGAAGCGAATCCTCTGTGCATTTGTTGGCCAGCAAAAAATTCTTTTGAAGCTGAAATTACATCCTTCTTTATAATGTCCCAGCAACCTTGGAAAAAATGTCCAGTAAAACCATCACAGCCAGGAGAGCTACTAGGATTCAAAGACTTAATCACCTTCCAAATTTCCTCCTCATCTGGCATGACCTGTAATTGTTGATTCATCTCCATAGTAACCTTGGGCTCAATATGTTCAAACAAAGAGTCATCAATAACATGATTTTCTGATGTAAACATTGTCGAGAAATGTATTGTTGCCAAATCCCCAACCTCTTGATTCTCCTCACACCAAGTGCCATCCACCAATTTGATTCTAATTTTGTTTCTTTTCTTTCTATCTTTGATACAAGCATGAAAGAAAGCACTGTTTCTATCTCCTTCTTGTAGCCATAATTCTCTGGAATTTTCTTTGCTTCATATCCATGTCCCATCTTAGAGCGTGCTCATCTCTGATTTGGCCTCTTGTAGCTGCTGTTCAACCTCCCAATTCCCACCATTATGAAGAGAATTTTCCATACGAATGATATCATCTTGAAGTTTGTCTAACTTTCTATAGATGTTGCCAAAAATATTCCAGTTACAGTTTTTCAAAGCTCTCCTTAAGAAATACAATTTTCTATGAAACACACCCATGGCAGACCCCTCCAAGTTTATAGAGCCCCAGATTTGAGTCACAAATTGATGAAAATTAGGATGTTCCGACCACATTTTACGGAATACGAACACACTAGCCGAGGTTTAAGGATGTCTTTTAATTCAATTAGAAGAGGGGAATGATCGAAGCCACCCTAGCTAGATGAGTGATTTTCAACGCCCATATTTATTTATAAACTCACCGTTGGCAAGAACTCTATCCGGTCTACGCAAATTCTACTACGATCGGTATGATCATTACTCCAAGTGAAGCTTGCTCCTTCAAATCCCATATTAGACAATCCAGCAGTCATGATGAAATTATTGAATTCATCCATGGCACCAAAGTCCCATCCGTTGCTTCCCACTTTTTCCATGGACTGAGTTATCACATTAAAATCTCCACCTACCACCCAAGCTTCACAATTATCAGGATTGAGTTGTAACAGATCATTCCACAAATTCCTTCTTTCCCCTCTATCAATACTTGCGTAAACAATTGAGAATAGACCTGGGGTATCAGTTCCATTAGTAATTCTCACTGTAATACATTGACTTGTAACCTGAACAATATCTATATCAACACCATCTTGCCATAATAACCATATGTGAGTATTGATGGGATTTCCATGAGCTGCCTTCTTGAACTTCAATTTCTTGGCAATTTTATCAATCTTACTACCATCGCCTTTTGGTTCCAAAACAGCCACTAACCATGGTTTACGCTGATGGATCATAAGTTTAAGATAATCCATGGTTTGGTTATTGTTCACTCCCCTTGCATTCCAAATTATGATTGTCATTAAAAACCTGTTTTCTTGTTCCCCCTGCCTTTCGGCTTACCTTTTATCTGTTGTGGCGGAGTTTTTTTCTTATTTCTCTTTCCCTTTCCTTGTACTTGCTTTTTGTCCTTAGCATTTCTTTTTTCTGATGGGGAATATTCTTCATCATCTTCTTCTATCTTTTCCTGTGAGGGAGACTCCCTAGAATCAGGTTCATTCACATTCTCTTTGTCGTCTTTAGAAGACCCATAGTCTAAATCTTCATGTCCTTGCTGAGTACTACCTCCTTCTTCCTCCGATAATGCACCAAAAGTGTTGTAGGTGTGACAAGAGTCTTCCTTATTTAAAGTACATGGCCCCAAAATTTCTATATTCGCGTCTTCATTTTCCTTCCCAGTGCCTACATTTAAATGAGTTTTGCTTGTGCTCTCCTCATTATTTAACACTTGCTTGGGAGTTTGAACTTCCCCCAGCACAGTTCGAGTTGTACTATCCTCTACCTGTTTTGATGATATTCCCACTCCCTTTTCCTGTCTTTGTTCTTTCAGATTGCACTTGTCAGGTTCTTTTCTCCCATCTTTCTGTTGCTTCGACTGGCCTTCGCTATTACCTTCGGTACAACCGAGTAAATAAATCGGGTCGGCCTTTTCTTTCGTTTACTTGTTTGTCTTCATTTCTTTCTCATACATTTGTTCGTCAGTGAGAATCTCTCCATCCCCATTATCTAAATTCACATGTCCTTCCTCTTCTCCAATTACTTGACCTTCCTCAGCATCTTCTACTGCGATTTTCTCCAAGAAGGTCATTTGTTTACCCCCAATAATCACCTGTTTGCATTGGTTATTTTCCCCTTCTTCCTTCTGTTTAAGCACTTTATCCACATCAATGCATTGATCCTTTAAATTGCTTGTGGAAGCCTCCTTGTCATTTTTCCTCTCTGTTTGAATCCATGATTGTTTAACATTGTGATCCCCCCTACTTTCTCCACCATAAAGCATGGTTTTTTTCCTTCAACTTTTTCTTGTTGTCCCTTATTCCACTTTGACTTGCCAAACTCAAATCTTCCTTTTGCTTTCCTGCATATACCAATGGAATGTCCTAGTAGACCACAGCCACTACAATAAGCAATATTCCCCTCGTAATGAACTTTTTGCCAAAATCCATTCTCTTTAGATTCACCTATCCAAATTTCATTATCAAGAGGCTTTGACACATCGATTTCCACACATAGCCTTGCATACAGTTGATTGGTCAGTCCTAGAGTCCTGTTATCGACTCTCAAGAACCTCCCTAACTCATTGCCAATACACTCAAGCAAGGCACCATTGTAAAAAGCCCAAGGTATTCCAGGTAATCTGATCCATACAGCCACAATAGGATTTTTGACATTCAAATCAAATTCAGGGGTCCACCTGAAGGCTCTATACATGCATTTGTTAATGACATGAGACTCCTTGGACACAGCTAACTTCAGATCCTCTTCATTACCAATATAAACTCCAACATGACGAGGATCAATTAGACTGACTACGAAATCACCTTTTAATTGCCAATGTTGTTTTATATGCTCGTGAATTTGGAAGAGAGTTGGCCTCCCTGCAGAGAATTTCAAGACCATTGAATGTCGAAGGCGGCTATTTGCATCAGCCAATTCCAGATTTGAAAAAAGAACAGCCGGTTTATTATCCACCCGCGTCTTCCTCCTAGGAGGTAGTTTTGCATAGCCTAAGACTCCATTGACACCGTTGAACACTTTACGATCTCCTTGCACTGCTCGAGCGTACGTCAGTTTTTCCGCTGGGTCATGAATCGAATTGGTTGATTGCGGAATGTTAATTGAAGAATCTTTTGGTAAACGAGATGATTGAAGGTTTGGGAAGGTTTCCAGACCGCCAATGTCAGGCGGCTTCGCCATTAACGCCGGAATCTGATCGGAAATAAAAACACACACTAATCGCACTATAACCGCTTCAAAATTGCCCACAGTAAATGAGAGGGTTTTTTTGGTTTGTATAGGGTTGGGTTGTTTTAGGGTTTAGGGTTTAAGGTTTAGGGTTTAGGGTTTAGAGGTTAGGGTTTAGGGTTTAGGGGTTAATGTATAGGGTTTAGGGTTTAGGGTTTAGGGTTTAGAGGTTAGGGGTTATGGTTTAGGGTTTAGGGTTTAGGGTTTAGGGGTTAGGGTTTAGGGTTTAGGGTTTAGGGGTTAGTGTATAGGGTTTAGGGTTTAGTGTTTAGGGTTTAGGGTTTAGGGGTTAGGGGTTAGGGTTTAGGGTTTAGGGTTTAGGGGTTAGGGGTTAGGGTTTAGGGTTTAGGGTTTAGGGGTTAGTGTATAGGGTTTAGGGTTTAGGGTTTAGGGTTTAGGGTTTAGGGGTTAGGGGTTAGGGGTTAGGGTTTAGGGTTTAGGGTTTAGGGTTTAGGGGTTAGGGGTTAGGGTTTAGGGTTTAGGGGTTAGTGTTTAGGGTTTAGGGTTTAGGGTATAGGTTTTAGGGTTTAGGGGTTAGGGTTTAGGGTTTAGGGGTTAGGGGTTAGGGTTTAGGGTTTAGGGTTTAGGGGTTTGTGTATAGGGTTTAGGGTTTAGGGTTTAGGGGTTAGGGGTTAGGGGTTAGGGGTTAGGGGTTAGGGTTTAGGGGTTAGGGGTTAGGGTTTAGGGTTTAGGGTTTAGGGGTTAATGTATATGGTTTAGGGTTTAGGGTTTAGGGTTTAGGGGTTAGGGTTTAGGGGTTAGGGTTTAGGGTTTAGGGTTTAGGGTTTAGGGGTTAGTGTATAGGGTTTAGGGTTTAGGTTTAGGGTTTAGGGGTTAGGGGTTAGGGTTTAGGGTTTAGGGTTTAGGGTTTAGGGTTTAAGGTTTAGGGTTTAGGGGTTAGGGGTTAGGGTTTAGGGTTTAGAGTTTAGGGTTAGTGTATAGGGTTTAGGGTTTAGGGTTTAGGGGTTAGGGGTTAGGGTTTAGGGTTTAGGGTTTAGGAGTTAGGGTTTAGGGGTTAGGGTTTTTTTTTTTTAAATAGAAACAATGACCATATATATAAGAATTGCAAGGGTTCTTGGAGCTATTCCCAAATTGGTAAATTGCATACAATTTTAATTTTTTTATCCAAAATAAAACAAAAACAAGATTAGTCCAAAACTAGGAACTAACCAACTATTAGACAACACTCTGGAGATTATTGTCTCATAAGTCATAACTAAGATATCCAGAAAACAAAGACCCACATCATTACTGCTGAGCACACTGCACTCTCTGGCCCCAACCACCGTGCATGTCATCATCTTCATCGTAAGCTTCATGCGCCGCCTGTTGTTTTCTGCGCATCTCATCTTCAATGTTGACATCGTGATGGGTTGTCTCCTCGCACTCATCAAGCTCCATATCTGTCATCTGCGATGAAGGCTTAGGAGGCAGCACACCCTCTAGGGCCTTGCATTGTTCGGAAGTCAAGGAATCTGGGAAGTCGACCGAGAAGTGGATGTATAATTTGCCCCTCATGAATGGTCTTTGGTACATTGGCATCCCTTCGTCATTTATTGTCTTGAATTGATCTGGCTTAACAACTTCTCCAGGTTGGGATTTGATGAGGAGCTGCCTGTTATCTAGATGAGTCAAGATAAATTAGGAGCCACATAATGCCTCAGTAAGGGTCAACGCGTGCTCAACAAATATGTCATCACCCTTTCGCTTGAACTTTGGGTGCTCTTTCTGTTGTAGTAAAAAGACTATGTCTCCAGTATAATATATAGGGTATAGGGTATAGTGTATAGTGTATAGTGTATAGTGTATAGGGTATAGGGTATAGTGTATAGTGTATAGGGTATAGTGTATAGGGTATAGTGTATAGGGTATAGGGTATAGGGTATAGTGTATAGGGTATAGGGTATAGGGTATAGGGTATAGGGTATAGTGTATAGGATATAGGGTATAGTGTATAGTGTATAGTGTATAGTGTATAGTGTATAGTGTATATAGTGTATAGGGTATAGTGTATATTGTATAGGGTATAGGGTATATGGTATAGTGTATAGGGTATAGGGTATAGTGTATAGGGTATAGGGTATAGTGTATAGGGTATAGGGTATAGGGTATAGTGTATATGGTAGAGGGTATAGTGTATAGTGTATAGGGTATAGGGTATAAGGTATAGGGTATAGTGTATAGTGTATAGTGTATATAGTGTATAGGGTATATGTAAGTACCCAAATCCGGATCGTCCAAATCCGTCAGAAAGTTAACCGAAATTCGTTAACTGGCCCGCTCCAGGTTAACCGGAACTCGTTAAACTCCCCGTTGCCGTGCCAACGAGACGTCCCGGGACTGCCCCGGGCATCCCGACGTCGAACCGTACTTAGCACGTGACATCTCACGTAAAAGTATGGCTTTCCCTGAATAACGCATTTTCCGGCACTTTCCGGGGGCATTTCGGACATTTCCCGGACTGTTATTTTAAAAAAACGGACAAAACCGGGACCGGGGGACGAACTCCCATGCAAAGGGTGAGTCACTGGACACGTGTCCAGCATGCCACAGCCCCCTCGTCACCTTTCAATCACAAATCAAGCTGAAAAGACCAAAATGCCCCTGGTTTGCAAGCCAAGTCCGGCCGGACTCACTGTGCACATTTTCTGAAATTGCCAGCAAGTCCTTCAAATTCCCAAAATACCACAAAACCCCCTGGATTCAGGCCAAGTCCGTCCGGACTCCTACTGCAAATTTCACCTATAAATAGAAATGGCTGTCAAAGCCAAAAGGAGAGGATTTTTACACCAAAAATCACCACCCCCCACGGTCCAAACTGGTTTTCACCCCTCCCGAGCTCCCGTTCTGTCTCGATTCGCGTGAAACCTTCGTATTTCGATCAAATACGCACCCTACAACTTCGAAACAACCTTTCGAATCACTTTCCGTGTCCCGTACACACCTCCCGAGCCAAAGGAGTCGACCCTAGCCATAGGTATAACTCCCTCTCTCTAAATCTCCCGTCCGTCTCGGTTTACGCGCCGGTCGCTATAAGCATTTCGAACGTCGTTATCAAAATGTAGACGCCTCCGTCTAATCGGGGTCCGATACGCTTTAGCCCCTCGATCCTCTTCTCTTTCCGTAAGAGAAGTAATCACGAGTTAAAACGGCGTTCTCCGACCCTGCCCCGTTTACTTTTATGTCATTTACAATTCCGAGCCGTTTGGCCTCGTTGATCGTCATTTACAATTCCGAGCCGTTTGGCCTCGTTGATCGTCATTTACAATTCCGAGCCGTTTGGCCTCGTCGATCGTCATTTACGAATCCGGATCGTTTGATTCCGTTGACACCGCTTTAAATACTGTCATTTACAAGTCCGATCCGTTTGGATTGTGATAGTATTTACTTTTCAAAGTCCGAGTCGCAACCCGATTCGTTGATCGCATGTCATTTAATACGCATTTTTCCCGTAAAAATTGTTAACAATGTAATGCCCGGTTCAAAACCGGAGTTCGTCCGTCGAACTCTCTTTCAAAACGCGCGAAATGACGTTCGGCCTCCGAACGCTCATCTTCAAACTCCAAGCCGCCATTTGACACTTAAAATCATTTAATACGCATTTTTCCCGTAAAAATCGTTAACAATGACTCGTACGGTTCAAAATCGACGTTTGCCACGCAAATGCTCATTTCAAACTCAAACCGACGTTTGTCATTCAAACGCTCGTCTTTTCAAAAGTCACCTAATCAACGTTTGTCATTCAAACCAAGATTAAGCTTGTCATTCAAGCCCCCATTTCAAAAGACACACACACACACACACGATTTCGAGAAAGGTAGAAAGACTCGTCATGCGAGGCGTTTCGGGCGATCTCGTCATACTCTACCCGAAACGTAACCTGACCTCCGAACCTAACAATCTCTGGTACAAAAAAGTTTTTTACTCGTTTTTGCTGCTAATAAAAATGATCCCCTTTTTCAAAAAGCCTTTTCCTAAGTTTTTGCTACCAATAAAAACGACACCATTTTCAATAGCCGTTTCTCAACGTTTGGGCTCAAAATACAAAAACCGCGTGGCGACTCCTCATTTTGTTCCTTCCCATGAAGCGAGGTCTCAGACACCAACCCCTCCGCGAAAGACAACCGCCTTTTCCGCGCCCCCCGCCCGCGCGCGAAATAGATCGGGTAATTTCAGTTGGCGACTCCGCTGGGGAAGTGGATGTTTTTTTCAAAACTGCCGATGTTTTCTAAAAAGCCTTCCGTGGGTCAAACTTTTGTTTACCCTTCCTCGTTTTCGTGTGTGTGTGTTCCTTTAAACCTCGAACGGTTTTTTCAAAAGGCATTACATTGTCAACTTTCCAAAATCATACCATATTTGTGCATCCCCATTCATGTTTGATTTTCATGCTGTCTTTTGAACTGTGCATCATAAATTCTTTAAGACACATTACGAAAAATCTACGTTTTACTCGGAAAAGAATTTTAGTGACCGCACACTACGCGCACTTCTTGCCTCGGAACACCGCACTTCACGTGCACTTCTTTGCCTCGGTACCTTTGCACACTACAACCCCCTAACCCGGGATGGCCTTATCGGTTGCACTCCGATTGGTGCCGCGGAACGCCTTTAGGGGCGCGCGGGGTCGTCCGAGCATCCCGTCCTAGCAGTGTAAGCCATGCACTCTTTTGTGTCACACTTTGCTCCAAGACCCCGGTTGGTTTTTGGCTTAGCTCGTGTCATAAAGCCTAAGTGTATGTTTTTCACGCTGGGCCGCTTTCGAGTCAAGCTCGAGAGTTTTAGACCAGAAGGTCGTTCCCGACCAGAAGTCTTGAGCTTTTTCGGCCTTGACTTTGACGCGAGCTCTGCCGAAAAATATACCCGAAGGTTCAATGTGACGCCGTGTCACCAAACCTCGCCGTATGTACCGGTGCCGGCCACAACTTGGCCAACGCTAAAAAGCTAAGGTCTCTCGCACTGGCGAGTCGGGAGAGGTCATGCCCAAATTTTGGCACGATCCCGCCTTAACTTAAGGACGTTGACTTCGGCCAGTGGCCCGTACGTCACGTACGTTGAAAGTTTGCGTGATCGGCTAGCCTTAAGTTCACTTTTTCCTTTGTCGGTGGAACTCGCTTGCCTTATCGGACCTCGCTCGGGATAGTCCGTCTGAGAAAGATGATCTACAATGGAAACGAGGGGCTTATAAGCGTAGTGACGAGATCCGATTAGAGCTCTAGGATTAGTTGCGAAAAAGAAGACACGCTCTTTTCCAACCAATTAGGACTACGAGAAAACGCGCTTTAAGTAAACTTTAATCGGTAGCGCACATTGCACAAAACCTTGAGCCAAATACCCTTTTCCGAAGCCTAAACCCTTCCTTTCGTTCCTACGTGCAGCGACGAGAAAGTGGTTCAGATTTCCGGGTCGGCGCCTTGCCGGGATCACGGTAACGGCGGCGTCGAGCGGTTCTTCGGTTCCCTCGGTTCCCTCGGCCGGAATTTCCGACATGTCTAGCTCAGAAATCGTGACGGGGAAGGACCCCGCCACCGTGCTCAGATATGACATTGGAGGAAGCCATCAGGGCTTGTGAGGTTCACAAGAGGCGAGAAAGAAGATCAACGAATTTCGTGGTACGGCTTACGAATGAGCGAGGTATAACGGCTATCCCCCGGTCGAGACGGTACTTTTGTCACAGTCGAGGATGACGATTCCCAAAACCGGTTCACCAAACCTTCAATCGGGTTCCTCCCCCGCCAACTTACGGGATGCCTTCCGACCAAGGAAGCAGTAGGACCTAGGCTCCATGTTGCCACCTCTCGGGGCAACCATTTGTCAATTTTGGTCGGCCAGGTGCTACACCCGTCACTCAATATCACCGGCGCATTTGGACCATCTCAGGATGCCAATATCCCTCAATATCCTCCGGGTTCGTCCAGTTGCCTATACACAAATCCTAAACACCTTGGGGACAAACCCCGATACGGTTCGAGAAAAGGCTCCCGTATATGCTCATATACCAAGCGTTCCACCTCCAATCACTACCGCTCACGTGGTAGCACCGTGCGCCGAGCCTCGCGATCCTTGGCCCTGGACCCGACCTTAGCTGGATGGTCGAGCGGATGAAAGACACAGAAAGCCACCATGAGCGGCTCAAAGCCAGAAACGCTCAAATCCACCGAGATCAAGGGAATGGTCACGCCTCTCCCTGCCAAGTTCGAGAATGCTTGGGAGATGGACCGATTCGATGGAACCGAATGTTCTCAAACGCACGTCGACACTTACGTTCTCGGCATGAGAGCAAAAGGAGCAACCCTCCGGCAAATGGCCGACCACTTCCGGCATACGCTCAAAAGTTCGGCGTTACGATGGTTTCGAGGTCAAGCTGCGGATCGCCACACTGGGAGCGTATCGATAACATCTTCTGGGCAGTACAGATCCAACTTAGAGTGGGAAACAAGTCGCGAGGACTTAATCACCTACTTAAAGCGTAAAGCGGATGAAAAGTGTTGGGGAATTCTGACAAGAGATGGAGGCTGGAAACTCTCTGAGATCATGCGGAGCCACTCTCCAAAGACGAGAACGTATGCGGATCTTTTCGAAGTCCCGCTTAAGACCAGGGTTCCATCGTAATCTCTCATCGGTCCGCACAATTTCTTCCCGGCATCTCACGGCCATGGTCAGCGTTTGGCTCATAGTTCGAGAAGGATCTCGAAGGAAAAGTTGGCTCTTTGCCGTACGGCCATACGAATCTGCCGCTCAACGTGTTGCATTCAATCTCGCACTGGCCCCTGGCGTAGTGGAAAGATACGTCTCATAACTACGTCCATCAGACATGATCGGGTAATGCACGTAAAACCCGGTCCCCACATGCTGCAACGGTTCTACTCGAAACGGCTGCCAGTACATGCGCTTCGACAAGTTGGAGACATGCGGCACGAGCAAGATGCTTGGAAGGGTTAATCAAGGAGGGTCTCCTTAAACCACGTTGCCAATTACAAACCCAAAAATCCCATGGGCAATGCGGACAAGAGGCAAATCTTTGCGCCTTTCCCAGTGGTATCACGGCACATACCACTCGACAATTGTTTGGGGTTACGATACGAAATCCGTAACTTGATAGAAGAAGGCAAGTTAGAGGCGCCCCTGTGGGCCCAATACGATCGGGAATCCTTTTCCGAACAATAACGACGTAATAAGAATTCCATTGAGTGGGTGCCCAAGAAGAGTGCCCTTGAACTCCGTTTCTCCGCCTCTCTCAGTGGATCCTCCTCACAAT
>JAFEMH010001793.1:407500-418967 GCA_022495995.1 Adenophora triphylla var. japonica | reverse complement strand
GTAAATAATTAATAATTAGTGCATATAAGCTTAAATTTTGGACTTTGTTCAATTTTTAATGCATTTCTCATTTTATTTATTTTTTATTAACCTACTTTCTTATTTGCCAAAAATAACTGTTGAAGGTGATCACGCGTAATAAATGTGCTGGGCGGCTGTGTGTCCCGCCCCACGGGCGCCTTTTTCGAATACAAAGCTTCAAAATCAAATTTGTCTCACGACAAATACATGCATTTCTGCTTCTAAACAAAGCGCAAGAAGAAGAAAAGAAAAAGAGGACTACTTCCCGAGTCCCGCTGCGTCATCCGAGCCACCCTCGACGTACCTTTGCTTCCGCCGCCGCCGGATCCGGGCCGCAAACAAAGGAATCTCGCCAAAGCTCCTCCAAGAGGGAGATACGCGAAAGGCCCTCTCTGCTGCGCTGGAACTCGAAGACTCTCCTCTCGGCGTGCCGCGAGCGTGCGTGTAAGAAGGAGCTCCAAATCCATCCAGCTCTCCGCCGCGAACCTGCGCCGAATCCCCGTGCAAAGTCCTCCCCACTGGGAGCGCATTGGAGCAAAGAAGCCTCTCGGCACACAAGGACGCGCCCCCGTCACGGACATCCACGCTCCTCCGGCTGAACCGCACCGCATGAACTCCACGAAGTCTCCTAGCGTAGGCGGACCACACCCCGTCCACTGGGCCTCGTACGGCCTCGTTATGCTGTACGAGCGTTTTACGGCCGACTACCCGCGAACCAGGGAAGGTGTCATCAAGAAGACAAGCAGAAGGTACAGTAGATGCAACATTTGCAAGGTAATGCTACTATCAAATGCAGTAAAAATCAAAAGATGCTTCACCGAAGCATTGGGCCGCCTCGTGGAAATACGTGCTCTCCGTGGTCTCATCCGTGGGAGCGGGATCACAAGTCGCCCGCGCGAACCATCCGGCCGCTCGTACGCCGCTGGGTCAAGGCCCTGTGGAGATCGGGAGATCTCTTTGAGACGCCCCTGGAATCCTCGCGCCTCTCTATGCGCGCACCCTGTGGCTCTCGCCCTCATCCTCAAGAAAGTCTCGTAGTCGGCCCCCGCTACATGATGTACTCGCAGAGTGAGAACACGCCCGGTCTATACCTCTCCAACTCATCCATCCGAGACTGACTGCAGGATGCCGCATCTGTACATAGGGAGGATCGCACCGGCACCAATGGGTGCGACTCCCGGCCATGCCGACCGGGTCACCCGCTTCCCGTATACATTAACGTCGCCCGATGAAGACCCACGGCCAAAGAGCCTCCTCCGCCGCGTCATCTCGCATTAGCGACCCGAACCACGCCATGAGTACTAGTGAACCAGAGCTCCACCATGTCAGCCGTCTGGATCCTCTCTGAGAACTCCCTGCTCGCTGGCCCAGGAGACACCTTCCTTCAGTATGACAGCTCAGAGTGCCAACTCTCAACGAGACCGCCTTCGCTTTCTTTTCCGCCCAAACCAAACATGCGCAGTGGAACAGGGGTCGATACGCTCCTTGATGTCCCAACTCCCGCGGACTCTGGTGAACACCCTCATAGCACCGCACTCCGCCAAACAAGTGCGGAAAGTTATGTCGCCTACAAAGCGTGAGATACATACGAGTACATAAAAGAGGCAAGGAAGCAGAAAAGAAAGACGTAAACTTACGGCCTCCAAGACAAAGCGTGCGACTAAAGGAGCGCTTCCTCTCCGCGTGAGAACTCCTCGTCCAGTGGAATGGTAGAGCTCGCCACCCAGCCTCTCCCCACGCGGTAACCCCTCACAAGGCATCCAGATCCGTCGCCGACCCGAGCAGCAGAGGAAGGACAGAGGATGTGCTCGAAGGGGGAACAAAGTCAGCTGACAACCGCGAACCAAAGTGAACCTCCAGATGCCAGGCACTCCGCGGTCATCCTCAAGGATCTGACCAAATAAGCGGCGATTAACCCGCCTGCGCATGCACTCTCCATCGGCCTCGTACCGAATGCCTAAGCCCCCCCGGGCATCGGTAATATCAAAGCCCAGCCAGCCCTGCATAACCGCTCTCGGGTACACATGTAACCGTCAACCCACACCCGCCGCAAGGTTGCCATAAGAATTCGGCTAGACCCAGCTGGATAAGCGGCAAAATCCGCTGAGTCACCGTCGCCTCTCCCCATCTCGAAATGGAAAGTGTGGGTCGTATCCCACCAATACCTCGCAGCTACATCACGTGGACCCGGCCTCTGCTGTATCGTCGGTATCGCAAACCCACGCACCGATGACCGAGCGAACCTGGGCTAAGCCGTCCAGAAGTCAAGCACCGCCCGCCATGCGACTCCTCTCTCCCTCTCTGAGCCACGTCCTGGATGATCTCCCCACAATGCTCTCCACCGCCTCAAAGGCACCCCCGAGCTCTTCTCTCGGGGTTGTGAGTATCAACCTCCTCGTCCCCGGCAGCAAACAAGACAGAAGCAACGTCAACAAATGCACGAACGCATGTCAAGAGGATGCAATGCAGATACGGTTCTCATTCATTTCCTACTTATATTTCCATCTTTCGAAAACTCCGTCGAATCCGGAACTTTCAAAATCTTTCGAAAACTCCGTCGAATCCGGAACTTTCAAAACATTCCGAAAACTCCGTCGAATCCGGAACTTTCAAAATCATTCCGAAAACTCCGTCGAATCCGGAACTTTCAAAACGCTTCGAAAACTCCGTCGAATCCGGAACTTTCAAAATCTTTCGAAAACTCCGTCAAATCCGGAACTTTCAAAAACATTTCGAAAACTCCGTCGAATCCGGAACTTTCAAAATCCTTCGAAAACTCCGTCAAAAACGGAACTTTCAAATTCTTTTCGAACATTTCGAAAATTTACTCCGTCCCGAATTAAAGCTACTTTAATTTTGGAAAATGCATCTAGACATGGAATTTTGCAACCAAAATTTTTATGTCATCTACCCATGATGTCAATTGAATTACATCCTAGTCAATTTCGACAACGATTCATGGCAAATTCAAAAGCCCCAATTCAAGCACCAAAATCCCTAAGTAAATTCCTAAACAAATTTCTAACATTTAAAGAATGCACATTCTTAAAATTAATGGAATTTGTAGGAAGCTTACTTGTCTTTCGATCCCTCCCTTGGAGTTGTGTCTATCCCTAGCCGGGTAAAACTCCGTCGGATTCAATGGATAAACAATGGTTCGAATGGTCCGAACCAACCGCGTTCTTTCGTCATCGGTCCTTCCATGACGACCCATCGGTGCCCATTCACCTTCCATAGCGATTTTCCTTCACAAATTCGAGCAAACCTTGCAATTTGGGTTGGATTTTTTCTCTCCTCTCTCTCTCTCTCGTCGGAAAATATGGGAAAATGGTTTGGTTCCGGACTTGGAGCCGATTTGAATACGGTTAAATTCAGTCCAAGTACGGCCGGACTCCTGCTGCAATTTAAAAAGATTCCTTCCATTTTAGTCCCTCAATTTTTGGCAGTTCCCATTTTATCCCTTTTGGCCCCCAAAAGTGTAAAATTTCCCCTCAGTTAGACATTTCTAACATCCTATCCCCCGAGGATAAATTCCCAGTTAGTTTTCACTAACGTTCGTCTCCAGACGTTAAATTATATCCCCAGTTGACGTTTGACATTCAAACGCTCAATCATGTCTCCAGACATTCCAGTTACATTTCCGTCTCCAGACGTTAAATTATATTCCCAGTTGACGTTTGACATTCAAACGCTCAATCATGTCTCCGGACATTCCAGTTACATTTTCGTCTCCAGACGTTAAATTATATTCCCAGTTGACGTTTGACATTCAAACGCTCAATCATGTCTCTGGACATTCCAGATACAATTCCGTCTCCAGACGTTAAATTCAATCCCAGTTAACGTTTGACAGTCAAACGCTCAATCATGTCTCCGGACATTCCAGTTGCATTTCCGTCTCCCGACGTTAAAATGTCCCGTGGTTTTCACCATCGTTCACTTCCCCGGCCGCCAGTCGTAAGCCCGATCGTCCCATTTCAGCGGCAGCTGCAATAAGTCCGAAACCCAAGGCACGAACGCCTCACAACAATCCCTCTTCGGCCATCAAGGTAAGCCCGAATGCTCATCCCCAGCAGGATTTTAAAGAAGAAACGTCGATCCTTTCGAGTTGTTAATAACGCCAGTTTAACACAACCGTTTCTCACTGCATCCCGCCTATCCCAGCCAGGATAAACCTCGGCCCAGGCAATAAGCCCACCCCAAGCGCACGAACGCTTCATATCAGGATAAACGTATCCTCGCAACTCCCGGTTTGAGGCGCCACACGCCTCGCGTATGTGCATGCAGGTTTGAGGCGCCACACGCCTCGTCGAAGCATCGGTCGACTCCCGGTTTGAGGCGCCACACGCCTCGCCAAGGATCATCGACTCCGGTTTGAGGCGCCACACGCCCTCCGTCCGGCATCGAAGCTGACTCCGGTTTTGAGGCACCACACGGCCTCGAAGGTTTCAGGAATCCTGTGTTTAGACGCTCCCAATAGTCTCGCTCAGTCAAGGTCCCCACGCGCGTGGCCTCTTGCACCTTCGAACTACGATCGGCTTGATTCCCGCTCGGGATACGTAGGAAACCTTTCGCTAAGGGTCCAACCGGTTTCACCGCCTGTGTCTTTCAAAGTAAGGCATCCCGATTTGGATCCTTATCTTTTCAACGACCCCACCCTCCTTCGGAGGAGACGTCGCTTAGGGGCTAACCGTAAGTACCCAAATCCGGATCGCCCAAATCCGTCGGAAAGTTAACCGAAATCCGTTAACCGGCCCGCTCCCGGGTTAACCGGAACTCGTTAAACTCCCCGTTGCCATGCCAACGAGACGCTCCGGGATCGCCCGTGCATAGGCGTGTCCATTTGGTTAACTTAGGAACCGCAAACCGGCCGGTTTAAACCGGTCAAAATCGGTCAAAACCGGCCAACCGGTTTAATCAGAACCGTTTTAACCGTAACCGATATTTACAAGGTTCGGTTTCGGTTTGCCAGATTTTCAAAAACCGTGAACCGCCGGTTTTCCAACCGCCGGCTTTATGCTCTGAGTCATGAGGGTTGCTCGGCCGAGCAAGACATTTTTTCCAAGAAGTATTTACCATTTAATGGTCATGCTTGCCGAGTCATATGAGTTGCTACCGAGGGGGTCATTTTCCAACAGATAAACCGGTCGTACCTCATGCTCGGCTGAAATCATATGAGTTGCTTCGTGAGCGTAACATTTTCGGGCCGTGCATCCCGACGTCGTGCATCCCGACGTCGAAGCGTACTTAACACGTGTCATCTCACGTAAAAGTATGGCTTTCCCTGAAAAACGCACTTTCCGACACTTTTCGGGGGCATTTCGGACATTTTCGGTTGTTATTTTAAAAATGGACAAAACCAGGACCGGAACGAACTCCCATGTAAAGGGTGAGTCACAGGACACGTGTCCCGCATGCCATAAACCCTCGTCACCTTTCAATCACAAATCAAGCCGAAAGACCAAAATACCCCTGGAATTCGATCGAAGTCGGGACTCCCTGCAAACTTTCTAAAATTGCCAGAAGCCCTCAGAATTCCAAAATACCCCAAAACCCTGGAAATTCAGTCCAAGTCCGTCCGTACTCCTACTGCAATTTTCACCTATAAATAGAAATGGCTGTCAAAGCCAAAAAGAGGAACTTTTTTACCCAAAAATTCACAATCCTCACGGCCCAAACTGGTTTTCACCCCTTCCGAGCTCCCGTTTTGTCTCGATTCGCGTGAAACCTTCGTATTTCGATCAAATACGCCCCTTACCACTTCGAAACAACCTTTCGAACTACTTTTCGTGTCCCGTACACACCTTCCGAGCCAAAGGAGTCAACCCTAGCCATAGGTATAACTCCCTCTCTCTAAATCTCTCATTCCGTCTCGGTTTATGCGCCAGTCGCTACAACCGTTTCGAACAACGTTATCAAAATGTAGACGCCTTCGTCTAACGGGGTCCGATACTTTTTAGCCCCTCGATCCTCTTCTCTTTCCGTAAGAGAAGTAATCACGGGTTAAAACGGCGTTCCGACCCCGTTCCGTTTACTTTTACTCATTTACCAATTCCGGATCGATCGATCCGTTGATCGTCATTTAATTTCTGTCATTTACAATTCCGAGCCGATTGGCCTCGTTGATCGTCATTTACAATTTCGAGTCGTTTGACTCGTCGATCGTCATTTACAATTTCGGATCGTTTGATTCCGTTGATACCGCACTTTAAATACTGTCATTTACGAAGTTCGACCCGTTTGGATCGTGATAGTATTTACTTTTCAAAGTCCGAGTCGCAACCCGATTCGTTGATCGCATATCATTTAATACGCATTTTTCCCGTAAAAATCGTTAACAATGTAATGCCCGGTTCAAAACCGGAGTTCGTCCTTCGAACTCTCTTTCAAAACGCGCGAAATGACGTTCGACCTCCGAACGCTCATCTTCAAACTAAAAACCGCCATTTGACACTTAAAATCATTTAATACGCATTTTTCCCGTAAAAATCGTTAACAATGACACGCCCGGTTCAAAAAACCGGAGTTCGACCTTCGAACTCCTTTTCAAACTCAAAATCGACGTTTGCCACGCAAACGCTCATTTCAACTCAAAACCGACGTTTGTCATTCAAACGCTCGTCTTTTCAAACAAAGTCACCTAATCAACGTTTGACATTCAAACCAAGATTAAGCTTGTCATTCAAGCCCCATTTCAAAAAACACAAACGCACACACACACACGTTTTCGAGAGAGGTAGAAAGACTCGTCATGCGAGGCGTTTCGGGCGATCTCGTAATACTCTACCCGAAACGTAACGTGACCTCCGAACCTAACAATCTCTGGTATTCAAAGTTTTTTACTCATTTTTGCTACCAATAAAAATGATCCCCCGTTTTCAAAGCCTTTTCCTAAGTTTTTGCTACCAATAAAAACGACACCATTTCTAAAGACGTTTCTCAACGTTTGGGCTCAAAATACAAAAACCGCGTGGCGACTCCTCATTTTTTCCTTCCCATGAAGCGAGGTCTCAAACACCAACCCCCCGCGAAAGACAACCGCATTTCGCGTCCGCGCGAAATCCCGAATAATTTCAGTGATGTTTAAGGAATTTATTCAAAATGTGTAACTCATATCTTCTATCCCTACTCGTTAATAATTTCTTTCTTAAAACATATTCCCTCCGTCCCATTCAAAGTGTCCCAATAAATATTCACTAATTATTTTCTATCCGACTTTCTCTTTTCTACATCACTTTTCATACTCACAACATTTATTTCACTATACACTGTTTCATTCCCATTATCTATATTTTGCATTATATATATTCATTCCTTAATTTTCATGCATGAATGATTTTGGGATACTTCGGACGGGACGGAGTATATGAATATATATTTATGCTATCACCATCAAGATCAATACCATGAATTTTTTTATTTTTTTAAAAAATACAATAAAATTTCTAAAATATTGTTTACAGATGTATAACAGAACAGACAATTTAATTTGTACGGTTATTTCTTTGTTTACTTTTCTGTATTTTATTTCCATTTTTAGCTAAAAAATTTTATATCTCTGCATCATCCGGATGATATACTAGTTGAGAGCAAAATCTATGGAAATTAACCCCCATGTTTGCTATTAAAAAAAAAAAAAGAAAAAAAGGAAGAGCTAGAGATGACCTTAATAACTAAGAAAAAATAAAGGAAAAATCAGGAATATGAGCAGTCCAGGGTTAGCAAATTCCACAATAATATACATAAATCTCCTCAGATTAAAACATTTATATTTACAGAAATATAGAACAAAATCAAATCAAACCTCTTCTTCAACCTCTTTGCTAGATTATATACACACACATATATATAAGGATTCTAGTATTGAAGGACTAGTCGCCGTGAACAGATTGAACAATAATACTTGCGCTTCGTTTTGAAATAGATAGGAACAAAGCAAAACCTCCATTCTGATTCTACGTCTGTCGCCTGAATCATCCCTCCGCAATACGGACACGCTCCCGGCGCCTGCTTCCTTCCGATCACCCTCTCGTCTTCATCGCATACAAACACCAAACACATCCCTCTATGGGATTCGATATATTTGACGATTTATTCGGGTTTGATTTGAGAAATTTATGAATACTTTGGCTGGAAAGGAAACGGTAGTTTGGGATGTTGACTTGTTTCTCTGTGAATTTCAAATGAAATTGAACGGAAGATATAAATAGGGAGAGAGAAAAAGAGGAAGATTGAGCGGAGAATTTTCCCGGAAAAAACTAGTAAAATCTGGAAGAAGGAAATGGGGAAAAAAAATAGGTTAGGAATCTAGAAAGCTCTAGTAGTGTCTACATTCAACGCTACTTAACTTTTTCGTTTTTACGGTATTTTCTTTCCTATTTACTCCCTCCGTCCCAATAAGTGTTTCACCCTTTTGGGTGGGCACGTAAATTATGGAAATGGAAGGAAAAAAAAAAATGTTGTGAGTGTAATTTGAAAATAGGAAAGAGAATTAGTGGAGGAAATAGTAAATTATAATGGTGTTGTGAGTATTAAAATAATGTAGGAGAGAGAATGAGTGGAGGAAATAGTAAAGATTCTTTGCCAAAAAAGGAAAAGTGAAGCTTCTAACTGACGCCTTTTAATTAAGTAAAGCTTTTTATCGGGACATGAGTAATGTTTTACTAGTTAATTTGACTTTTCACACAAATAAAATAATAAAATATTATAAACTTGAAAAGTAAAATAAAAGATAGAAATTGGGTAGTATGTTTCACTTTTGTGAGAATGATAAATGGATATTATTATTATTATTCGTTTTATTTTAAGTAATAAAGCAAATAAAAACATTAAAGACAAATTAAAAATAAAAATAACAACCTTAAACTAAGACAGAAATAATCAATCTTTTTGTGCAAAATTTTATTTGTGGTCTAATGAATAAAAAACTTGGGCTCTAAAATAAAGCTTGACTTGAAAGCTAGCGAGCACAACTCCGAATCAACTCATTCAATGTGGATTCATGTCGGCTCAATTTGTATGGTGATATCTTATCTTTAAAATCATATACTCCCCCGTCCCAATTCAATAGATATCAACTTTTTGGATGTGAGAATTAAGGAAAAGTAGGAAAGAGAAATAGGTGGAGGAGGTGTTTGTGAGTATGAAGAATTAAATAGGAGAGAGAATGAGTGGGAGGAATAGTTAGGAGAGAGAATGTTGTGAGTGAAAAAGTAAAATAGGAAAGAGAATGAGTGGGGTAAATAGTGAAGATTCCTTTCTATTTTGGGTAAGTATCAATTGATATGGTACGGATCAAAAAGGAAATAAGTATCAATTGAACTGGAACGAAGGGAGTATTTTTTTATTAATTTAGCTTTCATTTTTTTTTTTATCAAAAAACTGCATTAGATAACATTTTTTGTTGCAATTTATGTCATATTTATATTTCATTACGCTTTGACCAATAAGTTATTTAGCCAAATGAATACTATCTTTAATGTCTGACATTTTCAAATCTCGACAATAATTTCTTGAATTATTTTGCCCATGTCACTCTATTTTTCACAGTTATATGATTTTACATTTGTGTGATTTCACAATTATAATAAATTGATTTTTCTTCAAAATTTTAAAATGCAATATTTTAAAATCTAGAAATCGAAAAAAATAATCTGAGACCACCTTATTAGTCGTATCATCAAACTGAATCAAACAAGTAAATTCAAGATATGATTCAGTTTTTTTTAAAAAAAATTGAAAATGTTGTTTTTCGTTTCTCAATGATTTCACCGTTTTATAATTATACAGTTGTGTGATTTCAAAGTTTTTTGATTTCACAGTTATATGATTACACGGTTGTGTCATTTTTCACTTGTAAAACAATTTTTCAATTGATTTCACATTTGTATGATTATAAAGTTGTGTGATTTCACAGTTGTATCATTTTTCATTTTTTACTTATAAAATCATTTCTCAATTGATTTCACAAATATATGATTAAACAGTTGTGTGATTTCACAATTGTATGATTACACAATTGTGTGATTTCGCAATTGTGTCATTTTTCATTTTTCACTTGTAAAATAATTTCTCACTTGATTTCACAGTTGTGTAATTTTAAAGTTGTATGATTATATAGTTATGTCATTTTTTATTTTTTTACTTTTAAAATCATTATTCAATTAATTTTACAGTTGTATAATTATACAATTTTTTCATTTTTCTTTAAAAAATTAACAACTGAGATATCAAAATAACACTTATATCAAGAATTACCGAAAGAGTAAGTTTTGGGAGAAACCAGTTTCTCCATAAATTATAAAAAGTCCAATTTTTTTCAACTTGCAAATATTTGACGAATATAAGATCAGTTTAAAAAAACAGGACTTTTTATAACTTAGGGAGAAACTAGTTTCCCCCAAAATATTGTGTTACCGAAATACAAGACTCAAGAAAAAGTTGATTGGAAAGTGTTAAAGGGTGGTCTTCGGAACCCTTTCTCATTCTACATGAATCTTACACTTTAGCCCAAGTTTAATACCATTTGTAAAAATATCATCCACCAAAGTCTTCAACTTTTGGATGGTGACACCATTATAACCCTCTAAAGTAGATCTCTCGCCTTGCACAAATATATACTCCCATCGTTTCATTGATAGCTTCACTTTTTGCTAAAATAAAATGGGTGTCATGTTAAAAGTTTCATCTTTTTTAAAATGGCAAAGAATCTTTACTATTCCACCCACTCATTCTCTCTCTTATTTCACTTTTATACTCACAACACTTTTCAAATTTACTATTCCCTTTACTCATTCTCTCTCTTATTTTACTTTTACACTCACAACACTTTCTCCACTTACTTTTTTCCTTAATTTGCGTGGCATTCCCAAAATGGTAAACCAATCAACGGGACGGAGGGAGTAAACATTATCGATCATCCTCTAATCAACTATACGGTTCATGAACTAAGGCTCCGTTTGTTTCGTCGTAAAATGTTTTCCGGAAAACATTTTCTGGAAAATATTTTCCTGTAAAATGTTTTCCTGTAAAATGTTTTACGGAGGTAGAGCGTAAAATGTTTTACGGAGGAAGGGTGTAAAATGTTTTCGGGTGTTTGATAAAACGACTCATATTTCACAAGGTGACCTACCTCACCCCCCCACCCCCCAAAAAAAAAATTTTTTTTTTAATCGCCCCCTACCCCTCTCGCCTACCCCCCCACCCACCCCCACCCCCCAATTTTTTTTTTTTTTGTAATCGCCCTACCCCTGCCTACCCCACCCCCTACCCACCCCCCACCCCCCAAATTTTTTTTTTTTTTTGTAATCGCCCTACCCCACCCACACCCACCCACCCCCAAATTTTTTTTTTTTTTGTAATCGCCTCTACTCACCCACCACTCACCCCCTCAAAATTTTTTTTTTTTTTGTAATCGCCCGCTTACCTCAAGCCCACTCACCTCTTC